>OY856409.1:492221302-492721302 GCA_963693085.1 Alisma plantago-aquatica | reverse complement strand
TTATCAATCTTAGCTTATGCTCCATAATCCTCTCCCAAAGTTTCATAATGTGACTCATCAACTTGATACATCTATAGTTTATGCAACTCTAAACATCTATTTTGTTCTTATAGAGGGGACTATAATACTATTTTTATATTCATCTGACAACTTCGTTGTCGTCATAATCTTGTTACAAAAATCGTTAACCACATAGCTCCTTCATCCAAAATCTTTTGTACATCAATGAGAATGTCGTATCGACCACATGCCCTTTTCATTTTCTTCTTTTTCAAGTGTTATTGACTTCAGATAGTGAAACTCATTGCGTGTAAGTGATATTTATAGCATTCGTGTCTCCATAGATCTCTTACATTATTCATAATATCTCCATTGAAAAGTGTTTCTATATGTTTGCAATTTAAATTATTTTAAACTTTTCTAATTTCTTACTATTTTTTCTTAACTTTTTAAGTTTCTCTTAAGCTGTATACTTCTTGTTCTTCTAATTTTCTTATATATTTTTATTTTTTGTCTCAACTTTTCTTCTATTTTCTTGTAACATTCCGTATGTCCTCCAAATAACATAGAATAGACATGAATACTACGTTTTTTCTATTCTCTATACTGGCATCTTTTACCATATTATTTATATCTGCCTTTCTACATTTATATTTTCCTCCAATCTTTCTACCAAACTTTTTGAAAAATTATTTTGTTTTATCTATCTCAATTTGATTTGGGAGAGTGAAGTGGTTGAAAATATAATTGTTAGCTTGGGAGGAAAAAAGATAAAACGTACTAAGCTGGCAGTTCTCAGTACTTCCCGTTTGGCGTTATTAGAAAAGGTTTCCAAATTCTAATGTACCGGTCACCGTGCAGTAGTTGTCAGTTACTTATAATGTGATAGACTATTAACTGATACTCTGATTACCAGGATTCCACATAGCTCACTCAAACGTAAAGCTAATCATCACCAAAAACTTGTATACGTTCGACTTAGGCTTGCGGAAAAAAAAATCAAAGTAAACAACTTTGGCTAAAATAATTTCGGATGTAGACAACTTTGGAATTTTTTTACCAAAGTAGACAAGTTTGAGAGGGTGGGGGCTGCGGCACCCAAGGAAATGCCATCCCCCATGGCGTCTTCCCTTTGGAGCTGCCACATGTGGCCTTCATTACCCCCCTTTTGGAAATTTTATATCCCTATCCTTTTGTTTTTCTTGTCAACTTTAAGTTTGTATCACCATCCACTTTTTGTTTTTAAAACACATTACACACCTACACTTGTGTGATTTATTTATGCATTTATATAACTTGTACATGTGTTTACTTTAAGAAATTAGAAGACCATATAACTCATCCCCCTCCCATTGTAGAAAATATAAATTATGATTACAATAGATTAACGACTAAATCATTACAGAAAAAAATACAAAGAGTACATAGAAATACATAACTGAAATGCTAAATCTAAATCATTGCTCTCTTTGTGAGCCCGATGGTGGATAGGAAAATATACTTTCAATAAAATCATCACCTGGAGCTGAACTATTGAGTAAATCTGCATATTGTTGAATATAGTATGGTTGCCTAACCCCCTGCTGATCAACATCTGGCTGATTGAATCCATGTTGAGTAAATATTGGCTGGCTGAAACCTGTTTGACTAATCCCAAGCATACTGGTCCCCAATTGAGTAGAGACTGTCTGAAAAATCCATGTATGGTTGAAGCCTTCTTGAGACCAAGAGAATGTAGATGGCACCCCATGTGAACTGAATGATGGAAAAGGCATGAGCTCAGGCTGACTGATCCTCGGTTGGACAAAAGCAGATTGATTAAGTGATGACATAGGCATGGCCTCAGGATGGCTAATATCTGACTGGGTAAATACAGGCTGGCTAAGTGATGTCACAGGAATGTCAAAACTTGAAGAAGGTTGTGTACATGTGGGTCTAGTATCTGTCAAAGAAGTTGAAAGGTGTATGGAAGATGGGCCTATATCACCAGGTGCCTCATATGATGGTTGAGTTGTGGTGGCATCACATGAAGTTGGGACTGCTAGAAATTGTGGTTGTTGATAAGGAGGAAGCTGCTCGAAATAAGTATTTTGTATGTTGATGATTTTATCACGTGCCTCTACCCATCCTTCTTCATTTGTTAGTTTTTCCATCAAGTCTCTAATCTTTATGTGTGTTTGTAGCTGTGATAAAAAATGAAATACCACAATCATAAAACAAAATATAATAAAAATCTATAAAGAAAATGATAATGAATATCAATTTACTTACATTTTCTCGCTCCACATAACCTCTAGGATAATATTGTGATGGAGGCACTATCGGATGACTGCAGACATACTCAGATTCATACCAAGAATATTGTTGTGGTATATCAGTCATGATAGGTAATTGAACTAAAAGTGCATGTCTATTGTTCCAAACTGTTACTTTCGTATGATAAAAGCTCAACCAATCTGTAGTAGGTCGTCCTCTCCCATCAAATCTAGCATATTCTGGAAATGGTTGTGGTTGTGGTTGTGGTTGAGCTTGAGCTCCAAATTGACGAAGCACTCTATCAGGTACATGCCACTCTATTAAATTTCCGCATATCATTGGAACTCGTGCAAGCCAAATATTTTGACCTTCACAACAAATTGCAGGTAATATGTCTAATATATGTTGCGAGTATGGAGTCCATGTCACCTATACAAATAAATTGATTTGTTGATACATATAGTTTTATATACTCATATGATTTGTAAAGAAAAACATGCTACCTGACTGGGTTGTTGCACATCAATTTCATTATCATAAAGCTTGACATCAGATGTAGGATTCGACACGCGTGTCATCAAGTGCTTCCACCTATTTTATTATAAAACTAGTTTGATTCAATGTATAATTATAGTTGTTGCAAGATATTGAAAAATAAATTACTTAATACTAACCTGTAGCCTAATGGTATTCCTTGCGGCCAAACATAACCCTCAGGTATTGTAGCATGTCCAGGACGACCTACATGAAGGTGCTCCCAAGACCACAACTGTAATAAAACTAAACAACCAGCTATACGAGAATCTGGTTCTAATATACGTATAGTTGCCTTGTATAGCTCCCTGTACAACCCAGCTAAAACGGCACTACCCCAAGACAACAACCCGCATCACTCAAAATCGTCAACAAGCGGTAGATATCGTAAGTGGACATCATTTCCTGTGCCGTTTGGAAGAAGGAATGACCCCACAAAGTATAGTAGGTAGGCTGTAGTATATCGTCTCACTTGTTGCTCACTGGCATTAACTAAGTTCAAGGTAGAAAATGAAGATCGTAACCAACCCAAGGATATCTGTCCAGTTAACCTTCCTGCTGGATGTGTACCTAAATAGTGATCACACATGTCACTCCAAGAATGAAATTGACCTTCTCCACTTCCTATAGGATACCGACATATAACTGCTTCCCCATCTACACGTAAACCCAGAAGAACTGCTACATCTTGTAGTGTAATTGTCATTTCTCCTATCAGAAAATGAAATGTGTTTGTAGACGGATGCCATCGGTGCACAAGTGCAGTTATCAAAGAGGGATCTAGAAGTAGATGTGTAAGTGTAGTGACTGCACCAAACCCAGCTATAGTGATGTATTGTCTAACTCTGTCGTCCTGAATAGGCCACTTGTGCAACTCCTTAGAATGTTGAGAAAGTCGCAAAGGATGTATTCTTCGTTGTGACATGTCTACATAATTAAATAGATGTCAAATTAATCACTACATAAATATCAAGCCAATTACATAAATGTCAAATAAACTATTACATGGATGCAATTTGCACTACATAAATATCAAGCCAATTACATAAATGCCAAATAAACTATTACATGGATGCAATTTTCACTACATAAATATCAATCCTTACATAAATGCCAAATAAACTATTACATGGATGCAATTTTCATTACTACATAGAAGCCCCAGTACAAGTTCTAATGTTGTGGCCAAAATGTCCACACTTTGTGCAGTTGTAAGATGCACGAGAAGGATCTAGGTCCATATTTGTTTTGCGTCTTCCAGTCTTTGGTCTCCCTCTTTTTCTTGGTTTGCAAATTGGTGGTAGAAGTGGAACAATTCCTTTGCTCGGATCAAACTGTGGCCAATATCTCTTGTCTAGAATTCCACTAAATGTTTCATTATATGCCGCCTTATATTTGGTGATTGTAAACCATTTGCTAAAGAACATTTCCCACTTAAATCGGATGATACCCCTAGCGGCAATTACATGAGGACATGGGATGTATTTTAGTTGGGGTACACCACAACTGCAAAAAGATGTACCATTGCGTTGTAAATTGCAACGATATCTATGGCCATACGTATCATCAACAGTAAACTCATAGTTGTTCACTTGCAGTGAGACATGTAAACAATTTGTTTTACTTTTTGCATCATTGTATTCATTCATCCACCGCTCTGGGAAAGGGTTATTCTTATCCCAAGCTTCAGCATTGTTACGTCTCTTCAAGAACATGGAGACCACACGATAGTATGTGCTTAAGATCAGAGCATGTATCGGAAGGTTTCTCGAACTTTTCAAGACTCCATTGATGCACTCTACGTGATTGGTTGTAAGAATCCCATATCTATAACCTTGATCGCAAGAAAGTGCCCAAACTGTTGGATCAGCGTCTACTAGCCACTTATGTGCACCTGGATTCAATGCTTTGATTTCATCCATATGTTGATCAAATACAATTTGCTTAGTTGCATAAGCCACTTTTGTCATGATGTCAAACAATTCCTTAGATTTGAATTTTCTATGGAAGTTGTCGCGAATGTGGCGAAAACAGTTTCGTTGAAAGGCGTTTGGCAATCGATGTCTGATTGCATTTCCTATGCTGCACATCCTGTCAGAAATAATGCACAAATTATCATGTCTGGCCAATTCCGGGATCAACGAAGTTAGGGTCCCAAGGAACCACTCCCATGAATCATTATTTTCCCCTTCAACTATAGCAAAAGCAAGAGGAAATATACCATTTGCTGCATCAATGCCAGTTACAACTAGAAGAGTGCCCTTATATTTTCCTGTAAGAAATGTTCCATCGACACAAAGAACTGGACGACAATGAGCCCATCCAGTAATAGAAGGTTCGAAAGCCCAAAAGAGACGATAAAATGTAATTGTACCATGAACACGTGCTGCATAGTCACTATGTTGGTAAGAATATTGTGACCCAGGTATATACTCTTTCATGCAACTTAAAAAACGAAGGACATTTAGATAAGATTCTTCCCAATCTCCAAAAATCCTAGAGATAGCCTTCCTTCGTGCACGATATGCCTTCCTGTATGAGATATTCAATTTCAATTCAGCGCTTACTTTATCACGTATTTGTCTAGTGCTCATATCCAACCTTGCATCTAAGGTTGGCATAATCATGCAGGCAATAAAAGTTGAGGTGCATTGGTGATGGTCCTCATTCAAGATTGGGTTGCAACATGTGTGTTCACCATTATATTTGGTGATCTTCCACAAGCCACTTGCCCGTTTAGAAACACAAGCATTTAACCTCCAAGAGCACTCATTGCTAAGTATACATATGAGGGTGAGGACTGATTTAGTAGAACGCTCAGTACGATATTGCACATTGATATTGATTGACCACTTTTGAATTTTTTCAATTAACTCTGATTTTGATTGAAAAATTGAACCTTTCTGAAACTCATGTGTCGATGCAGATGCAAGTTCCAGAGAAACATGTTTCATAAAGTCATTGACCCAATCATCCTCTTGAAAATGTTGATAGTTACCATTAATATTTTGATCAACCCAGTCATCTGCAAATAGTCCTGGTGTGGTGCTAAGGACAGTTCCAGTGTCACTAAAAACTAATTCTTCTACTTGTGGATCATTCAAGATATTATCATCATGTTCATCATTTGAAGTTTCATCGCTATCTCCCTCATTGTCAGAATTGTCATCGTCATTATTTGAATATGATGAAGGGACATTTCGTGAAGGTCCGACGTCATCCACATTTGAAATGATATTTAGATTAGTGGAGTGAACTTGGCTCAACATGTTCATATTGTCTCCGCAACCAGGATATGGTATATTAGAAGGGGTAAACATGGAGCCAGAAGGATCAACACTTTGAGTCATATCATAGCTATGATAAGGTATTTTTTCAAGATAGACATCAATGGGATAGCTAGAACAGAGAGTTAACATGACCCTAAAGGCTTCATCATCGAACAATTGAACATATACGGTTTTCACACCAGGAAATAGATATGTGAATTTGATTGAAAACATTCTCGGATCAATTGCTAGTAGGTTGTGAATGTAAGATTTTAAGTCCGGTAGTGTATTGAAATTTGGCAGTTGGACAGGCCTATAGGATTTTCCAGAATAAGAACCATCCGCAAGAAAGTGACCATCATAATGTAGCATTATAATAAGCGGGAGTGTGGCCATTTTCCTAATTTAGCAGGTAGTATGTCAGGATTCAAGATTTAAAATTATTTATTTATATTGACTATTAATTTAAGTCTAAAAAAATCTAAAATTTGTATTCAATTTCATTAAATAGTAATATCATATAAACTAATAAGTGATAAAAGACTTACTTGTTTGTAGCAAGCTGTATCCAACACAAGATGAAAGAAATATGAATAATAATAAGAAGATCGAAGCTCCCAAATACGGATTAGATAGAAGAAAATGCTCCTCGTTGCTTCAAAATATCAAGAAAAGAACATCTTTGAGCCTTCAAATTAATATATGCACACTTGCAAAGAACAACACACAATTGTGAAGAGATGGAGCAAGAACAACTAGAAGAATAAGTGGAGGAGTGATTTGAAGAAGTAGATGGGGGTCAAATTTATAAGTAAAAATTGTAGCTGTTGGAAAATAGCCGTTGGGCAACGGTAAAAACTTTCAACGGCTCTTTCAGCCGCGCGCAGCTCACCGGCCATCTGCCACGTGTCACTCCCAGAGTGAAGACGCCATGGGCCACGACGTCTTCATTCTGGTGCTACCAAATGGTAGCTCTTGAATGAAGACGCCGTGGCCCATGGCGTCTTCACTCTAGGAGTGACACGCGGCAGCGAGTCTGGGACAGCCGGCTCGCAAAGTCGTCTGTTGTCGTAATTTTTTTTAAAAGTTGCTTATGTCCGTGTTTAATTTGCTCAAACTTGTCCATTCTGATTTTTTTCCCTAGGCTTGCAGTAGATACTATTTATATACACTGAGAACCCGAAGGTGTGGGAAACTGCTACCGCCAACGATTCTAACTGCTTCCCGGTTGAGCTTGCAGTTGAAGCCCTAAAGCAGATTGATGCTAAACTGAAGATTGGATGGGACTTCAGCGTAAACCCTTGCAGTGGTGCCAACGGTTGGCTCGATAACACCACCTTCCCTTCCGATCGCAATGTCACATGCGGCGACTGCAACAGCATTACTAACGTTTGCCATGTCGTCAACGTGTGCGCTTTCCTGCTCGTTATTTTTTAATTGCTTTCATGCCGCTTATTACTCTTTCTTAACCGGCGGTTTGTGTGTATGTCTCTACAGATTGCTCAAGTCCCAGAATCTTAGCGGTGTGCTGCCCGACGAGTTCGCTAATCTCACTTCATTGGTGCAGATGTAGGTGTTGACAATTTTACATTTTTTCAAAGAAAACAGTATGCGTATATTCATTAAATAAGTTTACTAAACTTTAAACGTGGTTGTGAATGTGGATCATTTGGGGGTGCAACAGCGACCTCACTCGGAACTATATCAATGGGACCTTCCCTGCAGCATGGGGCTCCCTTCCTCTCCTCCAGAACATGTAAGTGTTTTCTGCGTTCCCTGCCTTCCAAATTTAAAAAATATATTTTTTCTTTCTTCAGGTGAAATACCGTTCAATATTTCAGTAATGCGGATGCAGTAGGCCTCGTTTATTGAGATAAAATTACAAACTATATGATATAAGGGTCCGTCTGGTTGGGAGTACTACCAACCCGCATTGTGAATTGGAAAACAGGAAAATGAACATGACGAAATCGAACTGCATTTCCTTAGTTTGGTTTGACGTAACTCCAATGTATTTATTTGATTTGTTATCCGTTTGGTAGTGAGCAGTTTACAGCAGCATGTTCTTCTCCCCGTCGCTGCCATGCATTATAGCACGTGAAATAGGACCGGAGTATGCAGCAACGTCGCTTTGAGTGGTCATGGAAATGAAACCGCGCCTATTTTGGGCGCAGTTACTTTTCCGGTTTGTGTGCAATATGGGATAGTCGTGTAGCTGGTTTCCACACAATGGGTTGCATCTACCTGAAACCAAACGTAAGGAATTGGAAGCCACACTGATTTGCAGTTGCATGTGTTCGTTTGTTGCCCAACCAAACGGGCCCTAAGTGTAGAAAACACCTCTGCGTTATTTAAAAAAAACAACTCATGATACATATACGAACATTTTAAAGTCTTGGGCATAACTACAATGCTGAGAGCTATCAGGACCCTTTAGTGATGATACATTGTTGGAAGAAGCACTTACTGATTGCACGTTCTGATATAGCTGAACCGTGGGCTAGTAATTGACCCACAAATCATTTCACTCTATGAAGTGTTTTGGGGTTTTTCTCTTCTTGTAAATGATAAATCCATTTCGACCAGCAGTGAGGTAATTACTTATTCACCTTTTGATTACCCTTTTTGCAGATCACTTCTTGGAAACCGCATCTATGGCAGATTACCTAAGGAAATCGGGAGCATCTCTAATATGCGGTCCCTGTAATTAATACCATTCTCTATGCTTCCTTGTTTGCTTACTCCTGCATCGACAATACTAGTGTTCTTACCTTGCTGTTGTCCCCACAACCCGTATATCTAATTTTAGGGTCCTTGAGCAAAACTTATTTGAAGGACCTCTTCCAGCTGAGCTTGGCAACTTGAAGTTTCTCTCCAGGCTGTAAGACATGACTAATTTGCATCATATATTCCTCTCAGGTTGTCTGAATAGCCTGCAATAGCAAACACAACTGGTTCTTTCCCTAATTATTATTAAATGTTCTTCTAATTGACCGGGTGGTTTCAATTCCATGTTTCCAGAATTATTTCTTCGAACTTTTTTGCTGGAGCGCTTCCATCTACATTTAGCGGTCTTCAAAGCCTCATAGACATGTATAATTTTCTTATTGCTATTATAATGTGTCTTTGTTGGCTGTTACACTCAATCTCGAAATCACACGCCCTTCATTTCTGTTGTTGTAGTAGGATTGACGGGAACAACATATCTGGGACAATTCCAGATTTCATAGGTAGCTGGACAAAACTAGTACGACTGTGAGTATCATTATAATTTTCACAATGCTATCTTCACTTGCAATTTTCTTAAAAGTTTTCTTTTCTTTTCTGAGCTTGATGGTTTACTACTAAGAACTCATCTCTGAGTTCAGTTACAAAATCAGTAAGATCTTTTGCTTTGAGATCCACTTTTCATTGGAAGATATAGCCATTTGAGTTTGTTTATTCTTTTGCTCAGAATCATACTAACGCTTATTCCCTATGTTCTGTTGACATCTCTTCCACATCCAAGTGCTTTTCTTTTTCCCTTTTCAAATACTACTTTAACTTTCTTGACCTCTGTCTTCTCTTTCTAGTGACATACAGGGAACACCTATGGGAGGTCCTTTTCCCATGGCTATTTCTAAATTGACAAACTTATCAACATTGTAAGAATGCAACTTCACTGATGTCTCATTCAGGACATTGCATCATATCATCACATTTTCCTGACCAAGCATCATCTGTCATAATGTAGGAGGATCTCTGATTACCAAAGTGATGGGCTGTTTCCTCCATTAAGGGGTCTCCCTTTGCAGTATCTGTGAGCTATCCGATTGTCTTATTCTTTGCTTTCATGTATATGAATTAATATTAATAGAGAAAATGAGTGGAGAAATTAATGAATTTGGCACAAAGTTGCAAAACCTACCTACCTAGTTTTGTCACAATGAAATGGAAGGACGAATTGTCTGCAACAGCTTGTGCAATTTGGGGCAAAACATATCATACTTTGATACAACTTGCTTCATCCTTGAGTTGTCAGATGGAAACTAACCATAATGATTAATGTAGGGTCCTAAGGAATTGCTCAATATATGGAAAAATTCCTGATTATATTGGAGGAATGCCTCTAATAAGCCTGTAAGTTTTTATAGTAAAAGTACCCTTTTTCCCCCTAGTACCTCACAGCTTCTGCATTCATTACATACTGTGGACTATATTATTTGTGAAGCTGATCTAGCCATCTGGGTTTTCTCATGATCTATGAAATGAACAGTTTCTTTGCTTACTCTACCAGGCCAACAAGTTTCTTTATAGCTTTGCTTTTATAATAACTTCTGGTCTTTTCCAAGCATTACAATTGTTGGATGAAGTAAGACCCAGGAAGCACGGACATGGTTCTAGACATGGACACATACATGGATGCATACACGAGACATAACTATGTCTAAAAATATAGGACACAGGCAAGGCTGTAGAAAAACTAAGATGTAAATGCTAGTCATGCACGGATATGTAGTATGCATGTATCTTACATGAATCAGTTGAGCAATAGTAATGGTTAATTTTAACATTATTGTAAATGTATTATTGTAAAACAAAGATATGTTTATGTTTCATTAAGTGACATGTGCCTAGCATGTGCCTCACTTATGTTTTTACTTATGTGGTTTAGTCCCATATTGCTCATCTCTGTTTTCGTTTCTCCTCTCTTATCCTATATAAAAGAATGCACTGTAAACCTTTTCAATCATCCAATACAATTCTCTTCAATATTCTATATGGTATCGAGAGCAGGTTCTCCCTCCCCCGTGCAATTTCCCTCCCTAACCCTCATGACCTAAGCCTTCCCCACTCCCCCCCACCACCCGCCGCTGCAGCCCATTCCCTCCCCTCTCTCTTCTGCCGCCACCCCCTCCCACCCGCCGCCACCACACCCCCACCCGCCGCCGCTACACCCCTCTCCTTCCCCAACCGCCGCTGCCGCCACCACACCCCTCTCCTTCCTCAACCGCCGCTGCCGCCACCACACCCCCACCCTCCGATCCCACCCCCCTCCTCCCCAACCCGACGCCCTCCCCTCCCCGACGTCGCCCCCTCCTCCTCCTGTTGTCCTCACTGCCGTCTCCCCCGCCTGCTCGATCCCCTCTTCCTCTTTCACTACCCACAACCACCATTTCTCAGTTCCTCTAACTCTCTATGCTTTTTATGTCTTCAGACAGCCATAGCTATTGCACATTGAGAGTCCCTCCGGCTCTTTGGTTTCTTCTACCTGTGCCTCATGATGAAATCTTGATTTTCCTCATGACGACCTAGGTTCCTTTATCAGTTACTCTTCCCGTAGTGGGTCTCTTCTGATCTGATGCTTCAGATCTACAATGCTGCTTTATTTCCCTGTAGCGGGTTCCTTTGGATCTGACCTCTGTTGCTGCTGCGCCTGCTATCTCTCCTTCTACTGCTGCTTTGGCTCTGTTCACCATGGCCTTTGTCGAGCTACCCCGTTCCTTGTGTTACCACAGTTAAACTCGACAGCTCCAACTATCATCTTTGGTCGGTGTCCTTTGTCTTGTATGTCAAAGCACAAGGTCGTTATTATCATCTCACTACTGAACCTCCTGCTGCTCCTGCTACTACTACGGATGATAAAAACAAGCAAGCTTATGCACAATGGTCTAAAGACGACTCTGGTGTCATGTCCTGGCTTCTTAATAGTACCGAGCCACGGATCAGTCAGTCATTGTTGTGTCTTCATGATGCTAAGGCCATGTGGGATCAACTATCTCACGTCTATTCTCATCAATAGAATCCCAAGCGTGTTTTTGAAATTTGCAAAACTTTGGCCAAGAAGGAATTCTCCTCTGACACTCCTGTTGAAGACTTCTACAATCAGTGCTCTGCCTTCTGGAATGAGTACGAAATTTATCACCCATTGACTGCCGATATCAAAGAAGCCCAAAAGCAACGCAATGAACTATAATTAGTCCAATTTCTGGCTGCTCATCCTGCTTTCTTCTCTGGAGTGGTCGACCAGATTCTGTCTAGTGACCCACTGCCTACTCTTCACGACGTCCTTAAACGAGTTTAAAGACTTCCGTCAATGACCTCCACCCCTGCCATCGAACATCCTGCTCTGGCTGTTCGTACTTCTGAATCTGGTCGTGGCCGAGGTCGCGGACGTGGTCGTGGAGGACGTCTCCCTCCTAACGGTAGACGCACATCGTCTACTGCTCCTGGTCGAGGACAATCTATTGGCCCTCGCTTCTACAACTTCTGTGGCCATGACAATCACAATGAAGACCGGTACTGGATCAAGCATGGTAAAAGTGCTTGGGCAAACCAAGCATCTGCGGAGACTTCCACTGATACTGTACCTGAACAGCCATCTGCTACGCCTTCCATTGAGTGGCTTCGGTCGGAGTTTGAGAAATTTTTTCAAGAACGCATGACTCAGATTCCCTCTACGTCTGCTGTTGGTTCCTCCACCTTGCTCGCCTCTCCTTCCGCTAGTAACAACAAATGGTGCATTGACTGTGGTGCGTTAGTTCATATGGTTGGCGATATGAACTTATTTTCTACCCTTACTAAAACCACACATATTCTGCCTGTTACTGTCGCTGATGGCTCTAAAACTTCTGTTCACGGCATCGACACTATTCCCTTGTCTCAGAAGTTGCATCTGAAATCTGTTTTTTATATCGCGAAGTTTCCTGTTAATTTGCTTTCTGTCGGTAAGACTGTAACAAATCTTCAATGCTCCATTAAATTTGATCCTTCTGGTTGTATTTTGAAGGATCTCCGCACAAAGACGAGGATTGGTTCGGGCCACGAAGGACTAGATGGATCTCCGCACAAAGACGAGGATTGGTTCGGGCCAACAAGTATCAATTCCAAGGCAAGTGTGAAAGATGTCAAAAAAATGTCAACAAAGTCAGAGTCTGAGGAGATCAAATTCAGAGGGAGTGCACATGTTGTGCAAAGTCTATCTTCATTTTCATCTTTTTCTCCTTTTCTATATATCTTGATAAAAATCTATCTTGTTATGTCCAAGCAGGCCATGTAACTGTCCCATGCTCCAGCTTGCGGGGTATTGTTAGAAGTAAAAACGAGATAATAAGTCATGTATATCGATGGTGTCTATAAGGCCATATAAGTCAGAGTCTGCTAGCGTTTAGTTATGTAGTTAATTAAGTTCTTGGGGTCCATTTTGTATATGGGCCCAATTGTGTTTTGTCACACTAGGGTTTGTCTGCTTCCCTATATCTCCTTCTCCTATTTATAGGAGAGGGTCTGTCATTCTATCAATAAGTAAACATATACACAAGGGATCTTTTCAATCATATTATTTTCCCACATGATATCAGAGTAGACTTTCCTGCGCCGACCTAATCTTGAGAGAGAGAGAAGCCTCCCCTTGAGGGTAGCGATTGCCGCTAGGCGTTGCTTTCGCTACCCACATGGATGCCCATCCCATGCATCTTTAGAGCATCTCTATTGAGCCGTCTCCACCTTCAACAAAAAAAGCAGTCCATCTTGAAGTTGGTGCTACTAGATCGACATTGATTGTCATAGCGCCGCCAATATTGTTTGCTTTTGGAGTAGCCACAACTACCCTATTTGTCGTCGTCATCTACACCGATGTTGATTTACATCGCTGCCATTTACAACTCTTCCTATCTAGACTGTCATCATCATCCACGCCACCACACTGACATTGAGACCTATCTTAAATAATGGAAAAGATCTCTTTTTGGCTGATATCGGGGTTATATCACCCCTTATTGCTATGGTGGAGATCCAGAAGGATTTCTCTAACCCTTTGCTGCCATCTCAGGGTATACTACTATTGTTCAACTGCTGATAAGGTGTCGTTATTTGATACGATGTGTTGATGGAGGTTTCCTTCTTTTGCGAGTTGGATCGCAAAGTCTTCCATGCAACATGGCGTGTTGACTCAACCACACGGCGTGTCACTTGCGATCTGTCCTGACTCTGCCTCGAGATCTCTCAACTGATACAACATGTTGCCTCCCAAGACACAACATATCACTTGCTTTCTGCCTACTTTGGCTACTGCTACTAGACACGACATGTCTTCTTCAGACTACCAGACACGACGTGTCTTCTTCAAGATACGACGTGTCGGCTGCTTGCAACTGAAACATCAATGTACAGCGTGTCCCTTCACTGACACACCTTGTCACTTGCTACTACTGCTACATCTTGGCATGCAATAGTATCTACAATTATTCTACAACATGGAAGAGATTTTTATATATGGCGTGTCCCTATCTGTATCCATACCAACAACACTTATCCTCCTTTTCCGGAAATTTTATATATCTTTTGTTCTTTAACCCCCACCCTTTCCAGGCCTATATACATATTGCCTACCTCCTCAATGCTTGTACTATCTCCCATATACATATAGTGCCTACTGACTAATCAGATCCATAGTTGAATCTGATTTTTGCTCTAATCCAAACCGCGGGGGACTTCGTCCCCCACACCCTGTAGATTTGTCGGCCTAACAGTTGGACAAATCTTCCTTTTTGGGTCGCATTAAGATTCACATATTTTTTCTACCTAGATATTCGTGACCAGGTCATGTTGTGTATTCACTTGTGTTGTGGGTTACCTCCTCCACATACTTGCCTACATAACCCTTGTCTCTACCATTATTTCTGACCTTCCACCACAACCACTCTCTTCACTCTTTTTGTGGTTGCCGTGAGGGAGACAATAGAGGATGATGGGTAGAGAGAATGAGAGATGAAATAAAGTGAGGGAAGATTTGTTTGTGTTGCTATCTATATGGATCCTTTTGATGTTATTATTGATCTTTCTTCCTTATGAAGAGCTTGTGGAGCTTATTTATCAACATTTACCTCGACTGTTGCTATGGAGTTATCTACTTCACATGCACTTTATGTTCATTGGATGTTACTTCATATACACTTTTCCTATTGGTTTTCTATCCAAAGGCGTCATTCTTACTACTTGTGCTGATTAGGACATTTTATTTTCTGCTTTGTGCTTTTGCACTATCTATCGTCCGTTCTTTGTTTGCACGCTGACTCTCTACTTGTCTGTGCTCTGTTTGCACTTTGACTCTTGGTCCGTGCCCTACACACACCGACCATTGCTACTACTGTGATCCAACATTTTGGACTATGATGTCTGCTACTGTAAAGGAAACTTTATAAAGAGAGAAGATGATAAATATTTCTATAAGTGACTTTACATATACATGATGGAGTTTCATTTACATTGGATCTTGGAGTCCTTTTATCTTCTTGCTACTTCGTACATTGGTCTTTTATTTGACTACATTGTCTACTTTCTACTGCTGTGTGCCAACACTCTTTGACTTGTCCATGCCTTGCGCACACTGACTCTTGTTCGTGCTTTGTATGCGCGTTGACTACTGCTTCTTGTGTACCATCACTCTGTGGTCTATTTCATGATGATTACGACTGAGACAAAGACTGTGATGTCTACCTATGATTGTTTACTTCTGCTCCAGATGCCACTCCATACTGATCAAGAAGCTCCTGCTACCTGCCTGCATACCCGCTTTTGGATTATCTACTTGAGGGGTGGAGTGTTTGAGTGATGAGTGCTTTATTGTAATATTGAGGGGGAGAAATACTCCTGTAAGGGCTCGATTTATCTTTTCATTCTACTTCTTTGTCTTTGGTTTGTATGTATGTTTGCAAGCTGACTTGGGATTCTCTCAAACTCCATATGTAGTTAATTAAGTTGATGGGTCTATTTGTATATGGGCCAATTGTGTTTTGGCCAATTAGATTTTGTCCGCTTCCCTGTATCTCCTTCTCCTATTTATAGGAGAGGGTTTTCCCTTCTATGAATAAAAAAACATATACATATGATCTTCCCCATCATATAATTTTTCCACATAGTCCAATAAGTTAGTGAGTCCAATATCAAATCGTGTAAAGTCAAGTTTTTTGTCCACCTTTCTTATAAATAGGAAAGGGCCGCTCTTGCATGAAACACATTGAATACTTTGTCTATATATCGCCTATGAATGGTCTCCAACAGAATGCATATAGTGAGATAATAAATTATCAACCACAACTGCACAAGCTTTTAGCATTTAATGTTGAATGTTTTACAACTCAACAAAGTGGTTATATGTGAATGACCTAACCCTCCGTTTTTAATTATCAAGTTTTTTTCCTCACTATTTTGTTTGTACCAGTTGGCTTTGATTCCTGGAATGATATTTACATTGTTCCCTTTAAGTTCTATTTTTTTTTGTTCCTTTCTTTATTGCTCTAATGTCTATATGGCTTTAAGGCCAAAGCCCTCTTTTTCCTTGTTTTGTCACAATACAAGTGTTTAGCTCATTAGATAGACCTTGTGACTCAGTTTCTTTTTAGGTCAACTATTGTGTCAAGGTTCAATTTAATTTTTATTATAATTTATAAATATATATTTCGATTGGCTGATGGCTTGCACCCATGCCCTTTTCTCAGGAGCTAGGACCAAACAACTCCCTCATTTCCTTATATTTTCATGTATGCCTACACAAAGAAAGAAAAGAAGGGGGGTAATTACAAAAGAATAGAAGGGGGTAATTAACTTTCTTTACGTCAATCACACATCAATCTCTAGGGGTATAACACATCTCTATGGATTTTTAAAGCAGAAGCACAATGAAATAATTGAAGTTAGGTGTTAATATGCATGATATAAGTCATGTATACAAGAAAGCAATCTTTTCCATGACATGGCATTGACATGGTAGTCATCTCAAGTAGATAGGAGAATACTCTATGCGATGATGACAAACAAAAAATGAATCTTTGACAAAGAAGTGAAACCGACATAGGGAATACTTATAGAGGAATTTCTCATTTTGTTATTCTTTCATATTTGAATTCCCTTCTATTGATCTCACTCTATATCTCATCGCATACCAACTACGAATACAGATAATGACTTGATAAAGTCGGGGTAGTTTGAAGCATCCTTCCTTTATCTTGATACTCATTTTTGTCAATTGACTAATATCAATGTAACTTACATTTCCCTTTTTTTAAGGGATTGTTTTCTTAAAAGCATTCTTTGTATTGTGTCAATTTTGACATCCTTAGTTCTTTTTTTTTTCTTGCTTTTTTGTGCCTTATTTTCCATTTCCATTCCTAGATAGCTAGAAAGACAACCACACAGTCACATATCATATGAAATGGTGCCATAGAGGAAGAAATGTCAGCTCACATATCTCGTGGTACTCAACAACTTGCTAGATCTCTTCGTGATATATAAATTGTCAGATGCAAGTTTGGAGTCAAATATGTTTTCTATGGCTTCATCACCAGATTAAAGATCCATATAGTAGAAAGACAATTATTTCATGAATATTCTTGATTCTTTCTATAACCATGTTTGGCCTTTTTTTAGTTAGAGTAGTGATGCTTTCTTATGTGATTAATAGTTGAAGTTCATATGAAGCAAATTCTTTGCTTTGTTGCCTATAGGGAGACTTACAAGGGAATTTGTGGTTTTAAATGAAGCTCAAAGACATTGTTCGATACGAAAAAAGTTTATTTTTTATAAAATATTGTTTAGTAAAACACAAGCTTGTTCACGTGTGTTGATGAATCCTAGGAAAAACCTTTCACCAAATACCTTTGTGTATTTTCCAATAAGACATTTTGGTCACTTTCCTCTTATATTCCCACCCTCATGTATTGCTTCTTCACCCCTCTCCTCCCATCTTCTTTCCCGCTTCCTATATGCACCTAGTGCAAAGGTGGGCAGAGGAGAAAGTATAAAAGGGAAGATTGGTGATGGGCTAAAAATGATAGCTTGATTTCAGCAACATGGCAATCAATGACGGAGAAAATGAATGACAGGTTAGTGATGGTGAAAATGGTAGAAGCATCATGGGTACACCCTTCTCCCTTCCCCTCATAAATCTCCCCTCAGGGTCTAAGATTTTAGAAGACCGTAAACTGAGTTATTCATCCTTTTCAATCTACTTCAAAAAAACATAAGGATGACAATTTCTTGGGAGATGTCCTATTCAACTCAAAGTAAGGAGAATTCCTAAGATAGTTCCAAGACATAATCTAATAAAATAATTAAATTGGGTAGTAATGTAGTGGAATCTTCTATTTGATAGTAAATCGTACTGAATTAAAACACAAACAAGAATATATAATCCCACCACATTTTGTTAGCATCAACTCCTCATCTTTTACGTTTACTCCATATCTTCCCTCTTTCTTGGTGCATTTAGTAACAATTGTTGCTGTTGGTGCTTTGCTTGAGAAACATGTGGGAGAGTAAAGATGTTGGGGTAATCGTTGTGACAAATTGAATGACACTTGGAAGATCTACTGACAAGGGGTGTAAGGAAGAATGTAATTGGGAATATAGTTTGCTTTCATTTTTATAGAAAAATGAGGCTTGTTGTTTTTCAGAGCTTAACATTCTGCTACGGTTGTTTGTGATTTCTAAGTGCATGAAACAAAAGTGACTCACTAACCTTTCAGTAGGTCTACAAATCTAACGAATTCTTATTGTATAAATTATCTAAGTTTTGCTGAATTTGTTTGACATCGATTGCTCACGTATAGCATTAATGGACAAAATGGGTAATTAATGTACTCACAAGGTTTTCCTTATAACTTCTATATAAGAGATTATAGCTTTGAGTATGGAATCTTTATGGTTTTTGCTACCAAAATCATCAATCATGACTTGTAATACATCAGCTTTAGCGCCTTTCAGGTATAAAGAAAATAAGAGTGTTATTATAGCCTAGAAGGAAATACACCTTGTTCATTGACGTCGTTCTTTTCTTTTGCAGTGATCTGAGTTTCAACAACTTTGCAGGTGAAATACCAGGAAGCTTTGGTACTCTAGGAACTTCGAGAGCTATATTAAATATGTAAGAAGTTGTTGCTATATTCAGTTTATTTCTTGCTATTACTTATGGGAATAGTAAAAGTAATCTTTAATAATCATGTCATACTATCAGAGATCCTAGGGAAGATGCCTACATAGGGCAGTCATGATATGGAAGAAGAACAACCTAAATGTCTGCATCACAGTGAGGGGAACACAAATAGGCATATAAGAGGCCCGACAAGAACAGAACAAGTAAAAAAAGTCCAAAATAGTTTCCTAAGATGTATTCCAGTACAAGGAACAAGGTCCAAAGGACAAGTTGACTAAGTTCACATGTTTGCTTTGATGAGCAAGACATGTCTAGACGCTTCTTCTTTTTATTTTACAACATATGTAAATCTCATCCTGCAATGTTTCTTGGAAACCTCAGGACATCCTGAACTATTTTTGGTCTTTTCTTTGCTTCCCTTCTTTGGCCTCTTAGGCCTAGATCATTCCATCTTATTCGTAGAAAAAACCCCTCACTATATTATTGAATTGGATTCACCAAAATATGTAAGTGGTAGAAGGGAAGGCTTACAATCATGTTCTGTATTATGAAAATTGGCTTGTTACTTTCTTACTTGGCGGCCCTATTACAAGGGGAGAAATATGAAAAGTGATCAAAACAGTAACAAAAGTTAAAATAAAACAAGATAGTTGTGAAGTCTCCCCCTCAAGCTGGAACACAAATATCATGCATGCAAGACTTGCTTTAGAGATCTTGAGTCTTCTTAGCAAGAGGTTTGGTCAATTAACCTACATCTTGAATTGTGAATCTCAATAAATTTTGGAAATTTTCTTAATGTCAGAAACAAGATAATGTAAAAATCCCTTGTATTATTATTGTTAGATGGACAGACCCCTTTCCTATGTACAGGAGAGAAGGCTAGTATAAGACACTAGAAAAAACCCAATGGACTGAGATTCCAAACATTAAAGGACCAACTAGACTTGAGCCCATGTGCAAATTAAATTAAAACGCTCATACTCTAACAACCCCCCCCCCCCTCTCTCAAGTTGAAGCATAGAAATCTCATGTACACCTTGCAGAAAGAGAGAAGGACAGACATGATAGCAAAAGAGACCATACAGACTCAACGAGACAAAAAAATTGTCCAAAAGAAGAAAATCACTCCACTCCAATCTTGTAATCAAGCACTTATGCAGTCAACACCCCTCAAGCAGATAATCTAGAGAAGGTACCAAAGACAGGTAGTACGAGCTTCTCGATGAAATATGAAGTGGTATCTGGAGCACTAGTAGACAATAACAGGTAGGCACATGTGACTTTATCTCAGTCGCTAACGGCCCAGAGAATGTTGGTACATAGAAACATGTACACAAGAAATTGATGGCACAGTAGAACTAGTAAGCAACGTCCGAAGTATGGCACATACAAGCACTAACAAAAGCAGTGTATTCAGAAGTTAATAAAAATAAGTAGCCAAATACTAGATTCCATGATGCATAGTAGTAGAAAAATGAAGTTTCATCACATATTTGTAACCATGCACGAAGAAATATCCAAAGGAACCTTTATCATTTTCTCCTCTCTTCTCTTCATCCATCAAAGTCACACACATCAAAGTCAAGATGGTGCTTAGTCATAGTCAGATAGTGCTGGATCACAAGTAGGATATAGTCGAAAGACTTATATAGCATGAACAAGTACAGAGTCATCATGCTAACAAAGCACAAATGGTGGATAGTGCAAATGCATAAAAGAACAAATAAAATGTGAACAAAGCATCTGTATAAAGAATGACGTCACCATATAGAAGTCCATGGGCAAATTTTTTGATGGAAGTATTATCCAATAAAAAAATAGCGCATGTGAAGTAGATAATTGCACAACAACCGTCAAGCTAGTAGAGGATAGAGAATCTCTAGAATAGTAGATGAACAAGATGATCCAGAAGTCAAATGCAATAGATCCACAACATATATACATATATATATGTATATATATACATATATATATATATATATATATATATACATATATATATATATATATACATACATATATATATATATACATATATATATATATATATATATATATATATATATATACATACATATATATATATGTATATATATATATGTATATATATATGTATATATATATATATATATGTATATATATATATATGTATATATATATATATGTATATATATATATATGTATATATATATGTATATATATATATCTATATATATACATACATATATATATATACATACATATATATATATACATATATATCTACATGTATATATATATATATATATGTATGTATATATATATATATATATATATATATATATACTCGAGTGTACCGGAGGCACCATACACCTCAGTCATTTTTGAAGATGCAATAAATTTTTGAAAAATATAAACCGTTGATCTTCTTAATTATCATAAGAACATAGTATATAATAAATTTTAGCTCATTTGGACACCTATAGGTCATGCATCTAAAGGAGGCAAAAATCAAGTATTTCAAATTAGTTTTATGCGTCGATTTTGTTTTCCTTGGATGAGTGACTTACATTCATCCAAATGAGTTCAAATTTTGTATGTGACCTATTATTATTGTAACCATGAAGATCAATGGATTAGATTTTGGAAAAACATGGTCTAGATAGGCAAACACCATTGGGGTGTACGGCGTGATCTGTATACTCGAGTGTATTCTAGCCTGACTCTCTCTTCTCTCTCTCTCTCTATATATATATATATATGTATATATATATATATATAGTCAGGGTAGAATACAGTCGAGTGTACAGATCGCGCGAATACACTCGTGTGCTTGCATATCAAGACTATTTTTTGCAAAATGTAAACCATTGATCTTCACCGTCATACTATAACTAGGCTACATACACATTTTGAGCCCATTTGGATGAGTGTAAGTCACTCATCCAAGGGCAACAAAATCGACGCGCGAAGCTAATTTGAAATGCATAATTTTTGCGGTCTTTATAACATGACCTATAAATGTCCAAATGTGGTCAAATTTTGCGTATGGGCTATTCACAAGATGTTTAAGAAGATCGACATATTAGATTTTTGAAAAAAATATTGAATCATGAAAAACTACTTGAGTGTATTCTGCTCCGAATACACTCGAGTGTATACACACACACACATAGAGAGAGAGAGTTAGGAAGTATATATTGGTTTGTACATGAAACTTATGTGTTCCAATCATTAAAATGGCACGTGCAAGATTCCTCATCTCTATCCAACCATATGGATTGAACCAATATTGTCTAGATCAGAAGTCTAATAAAAATCATCATCATATCTCATGTATATCATTAGATATTATTGTATATCATCCAATGGTTTTTGTAAAATCTGCAATTTATCATTGATTCCAAAATATAAATCTTCTCTCAGTAGATGATCTACAAACGTCAGGTTGAGATAGTTTTTGATATGCATGCAATCTAATGGGTTTATAGTTGGATTATTCTTTAGTCAATGCAGACATGATAAATTAAGATGGGTTATTATAAGCTGTGTACTCAAGTAGACAATTCTTTTAACCGTACAAGTAGATAATATAATCTAATATGATACATAATATCATCTTGCATCTTTCTTCATCTCCTCTCCTCCATCTCATCTCTTCCCTTATTCCCCCCCACCAAATATGAAGATCTAAGCATATAAGTAGCATGGAGTAGTTGGGGTGGAAAGTCATAGGTAAACGTAGAGATAGTGGATAGGTAGCCAAATACATGGACGAGAGAAATTGACAATATGATTCAATACAATGCATGACCCAATAACATGATTCAGGTAGAAAAATAAATGCATCTTTTCATGACCAACAAAAGAAGATTTATCTATCCTCTACGCGAACATCATATCTTAATAAAGACCCAATTATGATTTGGCATGTAGTACATGTCAGATAATAATAGGATTGAGAAGGGAGAGATATGTAGTAAGCACGGAAAGGAATCAAATGGAACATCTAAAAAGAATAATAGCTTACCAAAAAAGAAGATAGTAAGGGCACACCATGGAAGACTTCCACCATATGATAATGGTAGTCAATGAAATTACATGGCATCTTTCATATCTTCGCACCGTCAATAGAACATTAGAAGACAGACCCGCCATGTGGTGTCACCACCCACATTGTACAATACAACAGTAGCACCCAACAACAAGTTATATGCTATGTAAAGGTCCTATATGTTGTGTAGGTCATAGGGAAAAACTCACAAAAACAGGTTACACGGCATCTAAAGCTCCTACACGCATTGTAGATCATAAACAACATGAAGTGAGTAGGGAACACAATGAGTAATGTTTTCACAATTTGTGCAAAAATCCGGACCGGTCGATCAGTAGTAGGACGCTACATGTCGTGTAAAAGACTCACACTCCTTATTGGTCAGCATATCGTGTGTTTTTGGTACAAGTCGTGTCAAAGTTGAGGCTAGGACGATGGTAGGAACTAGATCACACATCATGTACTTCGTTCACATGCCGTGTGATCTGAATTCATGTGTAAAATGTGAACATGTGTTATAATACAAATACGTCAGAGAAAGAGTAAATCAATGTGGACACGTCAGGTCACTTAGGCACACGACTTCTATTGTAGAGGAGTGACAACAAAAAACCACTAAAAGGAAAAAATAGGGTCGAAAAACCCTATGGATCTCCACCATATAGGGATTTATTATTCTTAATAGAAACAAAAAAGAAGATTGTTTGCCATGGACTAGCCTAGATAAAAGAAGCAAAATGGCTTCAATGATGATATTGACAATAAATCTTGACAAAGGTGGCGACGTAGATGGTGGCGGCATGGCCAACAAAGATAATGGCGACGCCTTCAAGGGAAGGTGGAAGTGGCTCCAAAGGGAGGACAACAACGATGTTCTCATGGTTGAGTGGCTAGGACAATAATAAGCAACTTCATGGTTGTGGTAGTAGGACTAGGAGACACTATAGAGATATATTGTTGTCTTTTATTTCATGTTAAGTCTTTCTTACTGAAGTATCTTGTAACATGGGCCTTTGTATAAGAGGCCCATTAGGGTTTTTCTGTTTGCTTCCCTGTACAACCTCCTATATATAGGAGTGAGTTTTCCCTTTTCCGAATAATAGAAAGACATCACACTTCCACATGATATCAGAGTAGGATACCTAATTTAGGTCCTTTCACAGCAAGCCGTCGCCACCGCCATCTCCTTCCCTCCTAGTTTCTCCCTTCTCCGTAATCGCTGCTGATTATGCCTAAGGGGATCTACTCTCCTCTCTAACCCTATCCTCTTCTCCAACAAGAGGATTTAGGGGACATGGCTGACAATTTTTCAAATGGTCTATGCCCTGAAGACTGTTGTTTTGGAAAACTATATGGGAAATCTTTGTGGACATCCATGACAACCTATTATAGGGCTCTATCCATCTTGCTATTTATATGATCGGGTCTATCCAACATATCTCTCTCCTTGGTGAACCATCGTGGTTGCCTGGGTTATTTGTGATCTTATTCTGGTGATTCACCGCCGCCTAACACGGTGTGTTGCCGCCACCATATGCTCCAAAATTGGTGTATTGCCCCGATACCTAACACATCATCTTACTTTCTTGACATGTCATGCCGCTACCCATTGTCGATTCTCTATTGTCTGTTGCTAATATTACCCGATGTGTAAACTCTAGCACGCCATGTCACTACTTGTGGAAACTACTGTCTTGACGCCTAACATGACGTGTTACTTTCCTGACACGTCGTGTCACTACCTGTTGCTGATTCCCTATCTTGTTTTCGATTCATTGCCTGGAGACTACACGACGTGTTGCAACTAGACACGTCGTGTACCTATTGTTCTGGATCTTCTGGTGTACTATCTATACGCCGTATACTATTAAAACACGACGTGTCTTGTTCCTATTTTTCTATCTTTTTGGAATCATGGCTTCATCCTCTTCCTCTACTGAGATTCTTGAGACACATGCTAGATTTGTGACTTTTGTTAAGTTCAACACATCCAATTATATCTTATGGGCACGTTCTTTTCAAATCTATGCACACTCCTCGGGCAAGCTTGAGCAACTCACCGACCCTCCTAGAGATGAAACAACTAACAAAAGGAAAGCCAAATATAAGAAATGGGTAGAGCGTGACTCTCAAGAGGATCCTCTCCTGGATTCTAAATAGTTGTCGATCCCATGTCTCCACCAATCTTGTCTTCACTGATACAACCAAGGAAGCCGGGAATCATATTTCTCAGGTCTATTCTAGCAAGAAAAATGCCTTCCAAGTTTTTAAACTATATAAACATTTGCATTCTCTAAAACTTAAAGACAACATCGTTTGCTTCACACTTCGATAACTTCAAAGGGATTTAAGGCTAGCTCAAACTCCATTATCCTTTGTCAAATGATCTCACTAAACTATAGAAGCAATAAGATGAAGTTCGGCTATGTCAGTTTTTGGCATCACTGCCTCCCAACTTTGAAGTTGTTCGTCAACAAATCTTGTCATGTGAACCCTTGCCCATGTTAGACGATGTCTACTCCAGCTATCTCGCTCGGTGTCCTCTACTGCTCTAGTTGTTACTAGACGAGGAGATTGTAATTCTATTCGTGGAGGGGGCAGAGAGCTCAACAATGGTGGAAGAGGGTCCTCTCCTCTTCAGTCTCGGTTCTGCAACTTCTGCAAACGGGCTAATTATATTGAAGATATGCTGGAAGGAGCATCGAAAGACGGAATGGGAAAACCAAGTATCCACTACTAATGTTGATGGAGAATCTACATATGCCTCCAGTGGAACCAATCCTCAAATGGTAACACTAAGTTCGTCTGACCTTGACAAGCTAATCAAAGTCGCCTATGCTATTACTACCACGCCTCAGGCAAATATTGCCCAACACTCAGGTGATCCTTCATGTCTTCAAGCTTCTTCATCTTCAACAAAAGAAGATTGGATTGTTGATTCCGGTGCTACAACTTATATAACCGGCAATAAAAATCTCTTCACCTACCTAAAGAAATCCACATATCATCCTCTTGTGCGTGGCAGATGGATCTACTTCTCTAGTTACTAGAATAGGAGATGTTAATAACACCCTTCTTAAATCTGTTTTGTTTGTCCAGATTTCTCTTGAACATGATGTCTGTCAATAAAATTATAGTGTAACCTTCTTTCTTTACACTATCTCCATGTAGGATCTCAGGATGGTTTGTACTACCTATAGACTTTGTCAACTTTGCCTACTACTGCTCTTGTGGCCCAATCTACCTCTCTTTATCAATGGTGCCTGAGGCTTGGTCATCCTTCTACCATTAAGTTGAAGTCTTTATTTCCCTTTTTGTCTTCTGATAATTTTACATGTCAGTCTTGTCAACTTGGAAAACACCATCGCTTTGTGTTTTCTCCTCATCGTGGCAACAAGAGTCTAAGTTTGTTTTATTTAGTTTACTCTGATGTCTGGGGACCATGTCGTATTGGTAATTGTACTGGTGTGTGAAATTTTGTAATCTTTATTGATGATTGGTCTTGTGTCACTTGGCTTTATCTTTTAAAAGATCATTCTAAATTTTAGATGTTTTCTCCATTTTCCTGAATGAGATAAAGACTCAGTTTTCTTCTACTCCTAAGTTTGTTCGCAATGATAATGCCTCTAAGTATGTGTAACATGGTTTTCAAAAGATTTGCATCTCTAAAGGAATTGTTCATCAAGCCTCTTGTTCCTATAGCCCATAGCAAAATGTTGTGCTTGAAAGGAAAAATAGACATCTTCTTGATGTAGCTCGTACACTTCTAATTGAAATGAAAGTTCCTAAGTTTTATTGCACTGATGCCATTCTTTTAGCAAACTACCTCATCAACTGGATGCCTTCCTCTATTTTACAAAATAAAATTCTCTACCAACTTCTCTACCCTCATGAGCCAATTTTTGCGCTGCTACCAAAAGTTTTTGGCTGCCTATGTTTTGTTCACAATCACCAACCTGGGCATGATAAATTGTGTCCACGAGCTTTTGTTGTTTCCTTGGCTATTCTCGAACACAAAAGGGGTATAAATGTTTTGATCTTATTGCATGTTGATTGTATGTCAGTGCAGACGTCACCTTTTTTAAAGATACATCCTTCTTTTATGAACCTAGTAAACAAGTGCCACTTCCTAGTGTGCCTCCCTTGGACGACTCTTCTACCCCTGTTATGAAAGTGTATGAGCGATGAAACAAAAGACCTCTCTACCTACATTATCCCTAGCTATAACCTCTTCTAAGACTGATGATCCACTACAAGACGATAGTATTGTTGCATGTGTTCCAGTTACTGAAGATCAACATTCCAATTGCATTATAAAAAGGACAATAGTCTGGTGCTAAATATTGTATTTGTCAACATGTTTCTACAGACCTTCTGAATGCTTCCATGGCTCAATTTACTAATGATTTATTTGCTATTTCTATCCCAAAGAACGTTCAAGAGGCACTCCTACATTCTGGATGGATACATGCTATGGATGAGGAGATGGATGCTCTTCAATCCCATGGGACATGAGAACTTGTTGATCTCCCTACATGTAGCAATCTTGTTGGCGGTCGCTAGGTGTATACAGTTAAATATTTTCCTGATGCGACGATTGAACGTATGAAGGATAGACTGGTTGCTAAGCGATACTCATAGGAATTTGGGGTTGATTACCTTTAAACTTTTTCTCATGTTGCTCGTCTTAATTCTATACACATTCTTATTTTTGTTGTCGTTAATCAAGGATGGCACTTGCATCAGCTGGATGTCAAGATGCCTTCTATATGGTAATCTATAGGAGACTTTCTATATGTCACAACCTCCAAGGTTTGTTGCTCAGGGGGGTATTCTGGGAAAGTTTGCCTTAATAAAAAGGCTATTTATGGCCTCAAGCAGAGACCCCGAGCATGGTTTGACAAATTCTCCCTTATACTGCACAAATTTGATTTCACACGGTCTCAGTGTGATCATTCTGTATTATGAAGACCACTACTTCTGGAATTATTATTCTCATTGTTAATGTGGATGATATCATTTTGTCTGGTAGTGTTAGCACAGGGATTGCTAATACAAAGAAATATCTTATGCAACACTTTGTAACCAAAGATCTTGGACGTCTTCAGTATATTCTTGGCATTGAGGTAGCACACAACAAAAATGGAGTATCTCTATCGCAGAGAAAGTATACTCTAGACTTACTAACTGAAATTGGAATGCTGGATTGTTGACCTGCAGTTTCACCTATGGGTCAACACATGATCTATGGGTTGAGTCCACTCAACCCTTAGAAGATAAATATTGCTATAAGCGACTGGTTGGTAAACTTTTGTATCTCATTGCTACTAGGCCAGATATATGTTTTGATGTAGGAATTCTTCTCAATTTATGGATCGCCCTAGGAAGTGTCACTAGGAGGTATCATGTCATATGCCCTGAAATATTTGAAGAACGCACCTGGACATGGACTGTTTTATAAAAGAAATGGACACCATGATGTAACTGGATATTCTGATACTGATTATGCAGGATGTAAGTCTGATAGGAGATTCACATCTGGTTATTGTACCATTGTAGGATGTAATCTAGTTACTTGGCAAAGTAATAAATAAAATTTTGTTTCTAGATCTAGTGCAGAGTGCCGAGTATCGTGCAATGGCACATACTACTTGTGAGTTGTTATGGATTAAATCTATTCTTGTAGACTTCAAATTTCCTATCACTTATGCTATCCCGATGTATAGTGATTATCATGTTGCTTCCTTCATTGCTAGTAACCATGTCTTCCATGAGAGGACCAAGCATATTGAAGTCGACTGCCATTTTCTCTGAGATGTTGTATTGGATAAGAAGATGGCTACTCCTTTTCTGCCATCACATTAGCAAACTACAGATATATTTACTAAGCCTCTCTTTGGCAAGAGACTTGAGGAACTGTGCTGCAAGTTGGGCATGATTGACATCTATGCTCCAACTTGAGGGGGAGTATTGAGATATATTGCTATTTTTTATTTCCTGTTTTAAGTTATTTTTACTTAAGTATCCTGTAACATGGGCCTTTGTATAAGAGGCCCATTAAGGTTTTTTTGTTTGCTTCCATGTACAACCTCCTATTTTTAGGAGTGAGTTTTTCCTTTTCTAAATAATAGAAAGATGACACACTTCCACATACACAAATACATGGGAAGTAACAAGAAGCATCATAGAGAAAAGATTAGTTTTGAGATAAAGGCACTCCTACAAGAAGTAGAGGATTGCCATCCCTGTAGGCAACCAAACACCGACAAGGGGTGGCTGTCACGCACAAGGGGATGCTCTTCTTTCTCTCTCACATAGAGTTAGGGTTGGACCACTTCTCATATAACATGTCAAGTATTAAGACAATGAGAAAATACCATGTATTGCTATTTGTAGATGGGACGACCCTTCTCTTATTCAAAGGAGAGGACATAAGTAGAAGAGTACATAAACCCTAATGGATCAAGAGTCCACACGCTAATGGCCCAAATAGACTTGATCTCATATACAATTTAACTAAGAATCTCATATACTCTCTAAAACTTAAAAAGGAAAGCATTTGGTACAAAGTGATTCAACCTAGGTTTCTATCAATAAAGGCTTGGACTATACAATTGTCCAAAGCCAAACTATATTAGACAAGTCAAGATCTATATATCAAAAATGAAACCAAACAAAATCTGTTGATTGAACTTAACTAATTAGTTTGGAATTTATATCTAGCATTAGTTAAACCCAAATAAGTAACGGTAAGTATGATATTGTAGTAGCATCGTGCCACATGCTTCCCTAATACTGTTATGTGTTAGAGTTTCTTTGGTAAAAAATCAAGAAGAATGTGGTGTCAAAACTATTGCTTCATGTTGTAGGACAAGTTGCACATTCGGGCCTTTGCTAGGATCAAATCCCTAAGAGAGTCTGATTAGACTAATTACTTTTATTATATTTGATGTTTTATTTAATTATAGGGATCATTCCACCATGTATCATATTTTAGGATTTATATAAGTTCTACTAATTGGTTTGAAAATTTTATGCAATTGCCTCACACTATTAGGCTTTCAAGTCATTATTTATAATTACCCTACCTTGGGGTAATATCAAGAGCGAGTGGAATATTGAGCTAATTACTAAATTGGGTTATTGTTCTCTAAGAATACAATTTCTCTATGGTTGGTATCAGAGCTAAGATCTAAGCCCAAGGTCTAGATCCATACCTCTTTCTTCTTCATCTTTCAACCAAACCCCAAGGTTTTTAATCATTCATACTTACCTACATGCCTCTTCCTCCTTGGAACTTTCCTCGTTTCTCACCTTTGATAACACCCAAATTTATGCATTTATGCTAAGCATTTATTTATGGTTTTGTGTCACTATAGCCTTAATATGCCCAAAATAACTCATGTTTATTATCTTTTAGTAATTTATGTCTTTTCTTAGATAAAGTTGCTCAACTAGCCAATTTTGGGACTTGCAGGCACCGAACCTGAAAAGACATCTATTCTCCATGATTTCTCCCCAAATCCATATGTTTTTGTAGCAGCTAAGTCTACACCGCGACCGCGGTCCTCAGAGTCCCGACCGCGACCGCGGTACTCACGCTCACCCCAACCGCGACCGCGGTATTTGACTCCACCGCGATCGTGGTCTGGATATACACCTCGATCGTTATCCAAGCCACCGCCGCCACTGATGAACTAACCGCGATCAAGATACATCTTCCTAGTAACCTCGACCGCGACTGAGGTACATCCTCCTGGACCGCGACTGCGGTATCTACAGTGACCGCGATCGCGACCGCGAAGTAAAGTCGGTGCAGACCTCGACCATTTTGCTTATAAATACACGCCCCTCTCCACCTGAAGAAGGGTTCAGATTTGGGGAGTTTTCCAGTTGTTGGTTCCGACCCGGTGAGGTTCCCATAGCCTCGTGGGACAGTCCGGAGGTCTGAGAAGGCCGAAGTGCTCATTCTACGCTTGTCTCTTCAGCGTACTTCCATCCCCCACCATCTTCCACCTCCGGTCTTAGATCTCTAAAGGCAAAAGTTGAGGAGAGAGAAGACTAAGGACCCATCTTCTTCGAGAGAAGGAGAACGCCCACACCATCATATTCCACCCCCATCCACCAACCAAGCTGTTGTTCGGGGCAGATCTAGAGAGAAAGGAGGCCGAGGAGTCTAGAAGATCAAGGAGGACGACCCAAGGACGAGATCCGGCCTATACGGAGGCTAGGGAGCGAGAGTCACCTCTCCTCTATGGGCTAAATCTCTTCTTCTCCTTTCTTCTTCTTTTTTCCTTGGTTTCTGTACAAACGATGTTCTTCCATCCTTATTCGGTGCCAACTATGCTTGTCCATGGCTAGTTGAGCTTCTTCTTGGCTATGTAGCCCGTTTTGGGTATGTTTATGTACTTTTGCCTTAAGCAAGTAGATTTAACCCAGATCTAGTACGTTTTCTGTTCTATCTTCTCTTTGTGGTTATGATTGCTAGTTTAGTTGATCTTTCTTGCTTGAACTGCTATTTCTGCCTATATCGAGAGATTCGTTGTAGAGATAGACAAGAGAGGATAGTTTGAATCGAAATATGAAAGGAGGACGGTCCAAGTTCGTTTGTTCCTAACATCCCAGAATATTCTAGACTTGAGAGGGTATCTAGAATATTCTAGGATGTTGGTTTGTCATCCTCGAGAGAGGTTTCATATCATCGATAGGTTTTAGTCACGCTACGCAAGAGCGAGTGGGATGACTCCACAGGAACAGATACCACGGTGCGTGCTATGTTTGAATGTAGGTTTCTTGCTGAGGTGTTCGAGGGTTGTCTACGCCCGAGAACAGGTGCATAGACTGCCCAACTTGTGGTTACACAGCCAGAAACTCCTTCTCTCTAATTAGTAGAATCCTACAGACTCTGTTTTCTTTTCTTTTCTTTGTTTTATTTTTATTCGTGACAACCCGTTAGACTAGTTCTAGCCCCATACTTTTATCGACTGTCGTTTTGGCTAATCTGACTCAAGAATGAAATCTCAGGCGTCCTAAACGTCACCACGTCCCTGTGTTCGACCCCGTAATAAAAGTGGCGGGGGTCCTTGAAGGTTTCGGGTTTTAGATTTAAAGGTTCGATTCCTTCTGAATCCGCCTCCCTTTTTAGGACGCGCAATTCGGGCCGATCAACTTTTTGGCGCCGTTGTCAGGGACAAGGTTTTCCACGTTTACGCGCCTAGAAGATTTTTTTCTGTCACTCTTAAGCCCGTACATATATACATAGGCCTAGTTTTCCTTCTTTGTTTCAAACATACTTTCATATACACCGAATAGCTTTTCTTTTTCTTATACTTTATCAGCCATGGATCTTGCTTCGGCGAGACAAGTCATCTTGTCCACCTGTCCTCCCGAATTTTTCCGCAGTTTCGACTGCTGGCAAATAATTGAAGGTCGTGCTCTACAGCTAGTCGAGTTATACTCACCTCCACCGTCGTCGTATGTTGAAATTCCAACAACGGAGACTGCCAGTCAGCCCTCGACTTCCGTGCTATCAAGGGATCAAGAACTGATTAAGGCAGTGGAGTTGGTCGGGGAAAGTGTTCACGCACTCACCTCCTCAGCTCCTCATCTCCAAGAACGCGTCAATCCACTCCAGCAACTGTTAGAAGAACAGGAGCATCAACTCCAAATAGCAACAGAGATTGCAGAACGCAGTAGAAGTCTACTTCAAACTGTTGAGCAAGGATTCATCCAAGCACATCAGTTTGATACAGTGAGTCTACAACAGGAGTGCAAGGCGGAATTGATGGATCTCGGAAGCTTGGCCGCCTAAGTCCAACAACTTCATGATAAAGTTGTTGAACAGGGCAAGAAGCTTCAAGAGCTCATCAATTTGGTTACCACGCAGTTGCAAGCGCCACCGCCTTACAATGAAGACGTTAGTCATCAAGACCATTCCATTTGGTCTGAAGCGGAGTATGCCTCACCATCCGATTCAGACTATCAACTGGATTCATTAGGATTTTTCTGTGAAGACCAACCCACCTGGGAAAGCCCTTCATTCTATCCAGATGACTCAGCTGATCAACCAATGGAAAATACAAGCCAAGCGCATGAATGGTTTTATGATGATGATGATGAAGACTCTTGTCCTCACTATAATAGCCAATCAACCTCACAGTCAGAAGGTTGGTTTGAGGAACCTGAGTCAGACATTGACCCAGACCAGAGTGATAGCTCTCACATTGAGACTTGTCACTTAGCCTTGAGCAGTACGCCAGTCATGGTTTGGAACAATTTGTTCGATGACGACGACAACAACAATTGTTCAATTTGGAGCAGTGAATATACTAATGACGACGAGTTGGAGCAGCACGAGCTGACATTTACCACCATTCCCTTAAAAGGCTTGGTGGACATCGAAGGCGCATGATGGACAATCCACCACAACATGGCTTCTGAGCATGAAGATACCCAGACCCCATAAAGTGTGACAAGCTTGGGGTGGTAGAAGTACAATTAAATTCACCCGGGGATACTTCTTGCTCAGAAAATGACTGGATGACTCCAACTGTACATGAAGACTTATCTGAGCATCCAACCTTAAGTTCCGTGGTGGAGAGAGAGGTGAGGGGCCTTATAGAAAACTCTCAACCTCTCTCCTCGATCTCATCATGCGTCGACACCCAGGGGCCTTCCTGTTCATGTCCTTGCCTTGACGACGCCCTTAAAGATGTGCTGCTGAAGGATTCATCCCCGTGCAGTTCAATTGAACATGAGTATAGGGATGGCTCCTCCAGGTGGCCATATTTCAGCCCTCTCCTCCAGAGTCAGAGTGGGACATCTTCCCTCATGCCCTGCCACTACACCTTGGGTGCAGGCATCGAGATGCAGGTAAGTGAAACCCAAAAACTTAGGATTTGGGATCCTAGTGTGGGAATTGTAGGGCAGCCACCCCCTAATTCCTACACAATTTTTCTTTAAATATTTACTTTACTTTTTACATACAAATGAAGCCAATTTGATTTTTACCTTTCACTAACTACCCGCAATATTGTTCATTTTGCATCATCTAGTTTTCCTCTTATTTTCCTTTCACTTACAGCTTCACACCTGAACAACTACTTTTGGTACGTTTCTCTATCATGCTTCTTCGATTGCGACATCTTGGTTTTCACTTTGTGTTTTGACCTCTATAGATTCCTCCTTCCCGCGTGGTATTGCTGGAACCGCGACCGCGGTCTCATGATAGGAACCGCGACCGCGGCCTGGCAACAAGATCACGACCGCGGCTTGTTGAGTAAGAACCGCGACTGCAGCCTGAAAGCCAAGAACCGCGACCGTGATCCTGCATGAGTGAGACCGCGATCGCGGTTACACAAGCCTTGGGCAAGCTTTTTCATCCTGGTCCGACCAACATGTCGGGTTGTCTCCGTGTTTTTGACCAACTGTTGCTCTTTTAACCGAACTTTTTCTGTTTTTCCGGTTTTGTCGGCGTTTTGTCCGCTGCTTCAAGCGTTTCACGCGAAGGCGGGGCCTGATGCTGGTCTATAAATACCTCTACGGTCAAGGGGTCACCCCCCCTTGCCTAAACCACCGGGTTCCCTCCTATGCATTGCTTTCTTCCTGTTTTCCCCCCTCCTTGCTCCCGCTGTAGGACGACAGGGAAGGAGCACGCAGGTCGGCACCAACAGCTGTGACCGCGACCGCGGTCGGTAGGCAGTGGCCCTGCAGCTCGCCAGCCAAGCGCCCCAGGCAGCGCCAAGCTCAGAGGTCCTGACTGCGGTCTCTTCGTAACAAGCGGGTCGACGGTCAGAGTGCCTTGGCGAGAAATATCGCGGTCTCCACGGTCACGGTTCTGAAGGTTGAAGTCACCTCGTGCACCCGGTCGCGGTGTCCTATATTCGCGGGCTGGGGTTTTCAGGTCTGCTTCACGGTCGCGGTTACTCAGACCGCGATCGCCTTCTTAACCGCGGTCGCGGTGATAAGGAGGTCAAGGTCGCGGTTTCCCTGCACACACCGTGATCGCAGTCTCCCTAATCGCGAGCACCTAGGTCGCGGTACTGTGATCATTCACAGTGATCACAGTCTTCGATACCGCGATCGCGGTCTTCAACTTGGTCGCGATCCAGACCGCGGGCTGATTTGGTGTGTTTTCGAGAATCTTCATCGACCTCCGCCACACTAAAAGCTGCCGAGTCTACATCAAAAATATCGACATCATGGACGCCATGAAGAGTGGTTTCAAAAAGCTTAAAAGTCCATAACCATGAAGAAAGTGGAAGGGAGCTCAACATCACCATCGAATTACGGGAGCCCCTACCCACAACACACCTCCAGAACTACGAACCCAATATATGAAGATGAAGTTATGCTTTGTACATCAGGGTTCGGGTCGCAAGAATTCGGCTCTGGCTTCTGCAGCCTTGTTGGTACACCTATGGATACCCACAACAGTGAGTCAGTGCAAGAAGCTTTAGGTGAGAGGATATGGACAGAACGTCGCGACGCTGAACTCCAGACTTTGACTGGGTATCAAGACGGCTTCATCGCGGGAGATCAGCGTTGACAGTCCGCAGAACGTTCAATTTTCTTACGACGGTCAACCTCCTCACGAGACTCTTTCCAGGGGAACAGACACCAAGCAGCTCATAGTGGTGTCAATCAAAGCTCAATCCCCGCTCCATTATTTCTGAGCATAAAGCAAAAGCTATGTTTTGACGCTCTTCTTAGAGACAAACGTAGACTTGCGGAACCGAGGTACGCCGATCCAGGGACGCTTCTTAGACTCGGGATCCAAGAGCAAGTCAACAGATACCTTGCAATTTTTGGCCTTGATGTGCTCGCATACGCACAGTGCAATGCTTACCATAGACTCACTTGTGAGTTTTATGCCACGCTAGAGCCATGCAAGGATCACTAGTACACTGTATTACGTTTTCGTCTCCTTAACCAACCCCGCAAGGTTACAATGGAAAAACTCAACAGTTGGTTATCAAGGTCTGCTGAAGACTGCGCTGAAATGACTAGGGGACGGCTGGAGACAATGGACCACGACTTTAACGTTGTCCAAGTAGGGAAAATGATTACGGGGGAAGACAAGTACTCCACAAAAAGCTCCAAAGCCTCGCACATCCACAACCCGACAATTCATTATTTACACCGGGTACTAATAAACTGCGTCTTGGAAAAATAAGACAATCAAGGAGCGCTAAGTGCAGCTGACCTTTACATTATGTGGTGTGCAGTGTTAGGAAAGAAAGTGAATGTGGGGAACTTTATAATCCGTCACATTCACAACTCTTTTAAGAAACAGATCCAATTCATGCCAATGGGGGGAATTATAACTTTTATGGCGCGCCATTTGGGAATTGGGGATGAACAGTTGGCACTCATGCATGATACTTCCGAGTGGTCACGGTTAGACTTAGACCACTTGATCCGTTCAGGAATGATCAGACAATGCAACACTGGCTATCTCTACATCTTTGGTCACTACAAACACAAAATTTTATTGTCGGCAAACGCAGATTTCGCATGTCGAACGTCATTTATGGACGTATCTCTTTTGGACGCCCATGGTAACGTTCGTCATACAGGCGGAGCTGTAAGAGCTTCTTCTTCTGCACCACCAGTGCCAAGGGTTCATGAGGGAGGACAGCAGATGGGGGCAACCTTCCACAACATACCTTATCAGGGAGGGCCCTATGTAGAGATGCCTACTACAGAGTATTCACAACCCCCTCCATAGCAGTCGTACGCGCCAAATGATAATCAGGAGAACTTCTACGACTTCATGACAGGTTTCAGAGTTGAATCCGGAAGGCGGTTCAACACATTGGAGCAAGACGTGCATTACCTCAGAGAAAGGTTTGACATGGTCTTTCCCGCAGAGCTTCAACAGTTTTATCAGCAACCGTTCCAGCACCCCCCCGGGTCTTATTATCAACCTGGATCCCATGTCTATCAGTCGCCCCAAAGCTTCGCCCAGGCAGTTCAATTTCAGCAAGACCTAAATCAGAACTTCGAGAACGCACCGAGCGGTCTAGACAACCTGGATCAATATCTGAATAGCGACTACCTATAAGAAGCTGCTCTCCTCTTCACCCACCATGGCCAGAAGAATTGCTCGAGGACGAGCAAAGATTTTAAGTTTGGGGTGGTGGCCAGGGTGTACCCCCCTCCTAATTCTACTTTATTTTAATTTTTCCATAGCATGCATGCATTCTTCCCTTTCCTTGCATTTTAAACTTTGTTTCGTAATTTGTAGCTTTGCAATTAAGGCTATGCAATGCCAATCTTATAGCTAAATGCTTGACCTTATGCCTAAATGCACAATTTTCATCTTAAACTGCTTGATCTTTTGCTTGACTTGCTCATTGACTCTTTCCTTAAGTTTGGTGATAAAATCTAAGGTTATGTGACTTTTTCATAGCTTAAAACTTTATTTCCTTGATCTATGTTGTGAATGACAAATCCAAGGTAAAGGACCGTTGGATAGAGCTAAAGCATGATCAAAGACTCCTAGCTGCGATTTCACACGCTTGCCTCTATTCTAAGGATCTTTGAATCATAATTACTATCTTTTCACACAGGTATCAAGCGGATAATGATGAGTTTTGAGATATAGTCAAGTTGAAGTGTTTTCCTTGATGGTCTGCGCGTGCCTTCTCACTTTAGATTGAGTCAAAAAGAAAAAAAGAAAAAAATATTTAAAATTTGCAAAAGAGGCTTGACCGCCCATAAAATCTCCAAAAACATCAATAGAGTTCTCACCCAGGCCTATAAATTAGAATGCAGAGAATAAAAGCCTTAGTGTGAATAAATGAGCGCTTGTTTTCTCTTTTAGGAGAGTTGAGGATGGTGCCCAGTCGGTGTATGACTGCGCTCATGAACGCGGATATGTCGTGCCTGATAGTCCCACCCCGAAAGCTCATTAGAAAGTCACTAGGAACCCATAGGAGACCCATGAGATCATCCCAGTAGCAGGGTTGGTTCGAGCACAGTACGAGGAGTTCGTCTCACTGCTCTGGGCCAACTGGCTCGGACTGCAGGGACTGTTGCTCGTTACATGGACCAGCCTGACGCAGATTAGGATCCTTAGAAGTCATTAGAGTCTTTTCACTTTGCTTCTTAGGACATTAATAAGTGAGAAACACACTGTCCCTGATTGGTCTACACGGATACATGATGATTGCTCATTGCTCATCACCCGCGTGATCATCTATGTGACAATGCTTTTATGATTGTATAATTATGATTCAAACCCTCATGAGTATCGACAAGTTACAGTGGACTAGCTTAATCTTGCCTGGTAGATCTTTGATCTTACTTTGGCAGGATTGTGCTCGATCAGTGGGAGTTTGTTCTGAAACAACATGGATCAAGAGAATCGATGTTTTAAACTATTTTTCTTAACCTTAGCATTCGTTGCCAAGTTTAATTTGGATGTCATCTTTTTGTTCTTTGAGCACAATCTTGCTTGAGGACAAGCAAAGGTTTAAGCTTGGGGTAGTTGATAACACCCAAATTTATGCATTTATGCTAAGCATTTATTTATGGTTTTGTGTCACTATAGCCTTAATATGCCCAAAATAACCCATGTTTATTATCTTTTAGTAATTTATGTCTTTTCTTAGATAAAGTTGCTCAACTAGCCAATTTTGGGACTTGCAGGCACCGAACCTGAAATGACATCTATTCTCCATGATTTCTCCTCAAATCCATATTTTTTGCAGCAGCTAAGTCTACACCGCGATCGCGGTCCTCAGAGTCCCAACTGCGACCGCGGTACTCACGCTCACCCCAACCGCGACCGCGGTATTTGACTCCACTGCGACCGCGGTCTGGATATACACCTCGACCGCTATCCTAGCCACCGTCGTCACTGATGAACTAACCGCGATCGAGGTACATCTTCCGGGACCGCAATCGCGGCCAAGAAGAAGTAACCTGGACCGCTACCGAGGTACATCCTCCTGGACCGCGACCGCGGTATCTACAGCGTCCGCGACCTCGACCGTGACCGCGACCGCGACCGCGAAATTAAGTCGGTGCAAACCTCGACCATTTCGCTTATAAATACACACTCCTCTCCACCTGAAGAAGGGTTCGAATCTGGGGAGTTTTCCAGCTGTTGCATCTGACCCGGTGAGGTTCCCAGAGCCCTGTGGGAGAGTCTGGAGGTCTGAGAAGGCCGAAGTACTCATTGTACACCCGTCTCTTCAGCGTGCTTCCATCCCCCACCATCTTCCACCACCGGTCTTAGATCTCCAAAGGCGGAAGCTGAGGAGAGAGAAGACTGAGGACCCATCTTTTTCGAGAGAAGGAGAATGCCCACACCATCATCTTCCACCCCCATCCACCAACCAAACTGCTGTTCGGGGTGGATCTAGAGAGGAAGGAGGCCGAGGAGTCCAGAAGATCAAGGAGGACGACCCAAGGACGAGATCCGGCCTATACAGAGGCTAGGGAGCGGGAACCATCTCTCCTCTATGGGCTAAATCTCTTCTTCTTCTCCTTTCTTCTTCTGTTCCCCTTGGTTTCTGTAGAAACGATGTTCTTCCATCTTTGTTCGGTGCCAACTATGCTTGTCCATGGCTAGTTGAGCTCCTTCTTAGCTATGTAGCCCGTTTTGGGCATGTTTATGTACTTTTTCCTTAAGCAAGTAGATTTAATCCAGATCTAGTACGTTTTCTGTTCTATCTTCTCTTTGTGGTTATGATTGCTAGTTTAGTTGATCTCTTTCTTGCTTGAACTGTTGTTTCTGCCTATATCGAGAGATTCGTTGTATAGATAGACAAGAGAAGATAGTTTGAATCGAAATCTAAAAGGAGGACGGTCCAAGGTCGTCTGTCCCTAACATCCCAGAATATTCTAGACCTGAGAGGGTATCTAGAATATTCTAGGATGTTGGTTTGCCATCATCGAGAGAGGTTTCATATCATCGATGGGTTTTAGTCACGCTGCGCGAGAGCGAGTGGGATGACCCCACATGAACAGATACCGCGGTGCGTGCTATGTTTGAATGTAGGTTTCTTGCTGAGGTGTTTGAGGGTTGTCTACGCCCGAGAATGGGTGCATAGACTGCCCAACTTGTGGTTACACAGCCAGGAACTCCTCTCTAATTAGTAGAATCCTACGAACTCTGTTTTCTTTTCTTTTCTTTGTTTTGTTTTAATTCGTGCCAACCCGCTAGACTAGTTCTAGCCCCATACTTTTATCGACTGTCGTTTTGGCTTATCTGACTCAAGAATGAAATCTCGGGCGTCCTAAACGTCACCACGTCCCTGTGTTCGACCCCGTATATCTACTTCGACCCCGTAATAAAAGTTGTGGGGGTCCTTAAATGTTTCGGGTTATAGATTTAAAGGTTCGATTCCTTCTGAATCCGCCTCCCTTTTTAGGACGCGCGATTCGGGCCGATCAGCCTTCCTATTTTCATTGTTGTAGTGCACTATTCATAGGAGGGACTAGCATACTCACCACTAGCAGTATTCACCACCACCACGTCATCCCTCTAACTTTAGGGTCCCAGTAGATAGTTGGACTCATAGGAGGCGTTACAACCTTCCCTCCGCAACGATTGCAGTCAAATGAGAAGCCCCATGTCATTTGTTGCCAAGCCTGTTAAGAGGGATTTCTACACCTCAGGACTGATGCCACTAAAAGTGCCACATGCCTATCTCCATGCAGTAGCCCTGAATTGACTGCTACTTAGATTTCGTCTCCTTTTCTTTACTCCCAACAATTCGTGCACTACTCTGACTACACATGGCGTGTTACATCCTTTGGCTATTGACTGCGTGGACCTTGTTAGAGGTGGTGTTGTGCCATGTACAATGTCAACCCCCAATTTGTTTACCTCCAAACTACATTATGTGCAATGGGGATCAAAATTTGTGAGATTGATGACTGGTTGACCAGGCACAACACATGTATCGAGAATATTGAGGCCATGATTGTGAGCATACACGACATTTTTGAGTGCTTCCTGCAACAGCAACAACAGTTGAATAACTAACACTCACATCCTCACCACGACCATTGGAATGTCAATCCGTAGCTTCAACGTATGAATGCCTGAAGATTGACATTCATAATGAAGGCAACCGTATTGGGAAGAAAGAGATGACCTAAATGCATGTCTCTCTCATGACTTGTATATATATGAAAATCAGTAACTTGCAAATTTGCATGTAGACCCTTATCTACATATTACAAGAAGGTCATGTGTACACTATATTAACACCCCCCCTCAAGATGGAGCATGAATATCATATGCTCCTAGCTTGTTACATAAGAACTGGACCCGACAACCATTCAAAGACCTAGTGCATAAATCAACAAGATGATCTTCAGAATTGACTAGTGGCAACTGGATCAGGCCCTCCTGGGTCTTTTCTATGAGAAAATGGTAGTCAACTTCTATATGATACGTTCTTTCATGAAAGATGTGGATTTTGGGCAATGTGGACAACAACCCGATTGTCACACTTTAACTCCATGTGACTACTCTGACCAAAGCTCAACTCTTCTATAGATGTTTGTTCCATAATAACACACAAATGGATAAAGCCATAGCTCTATATTCTGCTTCAATACTAGATCTAGCAACAACTGTTTGCCTCTTACTTTTCTAGGACACCTGATTATCTTCCACAAAGACACAATATCCAGAAATAGATCTCCTGTGAATGTTAGATCCTGTCCAATCTGCATCAGAAAAACCTTGATCTCTCATGTGGTTATGATTTTGGTACAATAGTCCTTTTCCAGGAGACTTCTATAAGTATCTCAGAATGCGCATAATAGCCTCCAAGTGACCAGTACATGGCTTCTCCATGAATTGACTAACAACACTGGTGGCAAAGGCAATGTCAGGTCTGGTGACAGTCAAATAATTCAATTTCCCAACAAACCTTCTATTACACCAAGGGTTATCAAGTGGCTTCCCCTGTTCTAAAGACAATTCGACGTTATGGTCCATCATACTCTCTACTGGCTTAGCTCCAAGCATACCTGTCTCTGTAAGAAGATCTAGAACATACTTTCGTTGCTAAATGACATTTCAGCCTTTGATTTGGCTACTTTAATCCCAAGAAAATATTTCAGGTTGCCTAAATCTTTTATGTGAAACTTCCCCTTGAAGAATGTGTTCGAGCTATTCAATATCTTGTCTATCATCACCAACGATCACAATATCATCAACATAAACTAATAGAAATATATATTTAGAATCATAGTGTCGGTAGAAAATAGAGTGGTCCATGATGCATCTGTGGAGACCAAACTCAGAAAGAATACAGTTGAATCTACCAAACCGAGCACGAGGTGATTGATTAAGACCATAAAGAGACTTGTGAAGTCGATAAACTATACCAAACTCCCCTTGAGCAACAAACCCTGGTGGTTGCTCCATATATATCTCTTCATTCATATCACCTTGTAGAAAGACATTCTTGATATCAAGTTGATGCAGAGTCCATGGATGTGTAGCTGCAAGAGACAAGAAGAGACGAACATAGGCCATCTTGGCCACATGAAAGAATGTCTCTAAGTAGTCTTCAAAATAAATTTGCGTGAATCCCTTTGCCCCCAATCGTGCCTTGAGCCTATCAACAGAACCATCAGGCCCAACCTTGACGGAAAATACCCATATGCATCCAACCACCGATTTCCTAGAGGGACAATGAACTGATGACCTTGTATTGTTACTTTAAAGAGCAAATATCTCTTCCATCATTGCAACACGCCATCTAGGGTAATTCAAGGCCTCTGAGACAGACGAGGGAATGGAAATCGAAGACAAAGAGGATAGAAAGGCATAATATGATGGAGAAAGATTAGCATAGGAAATAACATTGGAGATGGGATGAGAGGTACAAGACCATTTGCCTTTGCGTAAGGCAATAGGGAAATCAACAAGATTGTTGGTTTCCATCAGATCATTTGATTGAGTGACAATTGTAGAAGGATTGAGACATGCATTGTCCTTCACATAACCCGATGTAAGATTCTCCTTGTGACGTGTGTAGACTTGCGTAATGGGTGAACGACTAGGAGAGTTGATCCCTGAGATTTGTCATTGTATGACAGGTGACTGATTGACTTGTGGCTGAATGACTTGTGGCTGAATGATTAGTGGCTGAATGACTTGTGGCTGAATGACTTGTGGCTGAATGATTGGTGGTTGTATGACTGGCGGCTCAATGATTTGTGATTGAATGACCGTCGGGAGTGGCAAAGACTCGTTGACCTCTTTAACAGACTGGGAACCACCAAAATATGATGTGTCTTCAAAACATGTGACATCAACAGAGACAAAGAAGTGGCGTTCTGATGGACAAAAACATTTATATCCTTTTTCGATTCAGGAAAAGCCCAAAAATATACATTTACTAGACTTGGGGCTTAACTTATCTTGAGCACCACCTAATATATGAACAAAACAAATGCACCCAAAGACTTTAGGTGGCACATAGTATATTGGTTGTTTGGGATGAAGGACAAAAAAGGGTGTTAATATATCTCTTTATATTTTATTATTTGTAATTTCTATATATTGTTGGACCTCTATGTAATTTCTCTAAGTTTCTATTAGTAAAAGGGTGAGGGCTCATGAACCCTCACTCACGCTGCATTATGCAACTTTATGACATCTACGTTTACATGGTATCATTGCAATAAGCTTCTAGGGTTCCTCTAGGCTGCCATCCCCCCTCTCCTATCTCTCCTCCTCCACGCCACCGCCGCCAGCCACACAGGCCAACAGGTCGGCACCGCCGCCCTCCCCGGCAGCAAGCAGCTGCCGCCGCCGGCTAAGAGCAGCACCAGCAGCCGCTGGCCAAGGGCGGACGCCGCAACCACCGGCCTAGGGCAGGTGCACTAGCTACCAACAACCCCCTATTTCTCCGGCCGATTCCGAAGGCAGTGCTTACGTAAAACGGCTTATTAAATCTCATACCGGAGGGTCCGTCGGTACATAGGAAATTCCTAATCACATCTCCTCCATGTGTGATTAGGGAATTTTCGTTTGGGGGTTGTGGATGTGTCAGACACACATCTGATTATTTGACGTGACGTGTATCTCCTCGTCACTGAATCCTTCTGGTGACGTGTAACTTTCCGTCACCCTCAATCCTTCCTGTGACGTGTATCTCTCCGTTACCCTATCTCTCCGTTGAATCATGGAGGACACCAAGGCATCTACTATCTACAACGAGATGTCACTTATTCCCTCCATCAAGCTGAAAGACACCAAGGCATCTACTATCTACAACAAGATGTCACCTATTCCCTCCATCAAGCTGAAAGACACCAAGGCATCTACTATCTACAACAAGATGTCACCTATTCCCTCCATCAAGCTGAAAGGGAAGAATTGTCTCTTGTGGATGAATGTTGTCCATACAGTGTTAGAATCCTGAGATTAGGCAAGACATGTTGATTCTGATCCTCCTGCTTCTACTAACAAAGGCTATGCTGAATGGAAGCGTCATAATAGTCTGGTAAAAACATGGCTATGAGGGAGCATGGAACCTGGTATTGCTGCTAGGTTCATGTTCTATACTACTGCCAAAGACATATGGGATGCAGTAAAGAAGCATTACTCTCAAGAAAAGAATGCTCTTCGTCAGTTTATGATATATGATCGCCTCCAATATTTTGGAGTGATCCAAGCTATTGCTCAAGAACTGAGCTTCTATCATCCAGTGACTGTCCAAGAACAAGTCAAAGACAGAGATGACTTGATTACAACAAAGTTCTTATCTGGCCTGAGTTCTATATGCAGTTCAGCCCGCAGTGTCATCCTCGCTTCTGACAAACTTCCCAGCCTGGAAGAAGCCTACTCAAGGATTTTATAATCAAATTTTGAACTAGTTGATCCTACAACAATCTCGCCTTCTGGAGATTCCCATGCATCTGTAGCCGCTGCAGTTAGAGGAGGCCGTACAGGTATGCGCCGAGGACGTGGCACACGTCCGAAGTGCACCTTCTGTGACAAACTTGGACACACTGCTGAGAAATGTCGGAAGAAGCATGGTAGACCTACTGCACCACCTGTGGGGGCAGCAAACTATGCTAGTACTGCTGAGTCTTCTGAGCCTTCTGCATCGAGTTCTGGTTCTTCTGGCATCACACTCACAAAGGAAGAATATGATAGATTTATTCTGGCTACACAGCATCTAAGTGTGGGATCGTCTTCCACAGCTAATCTGGCATATACCACTGGTAATCAGGCTACCTCTTTACTGACTTCTGGTTCAACTTCTTCATGGGTGGTTGACTCTGGAGCGTCACAACATATAACTGGTATGAGGAGACTGCTTCATTCGATTGACTCACATATTCCTCGCAAATCTATGACCATAGCAGATAGTTCAGTGAGGAGAGTGTTAGCAAGTGGATCTGTTTCTCTAACTCCTAAAATTGATCTTAAATCTGTTCACTATGTGCCGGCATTTCCTTTTAATCTTCTCTATGTTGCAAAATTAATTGATACTGTGAAATATACAGTGACATTTGGACCTTCTTGCTTTGTATCACATGATCTCAAGAGTATGAGGATGATTGGTGGGGGGCCTAGGAAAGGTGATCTCTACCTATTCCATGGTGACAGTCTGCCTCTCCAAGTATCCGCTTATGCTCCTGCTATCCTTTTGAGCGGTTCTCCCTTACTGTGGCACTACATATATGGACATCCTTCGTTGGAGAGCTTGAGAAAGTTAGAACCTGAGCTATCCCAAGTGTCTTCATTAATCCTGTCAACTGGAAAAACATCATAGAATGTCTTATCCCAGTCGTGTCAATAAACATGCTTCTTGTCCCTTTTAGTCCACAGTGATGTTTGGCGTCCTATAAAGACCAATAGCTATAATGGTTTTTGCTATTTTATTTCCTTTGTGGATGATTTTTCTTGCATGACATGGATTTATTTGTTGAAGAGTCGAGAGTCTGTGTTATCCATTGTCAAGCATTTTCATCAAGAAATAAAAGTTCAATTTGATTGCAATATTAAAATTCTTCAATCTGATAATGCCTTGGAATATGCTCAAATTGCTATGGCTGATTTTTGTAGCTAGCACTGTTGGGATGATTCATCGTACGTCTTGTCCTCACACCCCTCAACAAAATGGGGTAGCTGAGAGAAAATCGTCACCTTCTTGATATTGCCAGGACAATTATGTTTCAATCTAATGTTCCTAAGAGGTTATGGTCTGATGCTTTACTTACTGCCTGTTTCCTTGTCAACAGGAAACCCTCTTCGGTGCTTCAAGGACATTCTCTGTTCTTTGTCTTACGTCTCAAGGATCAACCTTTCCTTGTTCCTCTCAGAGTGTTTGGTTGTATGTCATTTGTCCACAATTTTGATCCTAAGGCTGATAAGTTATTCCCTAGGTCTATTAGGACTCTTTTTCTTGGGTACTCCAACACTAGCAAAGGATACAAGTGCTATTGTCCCAGTCTCTGTCGTATGTTTGTGTCTAGGGAAGTAGGGATGTAACTTTCCATGAATCCACACCATACTTCTCTAGTGTTCCTAGTAAGGGGGAGCAATTGTGTGAAAGTGAGAGAGTGCCACCATCAGACATCAGTGAGAGAGTGCCACCATTACACCAGAGTGAGAGAGTGTCACCTATCATTCTTGACTATACTGTAATTCAGGAAGAGCAGCCAGCAGATGATACATTAATTCAATAATATCCACATGTTTACAGCAGACGAGGCACATAGGATCCAGAAGAGGTAGCGACTCCGGTCTCTGAGCCTTCCCCATCTTCCTCTACTGAAGAGATTTCTGAAGAACCATCTGACCTTGATGTTCCCATTACTGTTCGCAAAGGTACTCGTTCCTGTACTATTCGACATCTTATTGCAAATGTGTGTTGTTTGTCGAAATTATCTAAGCATGCCCGGTCATTTGCGCTTGGGATTGATTCTGTGGTCATTCCAAGAAATCATCTTGATGCTATGAAAGATATTGGCTGTAAACAGGTAATGCATATGGAAATGTCTGCTCTTCTATAAAACAACACATGGGAACTTATTGACTTACCTTCAAGTAAAAATGTTGTGGGCTGCAGATGGGTATTCACAGTAAAATATAATCATGATGGTTCAGTTGCGAGGTTGAAGGCTAGACTGGTGGCAAAGGGTTACACTCAGACATATGGAGTTGATTTCTTTGAGACCTTTTCACCAGTGGCTCGTCTAAATTTAGTGCGGATTCTTATTTCTCTGGCTACTACTTTTGACTGACCTCTATTTTAGCTTGATGTCAAGAATGCCTTTCTCCATGGTGATCTACAGGAAGAGGTGTACATGGAGCAACCTCCTGGTTTTGTTGCTCAGGGGGAGTGTTAGAAAGTGTGTAGATTGAAGAAAGCCATCTATGGATTGAAACAATCTCCTAAAGCTTGGTTTGATAAGTTCAGTGATGTTGTACTAAAGATGGGCTTCTCTCATTCTGTGACTGATCACTCCTTATTCTATTTTAGCTCTTCTGTTGGATCCATTATTATTGTTGTATATGTTGATGATATAGTTATCACTGGCAGTGATTTTACAGGCACATCACATGTGAAGAAAGGATTGCAGGGGAATTTTCATACAAAGGATCTGGGCAAACTGAGATATTTTCTGGGCATTGAAGTACTTAGATTTCATGCAGGTACTAATTTGTCTCAGAGGAAATACGTGTTGGATTTACTGCACAAAGCTGGCATGAGTGAATCCAAGCCGATGTCTACTCCTATGGACTATCATGTGAAGGAGATGACTGATGATAATGATTATCCAGATCAAGGATACTACAGGAAAATTGTTGGTAAATTGATATATCTGACAATTACTCGTCCTGACAATTCCTTTGTTGTAGGAGTGGTGAGTCAGCATATGAGCTCACAACAACAGTCACACTAGATGGCAGTCTGCCGTATTCTGAGATATCTGAAGGGTGCACCTGGTAAGGGAATCACCTACTATAGACCCAAGACTCCTATGTCTACTCTTGTTCATACTGGTTATGCAGATGCAGACTGGGCTGGTAATCTGAATGACAGGAGGTCTACTTCTGGGTATTGCACGTTTCTTGGAAATCACCTTATCACCTGGAAAAGCAAAAGCAGAATGTTGTGGCTAGATCAAGCACGGAGGCTGAGTATCGAGCAATGACTCATGCCTGTTGCGAGTTGCAGTGGGTTCAATCTGTGCTTTTTGAGTTAAAGATTCCTATTTTGTCTCCCATAGAGATCAGATGTGACAATCAAGCTACTATCTACATTGCCAAGAATCCAGTCTTCCATGAACGTACTAAGCATATAGTGGTTGACTGCCACTTCATCAGAGATCAAATCAAGAATGGCACTGTTGTGACTCCGCATGTCAAATCTGAAGATCAACTTGCAGATGTCCTCACAAAGCCATTGAGTCCAACAATATTTCAGAACTTTTGCAACAAGCTGGGCATACACGATGTATGCGCTCCAACTTGAGGGGGAGTGTTAATATATCTCTTTATATTCTATTATTTGTCATTTCTATATATTGTTGGACCTCTATGTAATTTCTCCAAGTTTCTATTAATAAAAGGGTGAGGGCTCATGAACCCTCACACACGTTGCATTGCACACAACTTTACGGCATCTACGTTCACAAAGGGTATTTGATTTTGAGTGATAGATGATGGCATGCAGTTGATTAAGTAGGTGGATGTGAGAACAACATCACTACAAAATTCTTATGGGACATTCATGTGGAGAAGAAGGTATGAACAATTTTAATGATAGTTGATTCTTTCGTTCTGCAACTCCATTTTTTGTGTAGTATGTGGACATGAGGATTGGTGGATGATGCCACGAGATGAAAGAAATTGAGTAAAATTATGACTGAAGTACTTTCGGGCATTGTCAGTGCAAAGGATATGAATTTGCTTGTCATAAATGCTTTTATTCTTGCTAAAAATATTGGAAGATGGAAAAAACTTCAATTCTGTCCTTCATCATATATAACCATGCGACCCGTGAGTGATCATCTATAATGGGGACAAAGTACATGTATCCAAGTTTTGATGGAACCCGACTGGGACCCCAGACATATGAGTGAATGATATGAAAAGGCGATTCTACTCTATTTTGGGGTTTGAAACTAAATGGTGATCGTTGGTGCTTACCTAACTGACATGACTCACCAATCTCGTTTATCCAAATTGGACAACTTAGGGACCATCACATTCAATTTTTCTAAAGCCATATGACCTAGACGACTGTGAATACGTCGAGGAGATGCAGCTACACACTTTTGGAGGCTCACCAAGGTAGCAAAGACCAACATGCTCATACCCTTCGCTAATGGTTTTCTGCATTTTCAGATCTTGGATCACACAATTATCAGGCAGGAAGGTAACAACAACATGAAGTGCATGTGTGAGTTGACTGATGGATATTAGATTAACTGGGATGTTTGGGATGTACAAAGCTGAATCAAGAGAGATATTCGGTAATGGAATTGTTCCAGTATTTTGAACATCAATTTTGGATCCATCACTTATAGTGACATTAGGCAAAGACATGTAGACGAACCTAGGATGCCTGTGTCAGTTGAAACTGACTTGTCGTCTACTAATGTTGCACCATCTCCGCCTCTAAAAGTGTATAAACGAAGACCGAAAGCTACAACTCCCTCCATGGCCCCTCCTACATCAATTCCTCCATCCTCGTCGCCAGATCATCCTCTCAAGTATTTTTAGACTTAGATGTTCCGATTGGTCTACGTAAAGGGACCACATCTTGCACTCTACATCCGATTGGAAATTTTTGTTCTACTGCTAACCTGAGAACGAGCTTTACCACTTTTACCTCTACTTTATCTGCTGTCTCTATTCCTAAGAATAATGCTCAGGATTTACAACATCCTGCATGGCTCCAGGCTATGGAGACTGAAATGCACGCCCTTACTTATTGGCATACGTGGGACTTGGTTGATGCTCCTTCCATTATTCTCCTATAGGTTGTCGCTGGATCTTTACTATAAAGTATCAACCATATGACACAATTGACAAAACGAAGGCTCGTCTTGTCGCCATAGGCTATACCCAAATGCATGAAGTTGATTACTTTCAGACTTTCTCTCCTGTTGCACGTCTGGATTTTGTTCATGTTCTTATCTTTGTGTCTGTAAACTGTGATTGGCCCCTGTTTCAATTGGAAGTTAAAAATGCTTTTTTATATGGTGACCTGCATGCACGGAACAAAATTTTGATCGAAACTGCAAAAATTTCGCACGAAATTTCATTTTTTTTACAATCGGACATCAAAACGCATGTATGTAGGGACTGGTCCGCAATTTCACAAAAATTTCGCAGCTTCTGTAAAAATTTCGCAAAACCGGGGGTCTGTCGGTGCAAAAAGCCCATTTTGGGCCTTGAAATCGCAAAATCCCTGCGGGGCGGAACTCCTGTTTCGCGAAACAGTGTTTCGTCGGCTGAGTGAGCTGGGTTTTTGCTTATTTAACGATTTTCTTGAGATCTCTTGCTCCCAGAGGCTGCTATACTTGATTCTAAGGTATGTTACACCTCTCCCTAGACCATTTACTCCTCCCCCTTGTATCTCTACTCTCTTTTATACCTATCTTAATATATACTCCGAAAATCCTAAATTTCGGAATGACATTTCTCTTAAAATACTCAAGATCTTGAAGTGAAACTTGTAGATTTAAGAAACTATAGTGTGAAATACGTATGTGTATACTGATTTTGAAAATGCAATCAATATATTTCGTATTTATACCAAAAAATGGCTAAAAAGGCTTTTTTTAATGAAATTTCTTATTTTTTTGTATTTTTACACTTATATAACCTGAAATATATTATAATACTAGACAAATACAATATATGTTAACTAATTTCAGACTTTTCAATATTGTAACTTCATTTTTTATTTTTATACCATGTTTTTATTTTTTAAAATTGCAGTAGATGGCTTCTTCAAATTGTGATAGTGAAGGTGGTATAAAGCTCACTGATTTTGCATGGGGTCATTGTGATCAAGTTCCTGGTACTAAGCAACAAGTAATTTACAAATATTGTGACAAGAAGATAGGGGGTGGGGGATTACAAGATTCAAATCCCACATTGTTGGTGGTGACAGGAACGTGGCCATGTGCAAGAAATGCCCTCAAGGAGTGAGGGATGATTTCCGGAAAATGATGAGTCAGAAGAAAAACATTCGTCGACATCAACAAGAACTTGATCAATTCTATGTGATACCCTCTTTGAATATGGGAGAGGAGGTTCTTCTGCTGAGTCTGACTCGGATGTAGATTATCCTGAAGGTTATATCACCTCCCAACAACGCCGCTTGTATCGCAGGGCGCATAGAGATTCCAAAAAGCAAGCATGGGAGAGAGAACAACATGATGCATATAGGAGGGGCATTGGCCCATCTGTTTTTTAGCATGGTGGAGGTAGTGGTGTAGGTCGTGCGACTGGTTCCCGATCCGGAAGAGCATCCATCCTCGTGGTTGACTTACGAGATGACAGTGATAGGCCTGCCCAAGTTAAAAGAAAGAAAGGGACAATTGATAGCATGTTCAGATCTCATAGCACAAGAGGGAGGTTGGGTGTAGATATAGAATCAATGAGAATATGTATGGTCAACCACCACAAGGACAAGAACCACCACGACACTCAAGCTTCAACTAGGATTGTTGGACTCCTAGTTTACTACTACGCAAGACTTATGGAACATCATATTGTGTAAGTTTGTTAGTTGTTAATTTGTTTTATATATTATAAGTCGTAATTTGTAAGCTTGCAAGTTGTACTTGTAACTTGTAAGTTGTAACTGTAAGTTTTAAAGTCTAGTTGTTTAAACTTGAAATTTGTTAGTTTGTAACAGACTTAGTCTCTAACTGTCTAGCAGACTTGACATTTCTGTTCATTTGTGCACTCACTCATCAAGTAATGGATCCCACCCTAACCTCTAAACATATATGTTTATTATATAATCTAGTGTGTTTCTGTCTAGACTTTGTGTTTGCAGAATTTCAAAGCTTAATTCCTTCATTTTGCCATCAAAATTCTGTCAAAACTGTTCAACTTCCTTCACTTACAAATGTGGGAGACCCCCCCCCCCCCACATATCCAATATGAAATATTATTGCATATTTGAGTAGGTCTTGGCGTTTAGATCATCCTGGTAAATTTTCATGATTTAATTCGCTTATTTGGTCGTCGAAATCGTTAGGGCTGTAAATATCAAAATTTCAAAAAAAATTATGTTTCTGGGCCATCGGACACGACATCGAACTCGAACATTTAATTCTATGCCTGCATGAGGGGTATACATGGAGCAACGACTTGGGTTTCTTTCTTAGGGGGAGTGTTCTTAAGTGTGCAGGTTACACAACTATCTATTGACTGAAACAGAGTCTGCATGCATGGTTTGACAAACTGAGAAATATTATTCAGAAATTTAGTTTTTGCTGCTCTCATTCTGATCACTCAGTTTTTATTAAGAAAACCTCCTCTGGCCTTGTAATTCTGATTGTCTATGTTGATGATATCATCTTATCTGAGAGTGATCAAGCATGCATCCGAGCTACTAAAGAATACCTAGAAAAACATTTTATCACTAGAGACCTGGGAAAATTGAGTTGTTTTCTGGGTATCGAAGTTTCTCGCTCTTCTGCAGGTATTTGTCTATCACAGAGGACATATGTATAGGATCTTTTATCAGAAACAAGAATGATTGGAGAAAAACCTACTACCACTCCCTTAGATCCCAATACCAATTGGGATGATGATTCTTCTCCTTCATACCTTGATAGCCAACAATATCGTAGATTAGTTGGTAAACTTATATATCTTACTGTTACAAGGGCCGATAGATCTTCTGCAGCTGGCTAAGTCAGTAGATATCTAGATAAACGTAGACAATGCCATCGAGATGTTGTGTGCCATATTCTGAAAATCTGAAAAATTCTCTAGGGAAAGGCTTATTGTACATGTAACAAACAATACTGAAGAAGGAGACGACTAGACCTATGGTCTGTCTCACGTATCATATATATATGAAGAATGTAATTACAAATCTACAAATAGATCTCTGAACTTAACATCTAAGTCCCTGTACACTAACACTCCCCCTCAAGCTGGAGCATACATATCATATGTGCCCAGCTTGGTACATAAGAACTGAACCCGACAACCGTTCAGGGACTTTGTGAATAGATCAGCTAATTGGTCTTCCGACCTGACAGGTGACAATTGAATCAATCTCTCCTGAATCTTCTCTCTTTGAAAGTGGCAATCAACCTCAATATGTTTAGTTCTTTCATGGAAAACTGGATTTTGAGCAATGTGAACAACAACTTGATTATCACACTTCAAATCCATAGGAGCATCTTGGACAAATCCAAGTTCCTCCAATAAATGTCAAATCCATAGCAGCTCACATGTTGCTAATGCCATAGCTCGATATTCAGACTCTGCACTTGATCTGGATACAACTGTTTGTTTCTTACTCCTCCATGACACTAGATTTCCTCCCACAAACACACAATAGCCAGAAATATGTGCCCAGCTTGGTACATAAGAACTGAACCCGACAACCGTTCAGGGACTTTGTGAATAGATCAGCTAATTGGTCTTCCGACCTGACAGGTGACAATTGAATCAATCTCTCCTGAATCTTCTCTCTTTGAAAGTGGCAATCAACCTCAATATGTTTAGTTCTTTCATGGAAAACTGGATTTTGAGCAATGTGAACAACAACTTGATTATCACACTTCAAATCCATAGGAGCATCTTGGACAAATCCAAGTTCCTCCAATAAATGTCAAATACATAGCAGCTCACATGTTGCTAATGCCATAGCTCGATATTCAGACTCTGCACTTGATCTGGATACAACTGTTTGTTTCTTACTCCTCCATGACACTAGATTTCCTCCCACAAACACACAATAGCCAGAAATAGATCTTCTGTCAATGCTAGATCCTGCCCAATCCGCATCAGAAAACCCTTGCACTTTCAGGTGACCATGATTTTGATACAAGATTCCCTTTCCTGGGGACTTCTTCAAATACCTCAAAATGCGCAACACAGCCTCTAAGTGACCTGTACATGGCTTCTCCATAAATTGACTCACAACACTGGTAGCAAATGCAATATCAGGTCTAGTGACTATCAAATAATTCAGCTTGCCGACAAGCCGTCTATATCTCCAAGGATCATCAAGCAACTCCCCTTGCTCCATGGACAATTTGACTTTAGGATCCATTGGAGTGTCACTGGGTCTAGTCCCAAGCATCCCTGCCTCTGTGAGCAAGTCAAGGACATACTTCCGTTGTGAAATTACTATCCCAGATTTTGACTTGGCAACCTCAATTCCTAGAAAATATTTAAGATTCCCTAGGTCCTTTGTATGAAAATGTCCTTGCAGAAAAGTCTTCAACTGTGCAATGCCCTGTCTATCATCACCAGTAATCATAATTTCGTCAACATATACCACAAGGAATATACATCCTGAACTCTGTCACCTGTAGAAAACTGAATGGTCCATAGTACATCTGTGGAGCCCAAACTCAAAAAGAGAACTGCTGAGTCTACCAAACCAGGCACGGGGTGATTGTTTCAGACCATATAGGGACTTGTGAAGACGACACACTAGATCACACTCCCCCTGAGCAACAAACCCTGGTGGTTGTTCCATATAAATCTCCTCATCCAAGTCACCATACAAAAATGCATTCTTGATATCAAGTTGATATAAAGTCCAAGAATGTATTGTAGCAAGAGACAAGAAGATACGAACAGATGCCATCTTTGCAACCGGAGAGGTCTCTAAATAATCCTCACCATAGACCTGAGTGTATCCCTTAGCTACTAACCGTGCTTTAAGCCGATCAACTAATCCATTTGCACCGACTTTAATAGTGAAAACCCAACGACATCCAACCACAGACTTGCCTGACGGGCGCTGAACAAGAGACCATGTCTGGTTTTGGGCTAGTGTTGCCATCTCTTCTTCCATAGCATGACGCCATCCCGGGTGATCCAAGGCAACTGAAAGAGACGAGGGTATAGAGACAGAGGACATGGATGATAGAAAGGCATGAAAAGATGGTGAGACATGGCTATATGAAACAAAATTAGAAATGGGATGCAAAGTGCAAGACCGAGTGCCTTTCCTCAACATAATAGGACGATTGTCTATACTTGTATCTACTTGACTTTCAGACAAGGGAGCAACTGAAGGAGTTGAACTAGCATGAGTCTCTGTAGCACTTAGACATGTACTTGGACGACGAGTATACACCTGAGTGATAGGAGGTCTAGCAGAAATGGGTGGTACCCTACCAGGATGACCCTCATTACCTGAACAAGTGGGTATAGAGGACTCAATGACAATAGGAAGAGGCAAGAGCTCTTCCACAACTATTGATGTCATTGAAGAACTGTCATCAAAGAATGATGTGTCTTCAAAAAAGGTGACATCAACGGAGACAAAAAATTGATGTAAGGTGGGACTATAACACTTGTACCCCTTCTGAATACGAGAATAACCTAAGAAAACACACTTGGTGGACTTTGGACTCAATTTGTCCATACCAGGTCCCAGACAATGAACAAAACAAACACATCCAAACACCTTCGGTGGGGCATGGTACAATGGCTCTATAGGATGAAGAATCTGAACATGTATGCGGTTTTGAATTACAGATGATGGCATACGATTTATGAGGTAAGCGGCGGTGAGAACTGCATCGCCCCAGAATTCTCTTGGGACATGCATGTGAATAAGAAGGGTACGTGTAGTCTCCACAATATGTCGACTTTTTCTTTCGGCCACTCCGTTTTGTTGTGGTGTATGTGGGCAAGATGATTGGTGGATAATGCCATGGGTGGAGGTGAAATTGGTGAAATCATGACTGAAGTATTCTCTCACATTATCTGAATGGAGAGCATGTACTTTCTTCTTAAATTGGGTTTCCACTTCCGCACAAAAAGATTTAAAGATAGACAAAAGTTCAAATCTTTCTTTCATCAAGTAGAGCCATGTAGCACGTGAATAATCATCAACAAAGATAACAAAATACCTATAACCAAGCTTAGAGGTTACACGACTTGGACCCCAAACATCTGAGTGAACTAACTCAAACAAAGACACTGCTCTTTGACTCTCTTTAGACCTAAAAATAGACCTTGTATGTTTCCCTAATTGACACGACTCACACTGCAACCCTTCTAGGTGGGATAGACCTGTGACCAAAACCTTAAGCTGATCCAACGACGCATGACCAAGACGACTGTGTACCACTAAAGGGGAAGCTGCGACACAAGCTGTGGGAGACCTACTCAAATAGTAAAGTCCATCCAGTTCATACCCTTCACCAATTGTCTTCCCTGTCTTTAAGTCTTGTATAACACAAGTATCAGGTAAGAAAGTGACAGAGGCTTGAAGACGACGAGTTAATCTACTGATAGACAACAAATTAAAAGGGAATTGTGGGATGAATAAGATGGATGGAAGGGAAATATACGGAGTCGGTGACACCACCCCAGATCCCTTAACAGACACAATAGAGCCATCTGCAAGGGTAACACCGGGCTGGTCGGGCTTATTGGTTGTATAGGTGGTGAACATCTCAGGTACCCTCGTGATATGATCAGTTGCGCCTGAATCAAGAACCCAATCTGACTTGGACATTGATTTCGTAGAAGTCTCAGAGATGCATGCTGAAGGACTAGCCTTTCTCGCAATGGATACAACTAAAGATGTGGCTTGACGTGAAGCTCGGAGACGCATTAAATGAACATATTCTTCTTCAGACACTGAGACCTGATATGAAACCTCGTCCTGAGTATTCTTCTTATCAGCCATGTTGATTAGTAGATATGAAATCAACACAAAGGGCCTTGAGATCAGACCAAAACAATTATGAAGAACCTTTAAGTTGGATTTTGTAACTTGAAATCACAGTTTGCAGTGTTGAAATCAAACTTCACTGACTTAATTTTAGACTTTGATAGCCTGGAATCAGACTTTGTAGCAGCACTCTTAGGGATTGGATGCCCTTGTAAGAAGGAAGAATCTTGTAACAATTTATGTTTCTTCAATGCCCCAGAATATTCTTCGAAATACACTCAAATCAGACTATGTAGCAGAACTGCACAGTGTCTGCTATAGTGTTCTGCGGCTACAGTACAGTGGGGGAAATGTTGCTGCAGCCTCCTCAAAGCTCCAATGCCCGTGACCTTCTGGGGCAAGGTAGAAGAGATGTAGGCGCACTTCACAGTCTAGCCCTTAGTGGGAAAAGACTTCCCTATAGCCACGTAGGTCCCTTTGAATGAAGGGACAGAACCCGCTCACGTTTCGGCTGGAGAAAGAATGAGGACATCAATCCCCCTATTGCGAGAGAGAGAGAGCCTCACCCCCTAGGTGACCGCTAGGATCCAAGGGAAGAAGAATCCGAAGATGATAGGGCTGGATTCGACGACACCTACGGATGGTAGCTCCTTCAAAGTCGGCGCTGCTACAGTAACGTACTGTAGCGGACGACCAAAATGAGAGGAAACAGGGAGATGGATGTTCCCTAGGGTTCCCTTCTTGGTGAAGAGGTTGACGGCTCTTCCATGACTTGCCCTATGGCTCTGATACCATGTAACAAACAATACCGAAGAAGGAAACGACCAGACCTATGGCCTGTCTCACGTATCATATATATATGAAGAATATAATTACAAATTTACAAATAGATCTCTGAACTTAACATCTAACTCCTTGTACACTAACACTACATAATACATGGGCATCGTAAAATCACAGGATATTCTGATTCTGATTATGCAGGTAGAAGGATAGATCGTTAATCTACATCTGGTTACTGTACCTTTGTGGGAGGTAATCTTGTTACTTGGCGCAACAAGAAAGAGATTGTAGTTGCCCGTTCTGGTGCTGAAACTGAGTATAGAGCTATGGCTTGTACTAGTCAACTGTTGTAGATGCGTGGTCTTCTGAAGGAATTTGATATCTCTGATCCAGATCCTATTCCTATGTATTGTGACAATAAAGCTGCTATGTTCATTGTCAACAACCAATATTTCATGAGTCCACCAAGCATATTGTGGTGGATTGCCATTTTGTTCGAGAAGCTGTCTTATCTGGCAACATCTCTAACTCCATATACTCATACTTCTGATCAAGTAGTTGATATCTTTACAAAGCTTCTTCCCAAGGCCAGATTCACTACTATTAGTATATATATATTAATGGGCTTATTGTTTTATGGGCTTTAGACTTGTTTTGTTTGTTAGCCCATTTTCTTAACTCTACTTGTCTCTAGAATATTCGTAACTCTCTTGTCCTATAATATAGAGACCACTGTAATTGTTTTGATCATCTAATACAAAACCTTCTATTATTTTAGATGGTATCAGAGCAAGATCCTCCCACTTTAACCCTATTCATGCCTCCATAAACCCTAAACCAGCCGCCACCGTCCCCTTCCCTTTTCTTCTTGCCTCGGCCCACCCTGCTCAGCCCGCCGCCTGCCTCCCTGCTGCTCAGCCTTCCGCCCTTCGTTCTCCTCTCCACCATCCGCATCCCCTCCTTCATTCCATACACCTGCCGCCACCTCCATCACCTCTTCCATACACGTCACTGCCCCCTAGCCGCTACCACGCCATAGTCGCCGCCCGCCAACCCCCCTCCCCGCCTCCACGCAGTAAATCTGCTGCTGTCCCACCTCTCCAACCAGCCGTCTCCCATCTTCTATTCTTCCTTCCTTCCTTCACCCACCATATCTCCCTCTGGCTAGCCACCACCACCAATCTTTCCCTTTCCCGCCAATCTCTAGAAGTCTCCGCTAACTTTCTAGTCATAGCACGTTGAGGGCATAACCGGTTCTCGCTTCTTTCCTGCCTATGCCTCATGGTGTAGTAGTTCTTCCTCCATGTTGGCGATCTGATGCGTCAGATCTCCTACTACTATCTTCTTCCCTCGTATGGATATATTAGATCTGCCCATCTGTTGGGTTTCTACTGTTGCCTTTTTCTGTTGATTGCTGCATACCTGCTGTTCCTACTTGCTTTGCCGTCATGCATCATACGTGACTCATGATGTCCACAGACTTGCCCCAGAACTTGTGCGTCACTATGGTCAAATTGGATGGCTCCAACTATCACCTATGGGCCGCCTCTTTCGAGCTATATGTCAAGGCTCAAGGACGCTACTCCCATCTCGCTACCAAAGGCCCCGATGTTCCTGATGTGATTGCTGATGAAAAGACGATGCAAGCCTATGATCTATGGTCTAAAGATGATTCTGGTGTTATGACCTGGATTGTCAACAGTACTGAACCTAAAATCAGCCAATCTCTCCTATGACTGTGGATGGCTAAGGAGATGTGGGATCAACTTTCCCATGTGTACTCTCATCAGCAAAATCTGAAGGTGTTTGAAATCTTCAAACACTTAGCCAAGAAGGAGTACACTCAGACCGACTCTGTGAAAGATTACTACAATCAATGTTGCGCTCTCTGGGATGAATTTGAGGTCTACCATCCACTCTCCTCTGATATTAAAGAAATCAAACGATAGCGCAATGAGTTGCAGCTTGTTCAGTTCCTCGCTAGTTTACCATCATCCTTTGCGGGAGTTGTTGATTAGATCCTCTCTTTTGACCCTCTGCCTACCTTGTGCGATGTCTTGAAACGTGTGCAGCGACTACCCTCTGTATCTCAAGTTCTTCCTGATTCCGCTGATGGGACAACCTTTGTTCTTCGTTCTGGTGATTCGTTTCGTAGACGTGGTCGTGGTCGAGGGCGCGGTCGCAGCCACTCTACTAGAGGTCCTGGTCGTGGTTTGTACTCCTCTGGTTCTGACACTACTGAGCAACGCTACTCCAGGTTCTGCAAAAGAACCAATCATAATGAAGATCGTTGTTGGATCAAACATGGAAAACCTGTTTGGGCAAATCAAGTTACATCCGACCAGCCCGACACTACTGCATCTTCATCTGCCCCACCATCTGCTGACTGGCTCTGCTCAGAATTGGAAAAGCTGCTCCAAGTCCGATTAGCTTCCTCTGCTTAACCTTCTCCTGATGGTAGTTCTTCTCTTCTGACAACGTATGGTAAAAATACATGGGTGATCAACTCTGGTGCGACCTCCCATATTACTGGAAATCCTACCTTATTTTCTAAATTGCATAAAACGTCTTCTATTTTGTTCGAGAAGCTGTCATATCTGGCAACATCTCTAACTCCATATACTCATACTTCTGATCAAGTAGTTGATATCTTTACAAAGCTTCTTCCCAAGGCCAGATTCTCTACCATGGTGGACAAACTGGGCATGATCGATATCTGTGCTCCAACTTGAGGGGGAGTATTAGTATATATGTTTTATTGCATTATGCTATGTTATGTTTTGTTATGTACTGTAGACTTGTCATGTCTTTAGCTTTTCTTTTATCCCATATTGCCTAGTTTTGTTTCTTACTTATTCTTTTATCCTATAAAAAAGAGAGCATTGTATTGGTTTTAGACACATCCAATAAAAGTTCTTCTATTCTATAGATATCAACTGAGGTGTACTAGTAATGTGGTTTGCGGCACCTGAATCCAAATACCAGGATGGCGATGTCGTTCTGAAGGATTGAGAAGCACATGTTGATAATTCCACCTTTGAGCTGGACAATCTGATGTGGACAAAGCACGCAACTGCATCAACCATAAGTATTGATCCCTTGTCAAGCTAACTTGGTGTAACAACTTCACAAGTAGCTTAAAAGTTCCCACAAGTTTCTCACTAATAACCAATCAACAATTCTTAGAAAATAACAACACCGAACTAAGCAGTGATCAACAGCAATAGCAGTAGTAATCCTTTCATTCAGATTACACTTGATGCTTTTGGGATGTAAGGATAGATTGATGGAATGTATCCTCTTAATTTTCACACATTACAGTCTATAGATTACAAGAGAGCCTCAAGAAAGGACAAACTGACGGCAATTGTGGCTGAAACTGTGCACTTTGAGACGCTTCCACAGTAACAGCGGGTTGAACACTTGAGGAAGAATATGTTGACAGCCCTCTTTCTTGACGTAGATGGAGAGGATGACCCCACATGATCTGACTAGGGGTAGGGGGCTAGGGGCACCCTACTAGAGCAAAGATCCAAGGGAAAATGGGGCCCTTACACTCTCCTAAATGGACTACCAAAGCAAGAAGCAGTAGTTGATGCTGCTGCTGAAGCTAAATGAAGGAGATGCAAGGGAGGCTCACAATGGATACAGCAGCAAATGGAATGCTCCTCAAAGCCGTTGGGGTAGAGGGAGACCCACCCCAAGTGTTCCTTTGACAAACACTTGCTGGAGAAGGAGAAGGAGCAACTTTGGTGGCTGTCATGCTACAGTAACGCAATGCAGCAGCACTCTAACAGCTGAACAAACAAAAGGACAATGCTGCTGGTCTGCAGCAGTTGTTCCAAAGAAAAATTAGGGTTTCAAACCATGTGCTTTGATACCATGAAGACAACCATATTGGGGAGAAATAGACGACCTAAGTGGGAGTCTCTCTCATGACTTGTATATATTTGAAATCAGTAACTTACAAATTTGCATGTAGACCTTTATCTACATATCACAAGGTCCTATGTACACCATATTAACACATAATTTCCAAGGCACAAATGGTCTTGAGTCTCTTGACCTTTTCTATCTTTACACCATCAAAGCATTTTCCAATTGGTACCAAAAATTAGACGATCGGCATATGTATTATATTAAAGCAAAGTTGTAGGGAACATCACTTTCGTCGTGGAAGCAGCTACGCACCATTCACCAAATCCTCATCTGGGTCAACATGAGGGCTCCATCCACTGCATCCACACCTAGGCCTACATGAGGGCATACATGGATTTTTCATCCCTACTAACTACAAGCACCAATTGTATCTCAATTTATCAAAGTCGAGGCATGAGTAAGACTTAGTCAAGGAGTACATATAGAAGTTTTACAACCTGGTCTACAAGGCTGAGGTCAAGTGGGACGAAGCTTCGATGATCATGATGTATTTTTATGGCTTCACGTCATTGATCGCCACTATGTTTGTTGCTTCTTGCATCTAGAACATGGATGACTCTATATTGTGACATAGATGGAGATAGAACAGAAACTTTATGCTTATGGGAAAGAGCCCACCACTACCAGATGTGAGTCCACTTTTCCTCCCAGCCATAAACACCAACAATTTCATGCCGACCCATCCTTAAAGACAACATCTTTTCCAAATGAGGTCCAGTTATTACATTTCAAGGTTGTGTGCATTGCTCCAACCAGTGCCCTAGCTTCTTTGTGATGTTCTACCTACAACATAACACATATCATTCAGGAACAACCACAACAGTACAATCATCACACATTCTGTCTTCACGAATACCTATTTTTTCTATATTTCAAGTGGTCTGTTCAGATGGCATCCTTAGCTAGATTCATCTTCTCGGCACGCTCTACGAAACATGCCACTTGATGGAACTTGGACCGACATACTTGCATGACCACTTGAATCCGCCAAAAGGCAGACCTTTCTCACTATGGGAGTTGAGGATAGGAAAAGTGGCACATCCAACCCTATGTCAGGATCAGATTTCCCATAGAGAACCTCTTCTAGATGATTTTATATTTCTAGTTTACTTTTGGTGTTTTATATAATTAAAAGGACCTACCTGCCACTTATCATGTTTAGCTTTTATCTAAGTTTTGTTAGTTAGTTTAGCGGTTCTACCCAATTTCCTAGCATCGTAAGGGTTTTAATGATTACTTATCATTACCCAATATTGAGCTAGTTGTTAATTTAAACCTGTTGTTCCCTAGGAACACAATTTCCCATCAATAGAACTATTCATCGTTTCAAGATTTACATTAAGGCTCAGATTGGTTTGATGTAAGTCATAAGTTATCTGAAACTCATTTTCCAGAAACTCTACTTCATTTCCTGGAACTTAAGTTCCACTCACTTCCATGTGATTGGTTTGTTGTAAGTTTAAATATGGAAATTGTTAAAAAATGTTATTGATTTTTGTTGTGCAATATATAATAAGTAAGAACGAAAAAGATATGAAGAAAGAATTACATCCGTGAATAATCATAATAACCTCAATAATTGGCCATGGTACGGATGTCGCTCCATTCAAAAATATTTATTGTTGTATAATTATAATTTAAATAAAAACATAATTCTTGAAATCACATCATAATATTTTTATTTCACTTTGTATGTATAGAGTATTGTAATAATATCTAGATTTTGTGTGAATGTAAATATAAGTTTTTGTTCATCATTGTTTAACAATGTACAATATTAAAATTGTTAGTATATATTCTTTGTGCGCAGTTATAGTTCATTATCAGTTTTCACATCATATTATTTGAACATGGAGAATAAAAATATGTTAGATAATTTGTCACATGGTGTGATGTAATTACTTTTGCATACTGTTCATTTATTTTATATTCTATAAATCATACTAATAATGGGGGTTATAGTGTAAAATATTTTACATAGCGCGACTATAGTGTATCGAATTTTTCATGTTATGTTATTATTTTGGCAATAAAACATATCCACACCGCTAACATTTCTAGTCTAAAATATTTTATATCTGTCATTTATAAAGAATGAAAAATATAATTGCATATAAAATGTTGTTAGTAGCTCCAGAACTCATTTTCCGCTCTTTTTAAGAGGGAACTCAAGAACTCTATTTTGTATGTAAGTTTGTAACTCATCGGAAGTCACAGAACTCAAGTTCTAACACTTACTTTAAACCAATCATGAAAAACTTCTTAAAGAACTCCAGTTCATAAGTTTTCCGGACCAGTTACAACAAACCAATCGGAGCCTAAAGAAAAAATACACAATTTTCCACTAGATTGCCAAGAATAAGTGACATAGAAAGAGTTACATAGTTTGCGTATGTTTGGTTGGTAGTAGATGTAACCTACTAGGTTTATAAGGTTAGTGATACATCGTCGCATTGTTGTTCGAGTGTAGCCACTTGTGAGCTGGGTGTTGTGGCCATGAAAGAAAGATAGACGAGGCAGTGACATGCATATTGGTGGAGGTAGACTGCAGAGGGGGTAATGGAATTATCGAATTTACTTGTGATGGATTGTAGATTAACAGACGGGCAACACATAAGCTCAAAAACTTTTTCCAAGATGGATGGCTAGAAGCACTAGCAACACATTTGAAGCCTTCATATAAGCAATACTTATCATGAGCTAAGGAAGACAACCATTGGGTGGTGAACCCCACCACGGGATGTTATCTGATGAAATGGGTGTGCATGGCTCTCTCGGCTATCCAATCCTAAAGGGTAGCCATCGGTGTAGCACTAGCTTAAATGTTTTTGAAATTGAGTGCATGGATTTGACGTAAAGGGTCAAGCATCTATATGCATACATGTCTTTTTGGTGGATCATAGATAACTAAAGAAACATGTCAAACCTGTCTTAACTAGTCTATAGACCAATTTTCATATGGTTTTGGCTGGACATGACTGAGACCCAAAACAAATGTAGGACTAAACCTATGGTTGAAGTTCTAACTGGTCTATGAGACTAGGCCCAATGGCTTATCAGGACTAATGCATCGATCTGGACCAGTATTTGTACAACCCTGGTTAAGTTAGCAACATAATTGTCACTGTTAAAAAGTTTTATTAGCTTATTTAGTTAATAGATTAGTTAGTTAATAGACTTTAGTGTCTCAGCCCATATAGCCTGCCTTGAGTCCCAAGTTTATAATGTCTCCACCCTTTCTCCTATATATAGGACAGGGTTGTGCCTTCTAATATACATCAACACATATGAGCTTTCCCTCACACTTTTCTCAGAGCACTTACCCTAACACTAGAGAAAAGAGAGAGAGAGAGCCTCCGCCTACGGGCAACCGTCTCTTAATGGATTAGACCAGTCGCCCACCAGGCTTCCTCCCTCCTGGCCTCCATGCTCGTTTCTCTTTTCTTAGTTCACATAGATTTTCGTCTATTCAATGGCGCCATCCTTCCCAGCCATCTATGCTTCCCCGAGTCTCTGGACGGCGTTAATTCCTCGTCCATATCTGTTCATCGTCTCTTCCCCGAGGTTCTTCCCAGCCATCATCAACCTTCATTTCCAATCTCCAACTTATATTTAATTCCAAATGGGCACCGTCTCCATCTGATCAAGGGTTGGGCATCATCCCCGACATCTTCTATACTGTTGTAATAGTAAAACAAGGCATAGCAGGAAGGGAGTCGTTGTCATCCTCCAATCAATGTTCCCTAGACGACACTAATTCCCATCCCGACCGGGTCGTAGTCTAGCAAGCGCCCCTTGTGGCTATTGTCATCCTAGAAGCTTCTACAAATTCTGTGGACGTCTTTCCCTGGACAGCGCCAATTCCCGTCCAGACCGGGCCTTGGTCTAGCAAGGGGTTTTTGTTACCTTTATCGCATCATTCATTGTCACATGATGAAGCTAATTTCCATAACTCCTCTGTGTGTCTTCTCGGGGTTGTTTTCTCCTTGACGATGCTACATCCCGTCAAGATCGTGCATTAGTGGCTTCTAACATGGCGTGTCGTCCGACTGACACGGCGTGTCACAGTCCAAAAATTGTCTGACGACGTAGGGTTTTGGTCAGATCACAATTACATGGTGATCCAACATGGCGTGTTGACATAAGTCTATTTCACGCCTACATGGCGTGCCAAATTTCCAACACGGCCTGTTGATGGAAATCTGTTTCACGCCTTCGACATCTTACACGGCGTGTCATAATCTCAACACGACGTGTTTCGAGAAGCTTGTCATCTTCGACCAAAATAGTTACACGGTGTGTCTATCTACTTCCACTTCAAGTTATCATGTCCTCCAAAGGTTTTTCTGTCCTCCAATACCCAATGATAATCAGATCCTATCTTTTGACCTAGTCTTTTCGGGTCAAGAAAAGATCCATTTAAATTTTCTATTTGGATCTTATACTCGGGTTCTTTTTGCATATTTACTCCGGTTATCGATTTCTTTTCTCTACATACAACTCCTACATTTTCTTTCCCACCCTCCTACCCATCATGTGTGCATCTCTTTCCGCATGCGGGGGTCAAGTGTCTCTTTCCCACACCACCTACTCATTATCTTCGTAGTGGCGTGTAGGGGGATACAAAGGAGAGGGAGAGTATGAGGAGAGAGCATGAGAGAGAATGTATGAGGAGAGATATGAGAGATGATATATTCCAGGCTATCTTCATGGAATTTCGTATTCTTCAACACAATTGCTCTTTTGATGTCTTTATAATGCATCATTCCCCCTAAGCATCACTTTACATGTGGTTTGGCTATCTGCACTAATTCCATTTAGCCACCGCTTTCAGACAGCGATGAAGGAAATGCAAGATTGACACCAAGTTTTTTGCATTTGTATTGCATTGTGTAAGTCAAGACAAGAGCATGTTGTGCTAATTCCAACCTCTTGTTCTCTCTAGTGTTAATGAGTTTCAGTTGTTCATTCTCACTGCATTCTCATGACACAGATGGTTGCTACTTCACATCAGAAGCTAATCATCCATATTTTATCTTCACCGAGCTACTTTCATTACATCTTCTCTGAGTTGTATCTATTGGCATGGCTCTTCTGCTGATCTTCTTGGGTTTGTCCTTGATGGTGCCCTTCATTCCTATCAAGCCCCCAAGGTTCATGCACCAGATTTATGGAACCAATATGACAATCATCATCACCTCGTCCAGTTCGTGTTCATGCCACGTTATGCTCGTCTGTGGTCTTCTGTGCTAATTCCAGTTGGCTACACTTCTTTAGACGATTTGAAGATACCTCTACTGCTACATCGACATTGTGCCTTCGCGTTCCTCGCACGTTATGTACGTGGGATGTGTTGACTGTGTGCTAATACCACTCACACTTTCCTCTCTGACGAAGATGGTGTAGTCATGGTATTTTTGATCGTCTGTTCCAGTTTGATCGCGATGAGATTTTTGTTGTGGCATTTGGATTCCATGTTCTTCATTCCAAATGCACTTCAGAAGACATTCTCCAAAGCTCGAGTATTTCCAGCCTGCATAACACAACTCAAAAGAGGTGTCATGATATGCTTTTCGTTGGGAAGTTTTGTTTGAGGGGGAGTTAACGAATCTCTTATAGGGAGTGACATTTTTATCGTCTAATTTAGTCTTGTAAGTCCAAGCTAGGACATGAGTTTTATCCATGCTCCCGTTTGAGGGAGAGTGTTAGAAAGTATTGTTAGCCTATTTAGTTCATAAGTAATTAGTTTATGGGCTTAAGTATCTCGGCCCATATAGCCTTCCTTGAGTCCTAAGTTTGTAATGTCTCCACCCTTTCTCCTATATATAGGAAAGCAGTGCGCCTTCTAATATACAACAATGCAAGTGGTCTTGTATTAAGAATAAGTGGTCTTGTATTAAGTGAGTAAAACTGAGTACAATGCCTTCTCTTTTATAGGACAAGAGAATAAAACAATAAACACAATAAGTAATATGGGATAAATAATACAAGTAACAAGCAGAGAACATGTAAATAGGAAATATAAGCATATCTCTATACTCCCCCTCAAGTTGGAGCATAGATATCAAACATGCCCAGCTTGTCCAATAGAGTCTTGAATCGAGCTTTAGGTAGAAGCTTGGTGAAGATGTCTGCCACTTGATTTTTAGTACTGAGATGAGGGGTACAAATGCGGCCAGAAAGGACTGATTCCTAAACAAACTGATTGTCTACCTCTATATGCTTTGTGCACTCATGAAAGGTAGAGTTGCTCACAATAAAAATAGAAGCTTTGTAGTCACTAGAACATAGGAATAGGACTAGTATCAGATGTATCAAATTCCTTGAGAAGACTTTGAACCCACATAATTTCACATGCAGTATGAGCCTTAGCTCTATATTCTGCTTCTACACTTGATCTAGCTACCATCGTCTGATTTTCGCTACGCCAAGTAACTAGGTTACCTCCAACAAAGGTGCAGTATCCATATATAGATTGTCGATCACATCTACTCCCTACATAATTAGTCTGAGTAACCAAAAAGTTTGTGCAATGTCCATGCCTTTTTGTACAATAAACCTTTCCCTGGAGAGCTTTTTAGATATTTCATAATATGACAAACAACATCCTAGTGACACTATCACGGTTTATCTAGGTACCTGCTTACAAACCCATAGCAACATTAATATCGGCTCTCGTGACAATAAGGTAAATGAGTTTACCAACCAATCTCCTGTATTGGTGGTTATCAACATAAGATGGAGAAGATTCATCATCCCAATCACTGTTTTGATCTAGAGGGGTGCTAGCAGCTTGCAACCAAGCATACATGTTTCCTGCAAGAGATATCACTCCCACACCCTTTTTAAATATTTCCTTCTTAGATCTTTATAGAAGTGGGAGAAATAGGAGAGAGAGGTAGAATTAGGCTAGGAAGAGAAGAAACACAACTTAGTTTGCCCCTAACAAACCCAAGGAATCATATAGTAAAATCTGCAGACATCGTACCCCATTTCTCGAAATAATACATGTGTTTCTCGAAATTTTGTCGAAATGAGGACGAAATGGGCCATTTTTCATCGAAATTTACCTAATTTCGTCGAAATTAAAAAAATTGTCAAAATCTAAATTTTTTTCCTGGTGAAATTCCGTAGGTACAGACATGTAAGGCCATTTCTATGTCCGATTGATGTTGACATTTGAAATAATTGGCGAAATTTTGCCAATTTTGATGAAATTTTGAACATTGGTTGTAATCAACAGTAGAATCTTCAACTGCATCGGCGGTGACTTGGTTAGCCCATGTGGTATTTTCATGTTTGATCCAACACCGATCTTCGTTATGATTGTCACATCTACAGAAGTTGCAGAAGCGAGGGCCAATGGGTTAACCGCGACCATGTGTAGTAGAAGAAGTCCGTCCTGAGGTAGGAGGGGGGCGTCTGATGAAGTCCTATTTTAAGGCTTCATCTTGTGTCTTTTTGCATTATAATCACATCTAAACATTGTAGATTACAAGTCATTTCCCCCAATATGAACTATTATATCAAATGCACTTATGGCTATTTTTTGCATGTTTTTCAAGGCACTTGTGCATGCATTGGATGCAAAGGAGATAGATGGATCTAAATCTTCCCCGAGCATGCTTTCGATGTATAAGTATTAATCCAGAGCAAAAAGAAGCCATTTGAATAAGTTTGGAGCCAAGATCAGCAGCTTGGGCCCCTACCTCGCCGTGCTACATCACCACGGCCGTGGTGAAATGACCCAAAAAGTCACAAGTTTTGTACATGAATGCCCACGGCTGTGGAGCCTTAAAATGGTCGTGGCCACTGAAGAAAACACGGCCATGGCCAGCAGAACGGCCGTGGCTGAAGCCCTTCATCACCCCCGTGGCACAAGGACCCCAAAAGTCACAAAAACCCAGCTCAAAATACACATGAATGGCCACGATCGTGGCCATCAGCACGACAGTGGCCCATAAAGGCCACCTCGTCCGAGGTGAAAGCCACGATCGTAGAAAGATGAAGACAAGGCGAGCACAATGATTGCAACGCCCGTGGCACCTTCCTCCAACACGGTCGTGGTACCCTCTACCCAACACGACCGTGGCACCCACCACGGCTGTGGCCACTCCATGTATCCCCAACATACCTCCACCACGACCATATCACCCCCACGACTGTGACACCCATCCACCACCATAGTCGAGACACCTCACCACGGTTGTGGTGACCACCTAACCCTACCCAACTTTTGCACTGCATTTCCTATTCTACCCCCACTTGACCTAGTGCCTCTCACCACCTATATATACATGGGTGGCAGTTGGGGCACGAGATTAGCCTCTACCTACTCCTTAACCACCTCTAGCATTTACTTCCACCCTTCCTTGCATTCTGTTAACATGTCTTTTATTATGTTATTTATTTGTTTTGTTATTCTCTTATTACTGTTGTACCTCTATGTAATTTGCCCACATCTATAATAGAAGTGAGACGGATGTTTGCCCTCTCACATAAGCTGCTCACGCAGCTACAATTCTCAAAGCCGCCGATCGTCTTCTCGTCGTCTCCTTTCCGCTGCTCCCTTTCACATGGTATCAGAGCGGTCTTGATCCACCATCCCGCTTCCTCAGCACCACCATCCTGCCTCCCTCCTCCCTTCTCAGCAGCTGCCGCCGCCGCAACCTCTTCCAGGCGCCGCTGTTGCTGGGCTGGCAGGGATAGCAGCCAGCCGCCAATGCTGGTACTGCTGGGTTAGCAGCCGCTAGCCGCCTTCAACACTGGATCGGTAGTAGCCTTCCCTCACTGGTGCTGCAGGTCTAGCCACCAAGGACCGGAGCCTTCCTCACGCTTTCGGTTAATTTACAACAATTTTTCGGCTAATTCTTCAGAGCCGGAACTGCTATTTGGGAGTCTCCGGGTGATCCAACGGCTATCTAAAGCTCAAACCGGAGGACTCGTCTCTTCCAGAGTGCTCTCCTAATCACACCTCCTCCATGTGTGATTAGGAAAATCGTCTGGAGGCTGGGAATGCGTCAGTAACACATTTATCTTTGCTTTTCGTTGTGACGTGTATCTCTTTGTCACCCCAGCCATCTTTGTGACGTGTATCAGTCCTTCACAAAGTCTCGTTCTATAATGGAGGACACCAAGACCTACAGCGATGTGTCACCTATCCCCTCCATCAAGCTCATCGGGAAGAACTATTTGCTATGGATGAACGCTGTTCACACTGTCCTGGAGTCTCGCGACAAGGCGAGATATGTTGACTCGAGTCCCTTGGATACTACTGATAAAGGATATGCTGAATGGAAGCGTCATGACAGTCTTGAGAAGACTTGGTTGTGGGGTAGTATGGAACTTGCAATTGCGGCAAGGTTCATGTTCTATTCTACAACTAAGGAGATATGGGACGTAGTGAAGAAGCATTATTCTCAGGAGAAAAATGCTCTTCGCCAGTTCATGATCTATGATCGTCTGTTTGCTGAGAGACAGGGTGACAGGTCACTAGAGGAGTACTTTGGAGCGATTCAGGCCCTTGCTCAAGAGCTGAGCTACTATCATCCTGTGACAGTTGCTGAACAGGTCAAAGACAGAGATGACCTGATTACTGTTAAGTTCTTGTCTGGAGTCAATCCCGCTTGCAGTTCTGCCTGAAGTGTCATTCTGGCTTCTGATAAACTACCTAGTTTTGAGTAAGCCTATTCGAGAATTCAGAAATCTAGTTTTGAGTCTGTTGATCATGTTTCCGTTGTATCTTCTGGGGAGTCTCATGCATCTATAGCTGTTGCAGTGAGAGGATGACGATCTGGTATGGGAAGAGGACGCGTGACACGTCCTAAGTGCACCTTCTATGACAAAACAGGACATACAGTGGATAAATGTTGGAAGAAACATGGGAGACCTACTGCACCACCTGTTGGGGCAACACATTATGCCACTACTACTGATTCTTCTCTGTCTTCAGCTGTGGGCACTAGTTCTGGCACAGGCATTACTCTTACTCAGGAGGAGTATGATCGGTTCATTCAGGCTACACAACACATAAGTATGGGATCGTCATCCTCAGCAAACCTGGCATCTACTACGGGTAATCAGGGTACATCTCTCATAGCTTCTGGCTCTACTTCATCTTGGGTGGTTGACTCTGGCGTGTCACAACACATGACTGGTATGAGGAGATTGCTCCACTCTATTGACTCATATATCCCTCACCAATCTGTTACATTGGAAGATGGTTCAATGAGGAGAGTGTTAGCTAGTGGATCTGTTTCTCTAACACCCAAGATTGATCTTAAATCTGTACATTTTGTTCCTGAGTTTCCATTTAATCTTCTTTCTGTTGTAAAATTGATTTGACACTGTAAAATATACAGTAACATTTGGACCTTCTTGTTTTGTATTACAGGATCTCAAGAGTATGAGGACGATTGGTGGGGGGCCTAGGAAAGGTGATCTCTACCTTTTCCATGGTGACAGTCTGCCTCGCCCAGTATTTGCTCCTGCTCCATCCGTCCTGTTGAGTGATTCCCCCTTACTATGGCATTACAGATATGGACATCCTTCTTTAGAGAGCCTGCAGAAGTTGGAACCAAAGTTGTCCCAAGTGTCATCTTTAGAGTGTCAGTCATGTCAGTTGGGAAAGCATCATAGATTATCTTATCCCAGTCGTGTCAATGAACGAGCATCTTGTCCTTTTGAGTTGGTTCATTGTGATGTATGGGTGCCTGTTAAAGACCAGAGTTATAATGGTTTTTGTTATTTTATTTCCTTTGTGGATGATTTTTCCCGCATGACATGGATCTATTTACTCAAAAGCCGAGAATTTGTGCTATCTATTGTGAAACATTTTCATAAAGAAATAAAGGTTCAATTTGACTACAATATAACAACTCTTCAATCTGATAATGCTTTAGAGTATGTTCAAAAGGCCATGTCTGAATTTGCAGTTCTGTAGGCATGATCCATTGCACGTCCTGTCCTCACACCCCTCAGCAAAATGGGGTAGCTGAGAGGAAAAACTGCCATCTTCTTGATGTTGCTCGGTCTATCATGTTTCAATCTAATGTTCTGTGCTACGTCCCACGGATCATCCCTTCTCTGTCCCCCTTAGAGTGTTTGGTTGCACTTCTTTTGTCCATAGTTTTGACCCTAAGGCCGACAAACTTTCTCCTAGGTCTATTAAAACCTTGTTCATTGGGTACTCTAGTACCAGCAAAGGATACAAGTGTTATTGCCCTAGTCTTCGTCGCATGTTTGTGTCTAGGGTGTTGGATAAATTGGACATTATGATAAATCCCTTTTGTTTCGATGATGACAAACATTTCATTCTTGTTGATCTAACGTGCTACTTGAGTGTGCAGGATTAAGGTGGATGACAAAGCAACTAGGGAAAATCCAAAAAGCTTACATATTTATATTTCCATGCAATGTAATCACCGTTGTAAAAACTTGTACAAATATATAATGTACAAGTACTTAGATTGCATGTAAATCAAGCGTTGGATCTTCCTAGCTAATCACCACACTTAGATAGGTCATCCCCTTCAAATAGGATCAAATATGCACACTCATACACATGCTTAGTGGTTAATTAAAAGATTGAAAACAGAGTCAATCTCGGTCGACCACACTCCTCGACCGAGACACTCTCGGTCGACAAACTTCTCGACCGAGATTGACCCAAGTAGCCGTTAGACACAGCTGATAAAGTAGTTGGCAGTTGCAAATGAACGTTGATCCAGAGAGCCTGTCGGTCGACAAAACTTCGACCGAGTAGGTATCTCGGTCGACAAATTGTCGACCGAGATGGTCTCTGACAGCAACTGCAGAATAAAGTAACTAGCCGTTACTAATGCACTTAACTTATATCTAACAACTAGTTAAGCACTTAGAAACCCCTAGAAGTTGTCTAGAACGTCCTTAAGTATCCATAGGCCACTCCTATAAATAGGACATGCCTTAGGACACCAATAATCATCTAAGCTATACTTGTGCTATACTTGAGCTTGAATACACACTTGCAATCTGTTTTAGAGCAATAGAGCAATTCCTACACTTGCCATTCATTCCTATTGCTCCCATTTCGTGTCCTATAGGCTAGTATCTCCTATCCATTACAATCTCATTGTCATACACATTGGTTAGGAGATTTAAACGCTTGATATAGGAAAATCAAGCCTTGTGCTTATAACGGTATTGTAATTTCTGTTTTCCTTCTTGTTCCTTTTTATCTTTTGTACTCTCCTTGCTACTCCTAGGGTTGGAGGCTGCGGATTGGAGAGGGTTGACTTCTCAGGTGGAGAAGGGGACTTCAAGCTACTTCAAAAAGGCTATCGCACGGGAAGCTACTTCAGAAGGCTGGTGCAACGGGAGTTGGTGCACCTACTTCAAGGGAAGGCTGCTTCAAGGTTGGGCGATTACTTCTGGGTGAAGGCTGCTTGAAGGGTTTGGGAAAAGAAATTGTATTTTATGTAAAGTCCTTGCGAGGTAATAAAATAAATTTCTTTTCAAATCCCGGTTGGGTAAGCAACCGGGTAGTGGACTGACGGCTATAGTATTTGCTATAGTTGGAACCATTCTAAACCCTGTGTCTCCTTGTCCAATATTTTCATTGTGGTTGTTTGAGTTTCAATAATTGTCAAATTATCTATAAAACTCTATTCACCCCCCCCTCTAGTAGTTTTCAATTGGTATCAGAGCAGGCTTCTAGGAACCCTAACCAGGTCTTGAAGAATGAAGGGTGGAGGTGACTACGACCGCAGACAAAGGAGCAACTTGGACCAACTTTCAACAAGCTGCAATTGGTGTTTAGGAACGAACCATACAACAATCGGCTGTCCATGGAAAGAAAAGAAGAAAGAGGTCCATAAGAATTGTTTCATTGCTACAACCAATGAGGAAGAAGAAGAAGAGGTATGCCTTCTTGATTTATCAAAAGAAGAGCTAATTTCTAGTCTTGAAGAAACTCACAATAAGTATATTGAGTGCAAGAAGAAATTAAAGAAATCTAGTAAAACAAACGATGAGTTGAATGCTAGACTTCTTGCTCTTACATCTGAAAATGATGATTTATATGCGAAATTGAATACTCTTGGTTTTGAAAAAGATGACATTGTTTCTGAAAACCGTACTTTGAAATCATCTCTAAGTAGTAGTGAAGTGAAGATTTTTACTCTAGAAACAAATTATGATCTTCTATATCAATAAAAGGTTGAATTACTTGCAAAGTTAAATGACTTTCAAAAACAACCTATTTTGTGTACACATCTAGATTATGATAGTATAGTGAAAGAAAGGAATTCCTTATCATCTAATCTAGATCAAGCAAAACTAGATATTAAGAAAAGAATGGATGAGATCGTAAAGTTGCAACAAGAAGTTAGTAGGTTAAGCAACAATGGAATCCTTGATAGAATATTGGATAATTCCTATCATCAAATAGGGAGAAGAGGACTAGGTTATAAGCCCTAAGGGAAAACTCATCAACAACCTAGTTGGAGAAAGACACAAGCACATCAAGCCACATTTGTACCAAAGAACAACCTAGAACAAAACCATAGAAAAAGACTTGAGGTTGATTCTATATGTTGCCATTATTGCTCTCGTCTTGGACATTACTCTTTTTCATGCCCATACAAGAAAAGGAATGTTGAGTTAGTATGGGTTCCGAAACCCCCAAATTAAATTGACTAGACTAAGTTGAGATATGACTGAATACTTTAAATTGCACATCCTTATGTCTATCTCGACTTAACAGAAAGGAGTAACAAAATGATTCAAGTAACTAAAATTTCTAACTTGAAAATTTATCTCAATTAAAGTCCTTAAAACTTAAAATTTTGAATATGATAAGTTGAGATTTGATCTAAATGTTACTTTGATATTCATATGTTTATCTCAAACTGATCTTTGAAATAATTGAATTAGATACAGTCTATATTGTACTTGAAATAGAATTCTGAACACTTTCCAGAAATACGGTCGGTCGAGAATTTGTCAACCGAGTAAACCTCGGTCGAAAAATTGTCGACCGAGCATGTCACTGTTTTTCAGAATGCTGAAAAAAATTGCTGAATTCTTTTGAAATTGTTCAAAATTGTTGTCTATTCGTGATCAATGACTGTATAATAAAGTATCAATTATGGAAATCATCCTTGAAAGATTATGAGAAATAAATTGGGTCAAAAACCAAAATTATTCTTAGTCTAAAGAAAATTTCTGTTCTATCATTCTATCATTACATAGAAAAGCAAAAGAACTTATTGGTGATTTATATCTTAGAAATGCTTGCAAAAAGAACAATGTTTTCAATTGATATCTTTAAAAGATTTGAAATATTCATTATGCTTTCATGTTTAGTATCACTTAAACATGCATCAAAATTGATATGAATGCTTAATTGGAAATCTGCAATTTTTGCCTCTTGGTTAAAACAAAATTTAGCCAAGGGGCGCTATGGTCGTAGTCAAGGGCGACCTAAAATAAGCTTTGACAAAATGTTTATTTGGACATTATTCTATTGTACTTAATCTTAGTATACTCTTGATAAAGGTCAAAATCAAAATTTAAACTCATTTGTGACCTTAGAAGCATTAAATTGCTTAAATTGTAAGATTAAGGGGGAGCTTATAAAAACAAATTTGATTATTTATGAAGCTTACAAAAACATTGTTAACATCATTTGGAGTTTGTTATGACCTTCGGATTCTTAAAAGTAATTTGTATGAAAAAGAATTTCATTAAAATGATATATCTTTCTCTTAAAAGAACTCTCTAAACAAATCAGGGCTTAACATCCCTTGTTTTGGTTGGAGACATTTTTTATGTACTCTAAGATTAAAGGACTCTCATTTAATTTAGGGCTTATCATCCCTTGATAGATGAGAAATACATATACATTCCTCATAAGCTTAAGGGAATCTCATATCATTTCAAGGCTTAACATCCTTTGCAAATGATTGAGAAACAAATTGTGGATAAATTAGACATAAATCCATGTTCCTTATAGGATATCTATTTAAGGGGGAGCTTAATATAAAATTAAGGGGGAGAAGAAATAAAATGTTTAACCTGGATATCTTTTTTGAAATGACAAAGGGGGAGAAAGAATATAAAATCAAAAATATAAATATAAATGAGTTTCATCTTGATGGCCAGCACTCACTTGTAAAACAAGAATGGCTACAAAAGGTAATCTTCAGGTATGAAACTCACATGCTTTATATTTCTTTAGGAAATGTTTGTCATCTTCAAAAAGGGGGAGATTGTTGGATAAATTGGACATTATGATAAATCCCTTTTGTTTCGATGATGACAAACATTTCATTCTTGTTGATCTAACGTGCTACTTGAGTGTGCAGGATTAAGGTGGATGACAAAGCAACTAGGGAAAATCCAAAAAGCTTACATATTTATATTTCCATGCAATGTAATCACTGTTGTAAAAACTTGTACAAATATATAATGTACAAGTACTTAGATTGCATGTAAATCAAGCGTTGGATCTTCCTAGCTAATCACCACACTTAGATAGGTCATCCCCTTCAAATAGGATCAAATATGCACACTCATACACATGCTTAGTGGTTAATTAAAAGATTGAAAACAGAGTCAATCTCGGTCGACCACACTCCTCGACCGAGACACTCTCGGTCGACAAACTTCTCGACCGAGATTGACCCAAGTAGCCGTTAGACACAGCTGATAAAGTAGTTGGCAGTTGCAAATGAACGTTGATCCAGAGAGCCTGTCGGTCGACAAAACTTCGACCGAGTAGGTATCTCGGTCGACAAATTGTCGACCGAGATGGTCTCTGACAGCAACTGCAGAATAAAGTAACTAGCCGTTACTAATGCACTTAACTTATATCTAACGGCTAGTTAAGCACTTAGAAACCCCTAGAAGTTGTCTAGAACGTCCTTAAGTATCCATAGGCCACTCCTATAAATAGGACATGCCTTAGGACACCAATAATCATCTAAGCTATACTTGTGCTATACTTGAGCTTGAATACACACTTGCAATCTGTTTTAGAGCAATAGAGCAATTCCTACACTTGCCATTCATTCCTATTGCTCCCATTTCGTGTCCTATAGGCTAGTATCTCCTATCCATTACAATCTCATTGTCATACACATTGGTTAGGAGATCTAAACGCTTGATATAGGAAAATCAAGCCTTGTGCTTACAACGGTATTGTAATTTCTGTTTTCCTTCTTGTTCCTTTTTATCTTTTGTACTCTCCTTGCTACTCCTAGGGTTGGAGGCTGCGGATTGGAGAGGGTTGACTTCTCAGGTGGAGAAGGGGACTTCAAGCTACTTCAAAAAGGCTATCGCACGGGAAGCTACTTCAGAAGGCTGGTGCAACGGGAGTTGGTGCACCTACTTCAAGGGAAGGCTGCTTCAAGGTTGGGCGATTACTTCTGGGTGAAGGCTGCTTGAAGGGTTTGGGAAAAGAAATTGTATTTTATGTAAAGTCCTTGCGAGGTAATAAAATAAATTTCTTTTCAAATCCCGGTTGGGTAAGCAACCGGGTAGTGGACTGACGGCTATAGTATTTGCTATAGTTGGAACCACTCTAAACCCTGTGTCTCCTTGTCCAATATTTTCATTGTGGTTGTTTGAGTTTCAATAATTGTCAAATTATCTATAAAACTCTATTCACCCCCCCCTCTAGTAGTTTTCATAGGGATGTTACCTTCCATGAGACCACTCCATATTTTTCCGATGCTATGAGTAAGGGGGAGCAGTTGACAGAAGGAGTGCCACCAGCTTTTCAGAGTGAGAGAGTGGCACCATCTGTGTAGAGTGAGCAGGCAGTAGATGGGCCTGTTATTGAGCACTACCCACATGCTTATAGTAGGCGAGGAAGACAAGATCCAGAAGAGGTAGCGACACCAGTCTCTGAGCCTTCCTCCTCAACTTCTACTCACGAGATTCCTACAGAAGCATCAGATCTTGATATTCATATTGTTGTCCGGAAAGGTACTCATTCTTGTACTATTAAGCATCCTATTACAAATGTGTGTTGTCTGTCCCACCTATCTAAACAGGCTCGCGCATTTGCTATTGGGATTGATTCTGTGGATATACCGAGAAATCACTATGACGCTATGAAGGACAGTGGCTGGAAACCGGTAATGCAGGTTGAAATGTCGGCTTTATTGAATAATGGCACCTGGGATCTTGTTGACTTACCTGCAGGGAAGAAAGTAGTGGGCTGCCGATGGGTTTTCACCATCAAACACAATCCGGATGGGTCAGTTGAGAGGTTGAAGGCCACATTGGTAGCTAAAGGCTACACACAACCTTATGGTGTTGATTTCTTTGAGACTTTTTCTCCAGTTGCTCGTCAAAATTCTGTGCGGATTATTATTTCTCTGGCTACTACTTTTGATTGGCCCCTGTTTCAACTTGATGTTAAGAATGCATTTCTTCATGGTGACCTACAGGAAGAGGTTTATATGGAGCAACCTCCTGGTTTTGTTGCTCAGGGGGAGTGTTAGAAGGTGTGTAAACTGAAGAAAGCCATATATGGACTGAAATAGTCTCCTCGAGCTTGGTTTGACAAGTTCAGTGATGTTGTACTATAGATGGGCTTCTCTCGCTCCATGACTGATCACTCCTTATTCTATTCTTACTCTTCTTGTGGTTAAATCATTATTGTTGTATATGTTGATGAAATAGTGATTACTGACAGTGATTCTACAGGCATATCACATGTGAAGGAAGGATTGCAGAGACACTTCCAAACGAAGGATCTGGGTAAACTGAGATACTTTCTGGGCATTGAGGTGCTTAGATCTCATGCAGGTATCAATCTATCTCAGAGGAAATATGTGCTTGACTTACTACAGGAGACAAGCATGACTGAATCTAAACCGATATCTACTCCTATGGATTATCACATCAAGGAGACAGTTGATGATGTTGAGTACTCAGATCCAAGACATTATAGGAGGATAGTGGGTAAGCTGATATATCTGACTGCTACACGACCTGACATTTCTTTTGTTGTAGGCGTAGTGAGTCAGCACATGAACTCACCACGACAGTCACATTGGACAACAGTTTGCAGGATTCTGAGATATCTAAAAAGTGCTCCTGGAAAGGGGATCACATATTATAGACCTAAGGTGCCTCCATCTACTTTGGCTCTTACAGGGTATGCAAATGCAGACTGGGCTGGTAATCATATTGATAGAAGGTCTACATCAGGCTACTGTACCTTCCTAGGTGATCATTTGATTACTTGGAAAAGCAAAAAGCAGCATGTGGTAGCAAGATCCAACATTGAGGCCGAATACCGTGCTATGGCTCATGCATGTTGTGAGCTACAATGGGTCAAATATGTTCTTTCTGAGTTAAAGATCCCTATTTTATCTTCTATGGAGCTCAAGTGTGACAACCAATCAGCCATACACATTGCCAGGAATCCTGTCTTTCATGAGCGCACAAAGCATATAGAAGTTGATTGCCATTTTATTTGAGATCAGATCAAGGATGGTACTATTGTGACGCCATACGTCAAGTCTGAAGAACAACTGGCAGATATCTTGACAAAGCCATTGGGTCCAGCAACTTTTCAAAATCTATGTGGCAAGCTGGGCATACACGACGTGTACTCTCCAGCTTGAGGGGGAGTGTTAACATGTCTTTTATTATGTTATTTATTTGTTTTGTTATTCTCTTATTACTGTTGTACCTCTATGTAATTTGCCCACATCTATAATAGAAGTGAGACGGTTGTTTGCCCACTCACGTACGCTGCTCACGCAGCCACAATTCTCAAAGCCACCGATTGTCTTCTCGTCGTCTCCTTTCCGCTGCTCCCTTTCACACATTCAATAGCTCCACCTACTTCCATTCCTCCATTTCCACTTCATTTCCACCAAAACCCTAGTTTTCTAGGGTTTTTCACCATAATCCCCTACCTTCTCATTCCATTTCCATCCGTTAAGGGAGGTGCTGCATTCTACAGCTGCTAGGAGGTGAAGGAGAAGGGTCTTCCACAAGCTCCATGGATTTCTACCTCTTTCTTCTCTTTTCTTTACTTTTTTTTAGTTAAGAGTAGCTAAGCCCCATGTGGTGGGCTGTTTGGGGCAAAAATGATACTTTGATACCATGTTGGGGGAAGATAATTTGTAAACTCTATGATTTCCATTCTATGTGATTGCTTGCTATTTATATCTCATTTCCCATGTCTCTACTTGTGGTTTGTATCTAAAAATATGAATTGCTTATAATTGAGTGCTTGAAGCCACCTAAGTCTAGGAGAAGATAGCATATGTGGGGCTATCTTGGGAATTGCTCCTAGGTCCAATTAGTGGATCCCTAGATAGCACCCCATCTTCCCCTACATATAGTCCTTCTCCTACTCCTAGGTGTGTGATCTAAGTAGCTAGTATAGGGTTGATTGGTGTAATTGCCAAAGAGTTTGATAAAAGCTAGGTGGTTACTATTGTAGGGTGAAATACCCTCACCTCTACTCCCCAATTCTACCTTTGGCTCCTAATTACACCAAGCAACCCTATGCTAGAAACCTAGATTAGTCAAATCCTAGTGAAATCTCACCTATACCTTAGGCTAACTAATAGTGTAGGGTGATTTCTTAGCATTTGACTAGTTATATGATTTAGTAATCTACAATGAATGATTAAGCTTGCTTGTTCTATCTTTCCCCCAATTGGAATCTTAGTGTCATTCCCAAACGGCCCACCTATCTTTATCATTGCTAAAACCCATCTTGTTAATTTAGCTTGTTCATGCTAAGTAGTTGCTTGCTTTTAATTGCCTCTTAGTTAATTGCTCAGTCTTTGCTAGTTAGGTTTTTCTTAAGTAGTTAGTGCTCTCTTGAGCTTGTTAGTTTTGATCTTGCTAGTTAGTTGCAACTTAGGTCTCTAATTGCTCTAGATCCTTAATTGCTAGTATAGTATAATCTCTTGCTCTTGCTTAGCTAATTGTCTTGTCTTGCTTCTTAGACTTGACTTATTTAGGGTAATTTAGAGTTTTTGGTAATCTAGTTTCCTTCTTGTCTTTAATTTCTTACAACATTAGACTAATCAACTAAAATCACCTTTAAACCCTAAAAATCCTACTCTCCGCATTAGGAACGTAGACATTCTAACCTAGCTCTAGTGTCCCCTCTCTCCCTGCGGATCGACCCCTTTACTTGCCTCTCACCTATACTATGACAGGACCCCGTGCGCTTGCGGGTGCATATTTTGGTATTGTGAGTGAACCTGGTTTAGGGTTTCATAAATTCGAAAGACACAAATGCGTGAAAAACGCACCAGCATCCAACACATCTACGACCACGACCGCGGCCACGGCCACGGCCACAACTAGTATTAGCAAAGCGCACAGCAAGAGAGGGATATTCAACAACAGGAACGAAAGTCATTGATGGTAAACGTTGAACACGTTTGAGCACATCTCGTAGCGTGGGCAGAGGATCACTAGAAAGGATTTGATCAACAACTCCATAAAATGAATAACGGAGTCCAACAAGAAGCTAGACAAGTTGTAGTTCATTTCGTTATCGTTGAATTTCCTTAATGTCAGCAGATAGAGGATTATAGATTTCATATTCATTCTAGAGTGCAGAGCACTGGTTGTAGTAGTCTTCAACAGAAGCATAAGTCAAATACTCCTTTTCCAGGTTCTTGAAGATCTCAAACACCTTAGGGTTTTGTTGACGAGAATAGACATGGGATAGCTGATCCCACATGGCCTTGGCATCATGTACGTGATGGAGGGACTGAATGATCCTCGACTCGGTGTTGTTGACGGTCCTAGACATAATTCCTGAGTCATCTTTACTCCACTGTGTGTAGGCTTGTTGCGTCTTATCATCCGCCGATGCATCAGGAGGAGGTTTAGGGTCGGTGGTGATATGTGAGCAGCGACCTTGTACCTTCACATACAGAAGAAAAGAAGCCGACCAGAGATGGCAATTGGAGCCATCAAGTTTCACCGTGGTGATGCACAGAGAACGTGGAGGATTAGTAGATACCATGAAGCATAGATTTGTAGTCGAGGTAGGGTAGAGAGAAGTAGCAGATAGAAGAATATAGCAGTAGGCAGAAGTCAAGAGGTAGCAGAATAACCGTTGGCACGGGCTGAAGAAAGCCGGGATCAATAGATCCGAAGAAACTCACTACAGGACAGAAGATGGTAGCAGTAGATCCGATGCATTAGATCCTAGAAACCTGCTACAGGGGCAGTATAGATTGAAGAAAATCCTACGCCACCATGGAGAGAATCGTTACTCCACCATGAGGTGCAGGCAGATAGCTAACATAGACTATTTAGAAACTCAGTGTGCTATCTCAAAATCTGCTCGAAAACGATGAGGGGCAAAGAAGAAGGGAAGAAAGGAGGTCAAAGGCTAGATGGTGGGAATTATGGTGTGTGTTGGAGGGGGACAACAGTTAGGAATGACCTTCGCGGGTGGGGAGATGGTGGCAATGGGCTCATGAGGAGAGGAGGTAGCGGCGACAGGGTGGTGGGTTGGCGATGGCTGCGACAGGGTAGGGTAGGGTTGGGAGGTGGCGGGATGGCTGAAGGAGAGGGAAGGGGAGGAGAGGCAGGGCAGAAGAGGAGAAGGAGAGGGAGAGCGGCGGCGGAAACGGAGGAGGGGGGGGAGGGGGCGGGACGGCGGCAGGGAAGGGAGAGGGGGGTGCGACAGCAGCAGGGAAGAAGGGGTGGAAGGGGGCGGCAGCTAGGTTAGATGGGAGGCATTAGGGTTGGGAGGAGAAGGGCTGAGGGGATCGTATTGCTCTTGATACCATATAGAAGAATAAGTGGTCTTGTATTAAGTGAGTAAAACTGAGTATAACACCTTCTCTTTTATAGGACAAGAGAATAAAACAATAAACACCGTTAAACAATATGGGATAAATAACACAAGTAACAAGTAGAGTAGAGCACATGTAAATAGGAAATATAAGCATATCTCTATAATCAGTTTATGGGATTATTGTCTAGTTAATATATGGGTCCAGATGTGTTGGCCCATACCATAAGGGTTCAGTGTCCAAGTTTGTGTGTGTGTTCCCCCTCCTATATTTAGGAGGGTATGGTTAGTGAAAACATCCCTTTGCCGCCAAACTCTAACAATAGGTGTCTGAATATTGATGTGTAGTCTAAACTTAGGAAGTAATGCTTTCAGCTATACAAGCTTAGAAGCTGCATGGGCCATGGCCCTGTACTCGACTTCAATACTAGGATTGTACACATCATACAAATAATGCTTTCAGCTATACAAGCTTAGAAGCTGCATGGGGCATGGAACTATGTAACCTTTTAGGAATATATTCATCTATATTTTGGACACCTTGTGTTGGGAGTTTTTGAAGTTATTCATGTCATGGGCTCTGCTTCTTAAAGGAATGGCCATTAAATTTGATCTTATACTTATTCATACTTTTATAATTGATTTCCTTGCTTCCTCCCAGTTAATATTCCTAAGATAATCTATTGTCATTTTTTGGGCAGGTACTTCACAAACAATTCAATAACTGGCGTTATTCCCAAATGGGCTTGGAATTTCCAAAATTACCTGTATGATGTAGTTGCTTTACATTAACTCTGAAGATTACCATTATTTGTATTAACTTTCTTTTCTCTTTTGTTCTTAGAGATTTATCATACAATTCATTCAGTGACCCTTCTCCTCCATCCACATGCCAGCATGGAAATGTGTAAGGACAATAAAAAAAGGATTATTCAGTGTAGGAAATTGTAAAATGGTCAATATTTGCCATACATCTTCTAACATTAACTTTTTGCAATTGTTTATCGATGAATTTAGGAATCTACGTGCAAGCTTCACATCTTCTGACAGTAACTTGTATGTGCTATTAATATTCAAATATTATTATACGCCCCTTGCCTATGGGCTTCATCTTGATATATGATTTGCTTTACTGTGTAGGATTCCTTGTCAAAAGAGAAGTTTCCCCTGTCTTGGGAAGGCTAAAAGTGAGAACTTTATATACCTGTTTTAAAGCTTTGTCTATCTGGCGTTATGTGGATCTATTGGATCTGTATTAATACGTGTATTTCTGATATTTTCAGATTATGATCTTTTTATAAATTGCGGTGGACGTAGGATGACGATCGGGCAGCATGAATACGAGGAGGATATAGATCAATTAGGAGCATCAAGATTTTTCTCTTCTCCATCTGGGAAATGGGCTTTTAGTAGCACTGGAGATTTTGTGGATACTAGAATCATGGCAAATTATATTGTAGAGAACACATCAGTATTAAACATGACTAGTCCTGAACTGTCCATGACAGCTCGACGAAGTCCTCTTTCTCTCAAATATTATGGATTATGTTTGCAGAAGGGAAACTACACTGTCAGGCTCCACTTTGCTGAAATAATCTTTACTGATGATCGAACATTTGCCAGTGTGGGAATACGTTTATTTGATGTATCAATACAGGTTATCAGTGTGCTACTTTATTCATCTTCTGTTTATCATCTTCAAAACAACTGATGTTATTGTATAAGATGGAACATACATTCTGTTTACTACGATTAGACATGTATATTTAAGATTTAATCACTATGTTTGGGAAGAAGATGAAAGCTTCCATGCATCTTCTGTTTTTGTTTCTTAGAAATGGCTCAGTTGAAACTTAAGCGCTTTTTCCATTTCCCTTATCCATATTTCACCTGCTTCCCATGTCTGGAACCCCTTTTGAAAAACTGCACATTAGAAAAAAGAGGAAAATCTAGCATTATTGAACATGTTTTTCAAAACACCATTATGTAAAATTTACTCTTGATTTCACATCTTCAGAATAGTTTATATTTCCATTGCTTTATTGGAAAAGACAGAAAAGTTGATCTGGAGTGACTATTTATCACATTCATGCTTATTATTTGACTTGGCAATAATTTTTTGATGCCTTTCTCTTCTTAGATATGTTTTCTTTTAAATTCTACAGGGCCAAAAGGTTTTAAGGGATTTCGATATTGCAAAGGAAGCAAAAGGAGTAGGCCGTGAAGTTATCAAGAGTTTTTTTGCAACTGTGGAGGATAGCACTTTGGAAATCCACTTCCAATGGGCTGGCAGAGGAACAAATTCAATCCCACAAAAAGGCGTATATGGGCCTCTAATATCAGCTATTACAGTCACACCAAGTGAGTTGACATCTTTGTAACTATTTGATCCTTTCTCATCTTACTTGAATTTCTCAAAAAGTGCTGATGATGACGTGTTATTGGTGCAGACTTCAAACCTGTAATAGAAAGAAAGAAGATTCCTACTATTATCATTATAATCATCGTTTGCGGAGCACTTCTAGTTGTGGCCCTTGTGGGAATTTTCTATCTTTTCTTTTTGAATCGCCGCAGAAGTAGGTGTAAGTCTAAAGCTACTGGTTATAAATATACCGGGAGTTATCAATACGAAGATTATGCCACTTACACAGTTTTTCTTCGTCTTGCATCTTTATAGGTCTACCAGAACACCTGGTACTAAGTTTACAAGAAATAGAATTGGCTACTGAGAATTTCAGCAGGCCAAATCTAATTGGTGTCGGTGGCTTTGCTCGTGTCTACAAGGTTCATTCTTCATATTACAGCTAACCAATAAAATTCCTGGCTATCTTCTTTAGATTTATGTCCTTTCTTCTTTAATCGAGTTGCATGAATTTAGGGCAAACTTCCCGATGGTTTTACTTTTGCTGTCAAGAGATTTTTAGACATTTCGAGCCTGGGGATGAACCAATTTATAGTTGAGATTGGGACAATCATGGCTTTAAGACATCCAAATCTCGTAAAGCTCTATGGTTCCTGTTCTGAAGGAAACCAGCTCTTATTGTTATTGGAATATATGGAAAACAAAGATGTTGCTCATCATTTGTTTGGTAAACACTTCATCTGTTAACTGTTTCCATGGAGTATATTAGCAATAAAACAGAAACGTTTGTGTTCATTCATACTTTATCTGATTGTTACACTTGCTAGACTAACTAGTAAACTAGCAAAATTTGTATATAGGCTCCAGTCAGATGCAACTGGAGTTGGATTGGCAAACACGGCGTAGGATCTGCCTACAAGTAGCAAGGGGTTTAGCTTACCTTCATGAGGGTGGCGCTCTGAAAATTATTCACAGAGATATCAAGCTAAATAATATTTTACTTGACAAGGATCTTAATGCCAAGATTTCCGACTTTGGTTTAGCTGAATCTGAAGGACGGTCCACAATTGTAGCAGGAACTCCGTAAGTTTTTGAATTAGTCATCTCTTTTAGACAGTTATTAATTTTGTGACAATCATTTTTTGACTAATTAAATCCAAGTAGGTTTTCAGCAATAGAACTGTAGCGGTTATGTTACAGATATGAATTCAGTTGTGTAGATCAGGTCAGACAGTATTTTTATGCAGAATTAGGGCTGTTTAAACTTTGATGCAGAAGGACTTGAAACCCTTGAATTCAATTTAGATAAGCAAAAGTTTAGATACCATAATAACATTGTCTAATTCTATTCAGTTTCTAGTTTTATTAAGGGAACGCACCAATATATAAATACAAAGCATAATTACAGTAAGGGGAAAAGCACTCCTTGTGGTTATCAAGCCTAAGCACCTCCCAATTGTATCCCATTCCCAATTTAGCTAAGTTCAGCAACGTTCCTTTCCTGAAAGACATGGGAGAAAAGGAAAACAGAGAAAGACTGGCACAGCAAGTCAACTTCATCAAAAGTTTACATGAGGGGGTCGCAGCGTCTATTCTTATCAGTTGCTAGTTTGATGACAGTAACAAGTAACAACATCTGTCTCCACCACGAGCTTCCAGATATTCAGCGCACAGTAGTTTTGCAGGTCCTCAGCACCAGACAGGCTTCAGCCACTGTGGACGGCCCGCAGCCCAGCACCATCTTTGTAACAGCTGCAATGATCATACCTGACATTGGAACTGGTTTGGGGTGTGGGGGACCTTAATTCCCCCACCAGATTCCCCTATCACATCAACCATATGTTATAGATAGGGTTCAGTTGCAACATGTGCCGGGAATCCATGAGCAAACAAGAATTTACCCAAAACCTTTCTCACCTTCTCCTTTGCCACACTGAACATACCTTTTAGGGTTTTTTTTGCCTAGACTTGGGCTTAACCCTGGTTCATGAACATTTTTCAAATCTAGCACTAGCAGAAGATAACAAAACATCAATGGTGTCTTTCTTCCTTTTCGGTTGAGCAAACACATTCTCTTCAGTATCTAGATCAACAACAGGAACTCGATGACTGCGACCTCCAATCCCACTACCTCCTACTGCACCTGACGGTCCAGACCTCTGTAGTAATTGTCCAGCTTCCTCCCTTTCCCACTCCTTTTTGATTCTCTATACGCCCGCCTATACATATGGCAAGTGTAAGCGGTATCACAGCCTGGAGGATACACCATGTCATCATCAGACTCGGTAGATGAACCCGTGGTTGGTACATCAAAAAGTGTATCAGTGTAAGCTTTGTTGACCTCCTTTAGTTTCTCTTTCTTCTCATGTTGGGATGCTATGAGCTTTTTGAGATCATCTATAACAGATTGCGGGCACCTTTAGCTAATGCCACATTCTTGTCTCCCCCAGTAATATGACGCTTAAACCTTGTGATGCTCCCTCCACTAATTGTCTTTTTGCAGAAGTTACAAACTACCTTTCCCTTGACCCCAAGAACAGGAGCACAATGTTTCCTAGAAAAATCTACCTCTTTGGGTGTAAACTGTCTAGCACCCTCATTCCTAAACAAATTACCATCAGAAGACATGTTGGCAACAATGAAATAAATTATCGGGGAGGAGTGGTTCAAATGGTTCGGTAGATGTCCCCTCATGAAGGGACCCGGGTTGGAAATCCAACGACCGCCTCCGAAATGGTACCCGTCATGCGGGCCGGCCAACTATGCGCTTTAACCAGTTCCTGGGTGTGCGGGACGTCTGGGCCCCCGAAAGTTTTACACTGTCTAGGGGGGTCACAAAAGTGGCGCTTCTACGGGGGTGGTTCTCTCGATAATAGAAAAACACTGAAATAAATCAAAAACAACAAAGAATATGCATTGCATTAGATTCTTTTTACAAAAAAAGATTAAAAACCATTTTTTGTATTTTTAGGTCTGAAAATAATATTTATATAGTCATTAACAATAATTTATACAATATTTATAGGTGATTAGGTTACAACTATAATAGGATATTAATCAATACGAAATATCTTAGTTTAAAAATGAATATTTTTTTTTTTTTATTAAATTTCAGATTTTTAAATAGTATATAAATAAATTATATCTTATTTTTTACAAAAAATAATTTTCTTATGTTCATATTAGTGTTTGTAACAACTTCTATTAAACCTAAGTAAAATAACTAACTATGATGAATATACATTAATTATACTATTATTAGTAGTAATAATCTAAAAACATATAAAAAATAGTCATTAGTGTAGATTTATGGATTATATATATATATATATATATATATATATATATATATAGAGAGAGAGAGAGAGAGAGAGAGAGAGAGTCAGGCTAGAATACACTCGAGTGTATCCGGAGCAGAATACACTCAAGTAGTTTTCCATGATGCAATATTTTTTTCAAAAATCTAATCCATTGATCTTCTTAAACATCTTTTGATATCTCATATAAAAAATTTGAGCACATTTGGACATTTATAGGTCATGTTATAAAGACTGCAAAAATTATGCATTTCAAATTAGTTTTGTGCGTCGATTTTGTTGCCCTCGGATGAGTGACTTATACTCATCCAAATAGGCTCCAAATTTGTATGTAGCCTAATTATAGTATGACAATGAAGATCAATGGTTTACAATTTGTAAAAAAAAGCCTTGATATGCAAACACACTTGAGTGTATCGTGCGATCTGTACACTCGAGTGTATTCTAGCCTGACTCTCTCTCTCTCTCTCTCTATATATATATATATATATAGATCCATGTCTTGGATGTGTAGATCTTTGTTTAGAATGTACAAATGGGTTAAATAGTGGAGTAGACTAAGATTTTAGTGTATATTACGAAATTAGGAGAATGGAGAAATAGCTGTTCAAAATCTATGAGAATAGGAGAAATAGAGGTTAGAGATGAAGGAAAATGGAAGAAAAGATATTTATTTACCTTGATCTAGTGTTCTTTGGCTCCAAATGGCAAAATCTCCCCCAAATCTCCCTTTTCTCCAACAAGCACAACAACAAGAAGTTAACAACAACAATGAGGTAACCCATGCGCGGGTTTTTCCCGGTACCGCTGGGTTTTGGTAAGTAAGATGGGAAAATAGCACTGACCCCCCCAATTTGTTTTGGCAAAACCATTGAAACTTGTCAAAATTGCCCAAAAATTTCTCGAAGTGCAACCGTCTTGACACAGTCGGACTATTTCGTAGCAGATAACAACAAAATCAAATTTCTTTGGCAAACATTTTCCAATTTTGTCGAAACTTCATTACTTGTCTAGACACCCACATGTACATATGTATATATATATATATTTGTATTAATACCTTTTAATATCTATCTATATCTATACATATTGTAGTAATACATCAATGACATACTTATGTATACACAAACATCATCAAATGTGTAAAATTCTATTTTATATATATATGGACATGCATATATGATATATACTGGCGTCTACATACACACATTTCCACATATATGCATATATCATATATACATTTACATGTCAATGTGTATATATCTACATAAAATACACATACATATTTCACATATGCTATTTATGTGTACATATATATATGAATAGTTATATACATTATACATCTATATTTGTATGGATACTTATAAATATACATGATTTTATGTTCTACATAAAATATATAATTTTTATGTTTAATATATATTTTTATGCTATATATAACTAATTTATTAAAAAAATAAAAAAGCATGTAGTCCCGCATACTACATATATTCTATAAGGTGACCTCTCTGCACGCATAACACATACCTCTTTTTGAAACTATGGTTGAATAGGATATAAGGTTTTAATGATTTATTTACGATTATAATGACCTGCTAGTAGGATATTTTATTAACTTTGCCAATTACTCCAATCTTAATATATGGAACTTTAAATGCTGATTTAGTTGTAAAATTATGGATACGAGTGTAACTAAATTAAACCTTAGCATTTTTCTGACCTAGAACCATTTTTCGCACCCTTTAGTACACTCCTAGTATGAGAAAGTAATTGTATAAGATACTTGGCCAATGTATTTTTAGAACTCATGTGAAAACAATTTTTTACAATGCATAAGCCTCAACAAGAAGAATAAGAAATCTGACCTAGACAGCTTAGCAAAGCTAACGAGTGTTAAAGTATGAGCACCCTATACTATAATACTAATATGATAGGTTAATTGTTGGGAGGTTAATTGTTGGGAAGTCATAACTTATTTGGGATAGAGCTTGTCTGGCATGATAAGTTAATTTTGATGCTAATGGGTCGGATAAAAAAATGTGTGTGCATTCTAGTAGGAGCTTGAATTTCATTATAGTGCCAATTTTGGCCCATACCACAAAGTACTTTATGTTAGTACATTATTGTTGATGACAATTTGGTGAGAGTGTGATTGTTTCTGCTATTTGAGGGAAGAATAGGGTGCAAGAGAGATTTTGGCAGTTGGAGTTCAAATTAGCCTTATCCATGGCATTTTCTTATACTTTCTACCATTCTCTTTCATTTAACCCTCGTGATTCGAATTAAAATATCATTTCACCAAAAAAAGAGTTCAAATGGAACCCCCAAACCGTAGATCTATTTTTAGATTTACATGACTAATGGTATCCAACCTTAGATATACAACATAATGTTTTACATTTGCTTTATAATTACAAGATTCTTTGAATGCTCCACTAATTATGATTTAAAACTACATTATTTGTTGTAGTAGTACACTAATTACTATACATACACTCTAAGGATCAATATTATATAGATTCCAGTGAAAGAACATGTACTAATTAGTAATATAAACACAAGCAAACTTTTTGTGTGTGACATGTACATATTTTGTAGTTTGGTAGTTAGTCTTTTGGTTATCGAATGGGTGCCGACTCACCATTGTTGGGCCCTAGGAGCTAGGTTAGAAGCCACATTATCTTGCATTGTACACAATGACCGTGTGTGTGATTACTAATCCCTAAACTATCCTATACTAAGGAGGCAATTAATCAAGTGTCTACCATGATCAGTCGACCATTCGATGTGGTATGAGGGCATTCGAAATGGTGTTGGTATGTTGTGTGCGGATGCATTGGCTCGTAGACAGCTCTGTGGATCCCGACCAATTTTGTTAGGAAGCTAGTAGGACCACAACCTATATGCCATAGGGTGCGATATGTCACCATTCCACGCAATGCTCCTCATGCAAATCCTTTAGTCATTATCTGCGAATTGTGAGTTCTACTTGCTTATATAAATAATGAATCATAAACCCTGTATAATGCCACTTTTCTTTGACAAGTCTCCCACTCAAGTTACCAGTGTGAGGGGTGGAAGTACTAGTACCAAGAAGGTTTCCACCTCACCTTCTAGTCAAAGTGGCTCGATCGATTGTTTAAAACTCTTTATCTCAATGTCTAACAGTACTAAGACATGCCTCGTTCGAACCGTTCCCCACCCACTATGGAGGTGGCCTGATCCACCTTGGTGGCCACCCAAAGAACAAATGATATGATAGGGGAGAGTGAATGCTCCAATGGGTGACTACACACAAACCATGTGCCATTGTGATGCAGGACAATTGTAGCCTTTGAATTAGTCATTAGGTCCTCTATTACATTGGATCCTATGAAACAATAGTTTCTGATTACCATGAACTCCCAACATCACTATAGAAGGTGACATCATCTTGGTTGTTGAAGGCGACCTTCCTTAACCCAGTATGATCATTGACCATTAGACGAGGAGCTGGCTGCGTACAAGGAGACGATTCTCACCACTTCACAATACTAAGCATGCTCGGCCCAGAATAATAATAGGATGGGTGACCTATCGAGAAGTTGATCTCGGACTGTGTGAGTGAGGACAAAGTGCACAGTCTAGACTAGTGGTGGTCTATGGAGCTAGTTATCATTCCTAAACCTTTATAGAGCCCTAGACAGTGGGCTCAGGCTTTACACCTTTAGTGAGGTCACTCCAATGATCGATGTAGTTAGCAGAGTAATTCGTATAAGCTTCAAGCCCAAGAAAACAATTAATTGAGATACAAACCAAGCTCGCACAACAAATATAATTACTTTATAGTGCCCTAGACAGTGGGCTCGGGCTTTACACCTTTAGTGAGGTCACTCCAATTATCAATGTAGTTAACGGAGTAATTCACATAAGCTTCAAGCCCAAGAAAACAATTAATTGAGATACAAACCAAGCTTGCACAACAAATATAATAACATTTCCCTGTGACAAGTCAATAACCACCAAGGTTAAGAAAACTTTAAAAGATTATAAGGATTGTCACTCTCTCGCAATCATGTACCCACAATAGAATCCCGTAACCCACTCTCGTTCTCTTCCCTTTTTGGCAATCTTTTTACTTTACCTTTTTGGCCCATAATGTTGGCGCACGTCGGCACACAATGTTGCACATTAGCACATCGTATGATACGACTCAATGTCTTATTTATGGTAATCCCATAGTACTAGATAAGACCAATCCAAAAGATAAGGCTAAACCACGTAAGGCAGGATGAGAGGATAAGACTCTCTATTAGAAAGGATAACACAAAGATAATGCCAAACTAAATTGACAGGAGGAGAAGATAAGGCTAAACATATCTTAAATTCCAATATCAATTTGAACCATCCCAATATTACAAGATAATAGTTATTATCCTAAACAATAGGATAAGATACATTATCCAAACAGTTAGCCCAAAAGTGGTGCTTTCCATTCATGGGGACAACCTTTGTCTAATTGGTGGGGCGGTGGTCTATTGAATTCTTTTTGCATGGGGTTTGTTTCAAAAAGTGTGGATATAGACTGCTTTGTACTCCCTGTGATACTTGGGAATTGGGTGAAGCCTACTAGGAGCACAATGGGGCTATGAGCCATGTGGTGAAGAGATGAAATTCTACATGTTTGCATGCTGACAAGTGGTCAATTATGTGCTTTATGGGGGATCCTAGGATATATTTTGATGGTTTATTTTGGGAGAGTATAGATCAAAAGCCATCAATTGAGGTAGGATTGGTATTTAGCTAGGTCGAAGCTTTAAGGGTAATTTGGAAGCTAATTTGGGATAATGTCACTTTTCTTTAAAGACTATTACAACCAATGCTTGGCACAATGGGATGAATACGAAGTGCTAATTCTTCTGACCAAAGAAGTTCAATGTCAATGCAACGAACTTCAGTTGATTCAGTTCTTGGTTGGACTTCCACATTCTTTCTCTGGTGTTAATGACCAAATCTTACCCAATGATCCCTTACCAACACTGTGGGATGTTCTCAAGCGCATTCAATGCCTCCCTTTTATGTCTTTCCTTCCTGCTACTATTAGGATTTGTGGAGGAGACAAGAAAAATGAAAACAATAAAAATTTCTCCATGTATCCTAAGCAGATCTCATCGACAACAACGTATTCTGAAGGAGGGTACGTGAAAAATACTTTTTCATGGAGCAAGTCTAGTAACGTCCCTTTCACACAGTGGTGTGTGTCGCTCCTCGCGTGCACAAACGGTCCTTGTCGACGTCCTCTAAACGCAGTCGCTCAGCGTCCGCGCCTCTATGTAGTCCACGCGCTCGTCGCGCTACTTGAGTCAGCGGGAAGGAGCAACCTTCATTTGGTGATGTGCTAGCTTCACAGTCGCTCTCCTCTCCCTCTCTCTCAGGAACGATGATGGCTAGGGTTCACATACAAGAGTGTGTCTAAAATCTGGCCATCACACCCCTATAAATAGGAGAGTAAAGGAAGCAAGGTTTCCCAAAACCCCTAAAAAATAGAAGACTGCGGTTGCGTTTAAAGCAGGTTGCTCGTGGACTTCCAAGTAGACAATTAAAATATTCTAGAATCATGTCGTTAATTAATTGAACAATTAATCATATTAATCGATTAATTAATTTTTGATCATCCGACTCTATCTGATCACTTGGGGTTAGTCGGTCGACTTATTATATAAGTCAACAATTTAAATCCAATTAATTGGCCTAAATCTTTTAATCAATTAACTTAGATTATATTCTAGTATTATTCTAGTCAATCACCTAAACATTTTAGTAATCAATTTGACTCGGAACATTTTCAATCATGTCCACAATTATACTCCTATTCTAATGCATCCTATGTATGTGACCCTATAGGCTGCAAACTACGTTGACAGTGATATTCATAATCAAATTATGATTTTACAAATAGTGATTGGTATCTAACAAGACTTCATTGCTCCCAAGTAATTGGAGAAGTTGGAGAACAACTTTACCTAGTATTGTAACCAGTGTTACAATGATTGTATAATCCCTTTGTCTCTGATATCCAAATTGAATCTGAGGCATGGAAACATCATTCTCTTAATGTTCAATCTTTGTTCCTTGACCTAGAGTGGACAATTGAGATACACATGAGCTCAATATCATATATTGACTCAGATGAGCATGACCATGCATTTCATAGTCTCACACATCAAGTGGCTAGGATATCCTTCTAAGGAGACTGACCAATTCTATCTACGTCACTCACAATAATCCACATGTCACAACGCACCTAAGCACTACTTGTATAACAATCATTTTCAAGGTCACGTTGAGTAGTGTTAAAGCACATTGAACAATATGCAATTATTGTAGTGACTTTATGTCTAAGGACCACAATCACCACTGTCACATTGAGATGTGATTCTGACCGCCATTAAAAGCTTCCATGTATCACACTCAAAGTGGGTTTATCCAGTACTCTTGTTCATAACAAGTACCTATGTGTTTGATTTGATATCAATATCATGACTAATGAGACATAGTCATCAATGAACACACATACTAGTCTTTATGTATTATTATTGTCCTAATATCCACAATAACGTCCGACTAGGGACTATGACAAAAATGAATGTTCTTAACATACACATGATCTCAAGTTCAGGTCATCAACTTAAATTCACATGTTATTGAGTTACTCATTCTTAGGAAGTTATTATATTTATTAATTCTATACCATATTGAAAGAAACATAATAATCATAAATACCTTTATTAATTATCAAATCCATTACAAGATGTGTCGTGACAATCATCATATTATTGGTTGTTTGGACATATCACCAACAACTACCTCCTCTAATCACTCAGTCTTTGTGGTCTGCTCAAATGACTCTAATCGAGGAAGTGGATGTGGATGCGGTCCTCTGGAACGTGCTTCTGGTACTCCTGGACGTGGTCCTCCTCCTAGACCTAGATGAGGACAACCTCAACCTCATACTACCAACCGCTTCTGCAACTTCTGTGGGCGCACATACCACAATGAGGACCTTTGCTTGGAAAACATAGTGCACCTGTATGGGTGAACCATGTCACCTCTGATGCCTCTGAAGATTCGACTATTGCTACCTCCAGTTCAACTCATCCCACAGTTGAGTGGATTCGTTCGGAGTTTGAAAAACTTCTCCAGGCTCGTCTATCCTTGCAAACACCTGCTCCAGATAGAAATTCTTTTGCTTTATTTACATCTTCTGCTACTTACGGTAAAAATAAAATGGTCATTGAATCAGGAGCATCTTCCCATATCTCTAGTTGTTCAGTCCTTTTACTGCCTTATCAAAAATGACTCGGGTTCGTCTTGGTGACCTTGGCTGATGAGCTCAGTCTGCAGTTTATGGAATCAAAACCTTATCTCTATCTAAAAGTCTGCCACTAAAATCTGTCTTATATGGTCCAAGATTTCCACTTAATCTTTTATCTGTTAGTAGAACTGTTAAGAGCCTTCAGTGTTCAATCACTTTTGATCCCGAGGGTTGTGTGTTTTAGGATCTCTACACGAAGACGATGATTTGTTCGGGCCATGAGGGACCTGACAGACTGTACTACCTGGATGCGCCGCAATCTGCTTCTACTCTACTATCATCTTCTATGACTGGTCTACAATGACACTACCGTCTGGGACATCCTTCTGCTAAACTGTGATGCCTATCTCTTGAAATTTTTAATAAACAGTTTTTGTGTGAATCTTATCAATTTGACAATCAGAATCGAAAGAAGAAATTCGTTCTAAAAATTTGTTTGATATTGTTCATGCTGACATTTGGGGACCTTGTTCTTTTACTAGCTTGTCTAAATTTTGCTACTTTATGACTTTTATTGATGACTATTCTAGGGCAACTTGGTTGTTTTTCTAAAAGGATCGCAGTGCTATTTTGAACACTATCACCACCTTTTCCACTGAGATCCAAACCCAATTCAATACAACTGTCAAGATCTTTAGAAATGACAATGCCTTAGAATTTATGTAAAAATCAGTGGATCAATTTTGTACATCTTGGGGACCATTCATTAGACTTCCTGCTCTTACACACCACAAAAAAATGGTGAGACAGAGAGGAAGAATCACCATCTTCTTGAAGTAGCACACACTATTCTTCTTCATTATTATGTTCCTATAAAATTTTGGCCTGAAGTTGTTTCTACTGCGTGCTACTTAATTGACCGCACACCTTATTCTATACTGCACCATCAAGTCTCTTTCTCTCTTTTGTATCTTGATGCACCTTAGTTCTGTACTGCCACACATCTTTGAAACTACTTGTTTAGTTAAGAATCTCCGCCTCGGGATATCTAAACTTGACCCTCACTTCACTAAGTGTGTTTTTCTGGGATATGCACTAGCTTAAAAAGGATATCGGTGTTATGATCCTGCCAAAGGATCATGGTTTGTTAGTGTGCATGTCGTCCTTTTTGAACACATGTCGTACTACTCTGAAAAGGGGTCTACTTTATCGAGTGACCTGTAGGATCCCACTCCCCTACCTCCAGTGCTAGAACAATGTCCCACTAAAGCAACTGAAGCCTTCCTCCTATAAAGGTGTATAAGAGAAGACCCAAGGTTACAGTCCCCTCCATGGCCCCTCAACAACCAACTCCTCCTTCGTTGGCAGATCACAACACCTCCTAGGTAACTTCTGACCTACATCTTTCCATTGGTTAAAGGAAAAGTGTTCGTTCCTTACATTGGATTAGCAATTTCTTCTCTACAATTAGTGTTGGTGTTAAATTTTCCTATTTTACTACTGCTATCTCTGATGTTTCTGCATTAAAGACTGCTACACGAGCTCTTAAGCGTTCTGCCTGACGTCGTAGTAACAAAAGCCTCCGAATTTTACGAAAAGTCGGCGATTTTTGACGATGTTATAGGCTCCCGAATGTTCATCATGATTAATATGCCGGTCGCCGATATTTCACGAATTTTCACGATTTATCCCGCATTTTCGCGATTTATATGATTTTTTACGATGTTTCGTGACTTTTCACGATTTTTCTCTTTTAAGCCGCTTGCTCTTTTTTGCCAAACCATGTACATAAAACTCTTGATATACACTAAACCTCCAACCCCTACTCCAAACAGTTCATTTTACTCAACTTTCTTTACTTCTTTTCCTACTTTTTCACTCACTAAGATTGTATGTCTTGTGACCTTAATAGCTACATGTATCAGATATGTATGTATATACATACATACATTTATATATATGTATATATATACATACATATATATATATATGCTTATATAGTTGACTTATTCTCGATTATTTCCAAACAGTTGACCAAAATTTATCGATTTTTTCACGATTTTTCTCGATTTTTTATGAATTCCGATGTTTTCTAGCCAGTTGAAAAGTTGCTGAATCCTGAACTTGTTACTATGCCTGACGTCAAGCTATGCAAATTGAAATGGCTTCTCGATACTATCATAAGACTTGGGATCTGGTTGATCGCCCTGAAACTGCCCTACTGTTGGTTGTCGTTGGATTTTTACTATTAAATATCTGCCATATAGTTCAATTGAATGGATGAAGTTTCGTCCTGTAGAAAAAGGTTATACTCAAACCTATGGGGTTGACTATTTTGAAACTTTTTTTCCCTATCGCCAGACTTAATTCTGTACAGTTGCTTATATTTGTTGTTGTGAATAATGATTGGCATCTTTATCAACTTGATGCTAAAAATGTCTTCCTATATGGTGACTTGTATGAGGAAGTCTACATGGCGCAACTGCCACAAAGCCCATGAGTATGGTTTGATAAATTAAGCCAGATCCTTCTAAAGTTCTAATATTGGTGACTCACATTCGGATCACTTTGGTTTGATTTAAAAAACTAGTTCCAGGCTTGTTCTTCTTATTGTCTATGTGGATGATATAATTTTGTCTGGTAGTGATACTGATGGTATTTCAATTGCTCAAAAGATGTCTAGAACACTTTGTTACTAAAGATCTTGGTAAACTGAGGTTCTTCTTGGGGATTGAAGTTTCTAGATCTTTGTTTGGCGTATGTCTTTCACGCAGCGTGAATATGTTCTAGATCTTCTGACGGAAACATGCATGCTTGGTACTTAACCTGCTAGCACTCCTCTGGATCCCAATACCAATAGGGGTCCTGATAACTATGAATACAGAAGATTGACTGGTAAGTTTATTTTTCGTACTGTGACTAGAGTTGATATTACTGTTGTTGTTGGACTTTCCAGTAGGTATCTGGAATCATGGGATGTTGTATGTCATATCCTTAAATATTTGAAAAATTCTCTAGGAAAAGGATTGTATCGTAGACATGGGCACTGCAAACTCACTGCATTTTCTGACTCTGATTATGTCGGTAGTAGATGTGGTACGAAATGTACCTCTGGCTACTGCACTTTTGTTGGAGGGAATCTAATTACATGGCATAATAAGAAGCATACCGTGGTTGTTCAATCTAGTACTGAAGCAGAGTAGAGCTATGGCTCATACTGCTTGTGAATTAATGTGGGTCCAAGGAGTCCTCAAGGAATTTGATATCTCTGATTCTGATCCTATTCCCTTGCTTTATGATAATGAAGCCTCCAGTTTTATTGCCAAGGATCCCACTTTTCATGAGCGCACCAAGCATATCGAGGTGGATTGCCACTTTGTTTGCGAATTTGTTCTCTCTGATTGCATCTACACTATATCTCCGGACAGAAGATTGGGTTGTTGACATCTGTACCAAGATAATTCATAAGACTTTCTTTGCTACACTGGTGGACAAGCTAGGCATGTTTGACATCTATGCTCCATCTTGAGGGGGAGTATTAGTTTATATGCTTTATACTTTATGTTTTATTGTGTGCTTTAGACTTGTCTTGTCTTTAGCTTTTGTTTTTTCCCTTATTGCCTAATTCTATTTCTCACTTACTATCTTATCCTATAAAAGAGAGTGTCTTGTATTTGTTTTAGACACATCAAATAAATATTTTCTTATTCTATAATTACATCAGAACGAAATTGTTTACCTGTTTAATACTCGTGCATTTGTATGAGTCATACTAGGCTAGAACTGATTCTAGCCAAACATGGATATAACTCAGTCATTTCATACTATCACATTAATCAAATGTAAAGTCTAACTACAAGATCTTGTTCTTCACCTTATAGCATACGATCCAATATTGAGCTCATTTGATATTCCTAGGTCGTATAACTAACATTTATGAAGAACTGGATTTTGAAGGTTTCCGGGCATTAAATTTTGAGATATTTTGATGTGAGGACTATGCTTGTCCATATGTGCTCAGTTTTTTTCTATATCAATTTAGATCCATTCAATTCATTTCGCATGTCAACATAAATTATATTTTATAAATGACGATAATATGAAAATACATGAATCTAGATTGCACATCTATTCTAGTCTACAGACACATTAGACTTTTTATTTCTTTCCAATGACCATCTTTTAGTGAAGCATCTTATATTGGTATTTTCAGTGGGTACATGGCTCCAGAGTATAAATTGAGACGTGAACTGACAGATGTGACTTCGCAGTATGAATTTAATGGTGAATTGACTGCGAAAGTTGATGTTTACAGCTTTGGGGTTGTGATGTTGGAGATGGTTAGTGGACAGAGTAATAGACCAGTGCGAGGAATTACTTCTCTGCTAGAATTGGTAAGTTGTTTTGCTTTTGCTGACTTGGGATTCTTGTTAGTATGCTTTCCAATTTAAACTGCTAAATTGTACCCGTTAGCAAAGCAAGATGTGTAACAAAAGATTCAAAAAGTACTAAAAGGGAAATACACGAGGAAAATGTGGAAAAAACGTAGTGACTATTAAGGAAAATTGTAGTGTTCACAATAGGCAAAGAAACAGCAGAGAAATGGCGAGCACAGAAAGAATAACCTGAACCTCTGAATAGCACTGTGTTAAAATAAAATCGAGATTCATTAAGAACCATTTAGGTGGAAAATTTGTTGACTTTTTATGACTATGATACTAAATATCTCTCCAATGAGTGGATGGCTGTGTACATAAATTTCTGAAGGATGCTGTCAGTGTTTCAAAAATCGTCCTGATCGGCCGCTTAATCGCCAACAGGTCTTGTCCGCTTAAAAAACCCCTAAAGAGGCTGTGAAGCGGATCTGAGAAAATCGGCCACTTTTTGCCCGGTTTTTTCCCGCTTTTTGTCCGCTTTTCTTTAAAAAAGATTGTAAGCTTGTAACATTAAGTGCATTATATGGCCCAATTAGTATTAACTTTTATATATTAATCTAACATACATTAAATGTTTTATGGCATACCTAGTTCCAGTGTTTTAAAAATCGCCCTAGGCGGCCGCTTAAGCGTCACAAGGTGGCTGACGATTGAATTGTACTATAAGCGGCGCTTAAATAAATTTGAGAAAAGCAGCCGCTTTTTGCCCGCTTAACCCGCTTTTTCCCGCTTTTTTCCCGCTTTTTGCCCGCTTTTTTCAGAAAAACTGCTGTAAGCATATAACATTAAGTACATTATATGCCATGTTTAGTATTGACTATAATATATTAAATTAGCATGCATTAAATGTTCTATGATATACTTAGTTCTAATTTAGAATGCATACTTTTGTAAGTTGTAATGATATGGTACTTTTGTGATGTATCCAAATGAATTGTAGGTAACTATTATCTAATTTAGAATGCATACTTTGATTAAATGTACTGCTGTAATGTATGACTATTTGATGATGTGCAAATGTAACAATATGTTTGTTAGCTAGCTATGATAGGTCTGTTATTTACTGTTTAGCTATGTAAACATGATACAAAATTGTTGTTTCATCTTGTATATACTCTTATTATTTTATGTGTAGGCTGCTTTATCTATGACAAGTATATTGTTTACTATATTATATAGATACAATCGTTGTTGTATAGTTGTATTCTAAACTATTTGGGTGTTCTATATTGTCTTGCACAATGTTTAGATATTATACAAATTTCAAAAATATAGTATTTATATACATATGTATGTAATTTTGCATAAAAGTTTATAGGAATTGGAAATCCGCTTTTCTAAAAAGCGCCCGCTTAATCGCCCGCCTGGCGATTAATCGGCTACAAGGTCCCGTCCGCACGCTTCCCGCTCTGCGCTTTTTAAAACCTTGCCTAGTTCTAATATAGAATACATACTTTGCATGTAAGCTGAACTAGGGTGCTTTTATAATGTATCCAAGTAAATTATATGTAGCTATCATCTAATTTAGAATGCATACATTGATAAATTGTACTGCTGTAATGTATGACTAATTGATGATGTGCAAATGTAACAATATTTTTGTTAGGTAGCTAGGATAAATCTACTGTTTACTGTTTATGTATGTAAACACATGATACAAAATTGTTGTTGCATCTTGTATATACACTTATTATTTTATTTGTAGGATGTTTTATCTATGACAAGTATATTGTTTACTATATTATGTAGCTAAAATCATTGTTGTATAGTTGGGTTACAAACTATTTGGGTGTTTTATGTTGTCTTGTACAATGTTTAGAGATGTATAAATATTTCAAAAATATAGTATTTATATACATATATGTATGTAATTTTGCATAAAAGTTTATAAGAATAGAAAATCCGCTTTTCTAAAAAGTGCTTGCTTAATTGCCCGCCTAGCGATTAATCGGCTACAAGGTTCCGTCTGCACGCTTTTCACTTCGCGCTTTTTAAAACATTGGATGTTGTATAGCATGTCCTGAAATAAATAGAACTAAATTGAATCTCTTGCGAACTGTACTTAAGCTAGAAGTAAATGTAACAACATAAAAGTATGTAATGATCACACATGTGCCTTGAAAGTGTGTCACTCAAGAACAATCCCTTTTGATTGAGAATAGAAATCTGGTCACAGGACATCAGAGTTTCCCTGAGGCATAATTTATCACATAATAAACTACATCAGTCTTTTGAATCATATATTTTTTCGCAAAGTAGCCTCTGCAGTTCTAATCAATTCAAATGACATTTTAAACACGCTTATTAAAGATTCCAGACTTTTAGAACTTGTGTTGTTAAAATAATCGCTGTGCCATTCATTATACATTCTTGAAACAACTTCTCTAAATGAGCATGGATGAGTGCATAAACAATCTATATACTCACGTAGACCCTATTTTCTTTTATCATATATGCAAATTTAAGCTGTCGACAGTCTAGCAGACACTGAACTAGTTAAAGGACAAAGAAGCTGGAGGGTAGAAATGGGGAGATGGTGAGAAGGGGAAAGGAAGCCACAGGTAGTGCTGGTAGCACCTACAACTGCAGACCACATCAACTAACATGGCTGCTACAGGCAGAAAGGAATCTGCACACAGCAACGGTGCAAAATTGAGATGAAAAAGGAGGGCAACCGTCAGGTGTGCAGAAGCAGGCATGTGATTCAAGGACCAGCACTATGATATCGTGTTCTAGTGGGGAATGTCTTCATGATAGCAATTGAATATAGGAAAGCCCTCTCTTTATATAGGGCTCCCTTAACGCCGGAGTAAGTTTAAAATAAATTACTGATAAAACGCAAACTAGGAGACGAAGGGAAGAAAAACAAGAATAAAATATTGTAACTCGTGAAACCATCCACTTTTGATCTTGTACAAAGGTTGGTAAATGAATCATATGAGCTGACTAAAAGTTCAGCTCAAATAGGTCTACACAAACGCCATCAATTGATGGTCTCTCTGTAAAAGACTAATATTTTCAGATATAGATGAGAGTATACGCAGCATCATGTAGAAGGCGTGGTTTTGACTTTGTGGGTGTGCGGTGTACTGAATACAAATATTTTTGCTTACAAAGTATTAATTACTAAAAGATACCTTGATAGATAATTCTTCGGTCAGCTGTCAAATGCGCAGTCAAATGTCTAAAGCTGGCGTGGATTCTGTATAAATGCAATATTTGATAGTTAAGAACAAGTTCCACAACAAATGGTATCGAATTTTTATTTCTACATAAAAACTGATCTTTGATACCCGGAAATATAGTCTATAGGCAGGGTCATTATTATTCTTTTGCTTAAAAAAAATTCTTTACATTTTTTGGTGACTATGGACTAATCTTCTTGCTACCGCTTTGGCCATAAAGGCATATACTCGTCAGAGACAGGGACGTCTTGTCGATCTGGTCGATAAAAGGCTTTCAAATTACGTATGGGAAGAGGCGAAGCACATGCTGAATTTGGCTCTCGCTTGCACCCATAATTGCCCTGATGTCAGGCCTAAAATGTCAGCGGTTGTATGCTCACTTGAAAACTGGCGACCTTTGGAGGTGGAGGAGTGTAATTCTGGTCACGAGCAGTGTGGTCATTTTCCGAATGTTCCTCGTGACGCCAACAGCAGCCAAGCTAGCAGTCCCATGCCTTCAACAAGCGATATATTCAATGATTTTCCTACTGGACGGTAGGAAGACGGGGAACTTGTCCGACATTTCTTGTATGCTTGCAGCGAGCAATCTCAAGCAGTTTGTTGGTGTGGTGTTCCGCCTTGCTTCTACTTTTTGTGAACTTATTGCACAAGTCCCTGAACTGTTATTTTGAATCGAAACGCCGTCCATGTTAGGACGTATTTTTGCTGCAAATTGTGTGTTGGTAATAGTTAAGGCCCCTTTTTATTCTACTTTGAGATATGGTGTCTAATCCAGGGTTCGTTAGCCTAGTATTTTATTTATTGTTTAATCATTTTGGATAAAGCACAATCTATGTACACGTGTACTTTTTCAATCCTCCTGTAAGTGCGTTATTTCTTTTATTAATGTAGTGTTTGGTAACGCGATTGTATTCATGGCCGGTGGTCCATCACAGATAAGTCATTGCAACAATTTTCCACGGTAAGAGTTTGTCGATCGCTCCGAGAGAAAATACAATACAAAATGAGAGCGGTGGGCAACCGCGCGTTTGACAACGCGATTGGTAGTGGTTGGCCCGTAATTGTTCATCGTTGCCCGAACAATCACCACCACCTTTTCAAACGAAACATAAGTCAAAAGCTGGCGCCTATGAATCTTTGCATAGCTTTAAGAAAATCTTTGGAGATGCAATTATCTACGCTGCCGATTCCGTGCCGGCAAACATCGATACGACCTAAGCTTCATACCAACCCGAAAACAAAAAGCTCCAAGAACAGATAGGAACAACCTGCGTGATCTGCCTCCCGAATATGCACAACCTAGTCATATCATCAGTAGCCCGAGACCAGCCTTCAAACTCCAGCCTATCGCTAAAGAAGTATTTAACACAAACCAATTAATAGTCGGCAATCATTCATCAATTAGGTCCTATTTGGCTGGAGCACTCATGAATACCTCTGTACTTGGAGATTACAGGAGTCCAACTGCATCAAAGTAGATTGTTGTTGTTTGAGAATCGATCGTTTGCATACCCAAAGATTCAATAACAGGTATTTCTGCTAACGACCCAGCAAAGCAGGAGCACCTCTTGCCGTCACAGCTTCTTCTCACTCATAGAAGAAAGATGAGAAGAAGAAGGCGCAGAGTAATCGGTAAAACGTCACGAAATAGGCGGGAGGAGCGAGAAGGGAGGAAACGATGTGTGTCGGGGTAATGCAGAGGTTGAACATACTTATTTAATCGAATTAGCATTGTGCGACATGGCACATTGGTCTATCGGTAAAACGTCTTCAGTTCTCTATACCTAACATGTATTCATATGGCTGCTGCAACAAATGCACTTATGCGAATCAACCATCCACTGACCAATCCACTAATTTTTTAAAAAACTGTATAATTTTCCCATTTATTTTTTAAAATATATAGAATATTTGATTTGACTGTTTTGATATTTCCATTTTGTTGTCAAGTTAGACAATACTAAAATGTATCAAAAAAAGTTGACCACATTTGAAATAGCAAAGTGTGTCTCATTTTAAAATTTATTTATTTATAGTTTCTGATATAACCAAAGTCACATTTCTACACATTTTGTTGTTAAGTCAAAAAATATTATTTAAATATAGTCAACGATATACAAGTTATGCAATGAATTTTTTTAATCTCTAGCAGACCCTCAGTAGGATTCGAGTTTAGATGAAGTTTTGACCATTTGTCAGAGAAAAAAGAAAAAAATGATCTCGTAAGATTCTCAAAAAAATCTTGGGTTTCTCCCGGAAGCAGATGATTATTCATCTTCTTCTCATGTTACATGAATAGTAAGAGACATTAGAGGAGATCCAAAAAGGCATTTTGGGAATCAATCTGATTCTATTTCTATTTGTTCTGTTTGAAGAAAAGAAGGATCTCAAAGAATCGATCTTTCTTTTAGTTGTTGAATCTCTATTTGATAGATCAATTTGTGATATTCTGAATCCTCATTCCTAATAGAACTAAAATGATCTATGGATTGATCTTAAGATCCTTTCAATTAGCTTAGAGATCAAGCGTATAATGACAACCAGTTAGGAGAGGATGGCAACAACAACAGAAAAAAATGGCAAATGTGCCTTAGACAAACCGCCCTATAAAAAATGAAAGAAACTTTGACAGAAAGCCCATATTCAAGTTTAGCAAGTCTGGATGGATACTCATGTGCCTTTTATTGAGTAGCACAGTCAGGTCAAGGGGATGAGAGTAGGTTGTGAAAGACTTATTTATAGGAGGTAAATTACACAGAAGTTTGACATCCTCTTTGATTGTGTCATTTCCTTTCCCCATATGGAGTTCGGGACCTAAAGGCAATCATTGAGTGAATTATATCTTATTCGTATTAGTTGACCTAAGTTGCACCACCACCGACTCAACCAAAGGATAATGCCATTCTAATTCTTAGTTCCGAGCGTGGTCTTCTTTTTTTTGGGTCACTTATGGATGATGAAATTGTATGTGTGTCATTTCACACCAATCACTAGAAAAAGTTCTAGAGTTTAACCTTCTAACCATGTTGTCAACTTGATACAAGCACCAAATCAACTATAGTATAATAATGTATCGATCCAAGGGACAACAAGAAGAAAGTGGTTGAAATTGAAAATCTATCACGAGAACAAGAAAGGAAATTATGGTTATTGAGAGAGGTTGATTGCTTCCAAGAACAGGACAAAAGCGCATGAATAAAATAATCAATATCAAATGATAAAAGGAACTAGGGGTCCTAGGAATCACCACCAATAGCCATGTTTTTACTCAATGAATCTACTCCTTAATCACAAGAATCAAATTAGCCATGTGGATTCCTATCCTTTCATACAAATCTCACAAGGGCCGGACTCCCCCCAAACCCGTTGATCTTGGCATTGCGGATCCTCATCTAATTTTGCAACAAATAACTATCTAAGATCTCATCGAGATATATGTGATTCCTATATGACATTCGAACCCATCGATCAGGTGATCGAGTCATCATGGGCTATAACAAACAAGTCAAACATATAGAGTAGATCATGATCTAAATTTGGTGATCGCGTCAAAAGATCATGGTTCATTCTTGTAAGGGCTCGAAATTTTAGCACCCCAAAGGAATATTGTCACGACAGTCGACAAAACCATTACTGATTAAGCGAAATTAAACATAAACAATAGATTAACAAAAATCACTAAAAATTAAAACCATTTACAAAGAGATCCATTTCCAGGAAACTCTTATAACAAGAACCAAAATATTATATACATTTTGGTCCACAAAGTACATACCATGTACCTTCTCTTCTCGAGGATTACATACAATAGTTGCTCTATTAAATCTACACATAATCAACATAAAACCTCAAGGCATTCAATGCCAAAATCTCAGATCGATCATTAATGTACTAACTACTGACTTCAAGGACCTGAGAGTACAGAGACGACACATAGGACTCATAACTACAAGACACAACAGTCAGTATCACCACCGGAGATATCACTGTTGTCTCTGATGCTGATGTCCTTCCCCTGGTGTATGGTTCCTGCCTCCTCATCCGCATCCACCTAAAAATGTTAGTGATCAACGGAGTGAGACAATTGAAATTGTCCCAGCGAGAGATATAACTCTCTGCCATAAACATTATTATTGCAGATAAATAGTAATAAACTGAACAGAGGAATCTCTATTGAACAACAAGATTTAATTATTATTAAGCATAATAGAGCAATATCATATTTTAAAGCATTACATCTATAAGTGATAAAGCAGTAAATCATCTATCCATTTTAATAAGGAATATGACGAACATGTATAACATCTATCTATTTAGGATACAATAAGCAATGTAACATCAACCAATGATTTTTGTAATTCATCCTTAAGCAAATATGCTACACGACTGATTACATTTTACAATCATCCTTATGCTCTGAGGAAGTGAGCCGTACCGCTCAAATCCAACATTCAGTTGCGAAACCCAAAGCCAGTGCCATACAAGATCAAAGGAAGAGTCGAACTCCTCGATCTCATCTGTCTCGGTCAGTGTGAGACCACAAGTAGGACCGCAGTCTCTTACTTAAGTGACCTCAGTCACCAGGTTAGCTCCCATAGGCTACCCATTCTCTAGCCCGCCTTGGTACATGTCCCAGCGCTAGTAAATCTGAGCCACGGGCCAGTTCACCATGCTCTCTGAGCCATGAATGCATTCATACTCTATCACACTGAGACATGGGCCTGTTCACCATGCTCTTATACATATCTTGAGTCTACAACCAAATTTTCACTCTAATCCTCCTATTTTCGGCTAGGATAAACCCCGCATATTCAACAATATACACTCCAGATTAACCAGTAAGAGAACTCGTTTCACCATCACCAGCTACTGACGATGATGGATCTATGTCCAGGGCTCTACATGATAAAATTCCACTTGATTATTTAAGTACATTACCATATTATTTTAGCATCAGTCAAGTTTTCAAGCAAGAAATATTATGACAAATGCTAGAAAGAAACAATACTCCTATCAAGTACTTTTCAAAACTTTATAAAATGTTGGGATCTCAATCCCTTATCCCATTACTTGGGAATTCACATCCCTCAACAATACCATCATCATGTTTGCTAGATCTGGGTATTCAAACCCTTAGTTCATCACTGAACATGGTTACCACTATCAGGTAACTATTACCTCCAGGTCATCTGACCAAGGTATTCATGATACTTGTTACACAAGCATCTCACATAGTTCACCAGGCATATTCAACTTCTTGTCACCTCTCAATAGGCAACAAATAAAATAATGGCTCACAAGGCCCATTAACATCATAGCTCATACCTGGTTATGTTCATCATCTCATGATACATGCATGGTTAGTATACTTGATAACAACCATATCAATTACATATCAACATTATGCAGTACAAAGATAACATCACTATTCCCTCATTAGGGTTAGGGTTTCCCATCCTTATCAATTAGGGTTTCACATAACATCACCCTATATTAGGGTTTCACATAACATCACCCTATATTAGGGTTTCACATAACATCACCCTATATTAGGGTTTCACATAACATCACCCTATATTAGGGTTAGGGTTTCCATTATCAATTCATTAGGGTTTTATGATTACCTCATTAATCCAAACCCTAAGTCAGTGCTTTCACATGTCTTGGAGCACATAGCATTATTTAAGTATTAAATCATACTTATCATTGTTCCATGTGTTAGGAACACACATCACCATCAGACCTTATTTAGTTGACTTAACCTTTCACTAAGTACATGCACCTATGCTTATCATAGTGTATTGAATTTATTACTTTCATAGGCATCAAGTGACAATCACTCTAATTATACTAATCACCTAAGTACTTTAGAGGTACTTCCATTGAAATCAACCTTGAGATACTCTTCAACCACTTATAGGGTCATTCGTACTTACATGGTTTGAATCAATTGGGCCTTCAAATGGTTTGGACCAATTGCACCTTCAAACGTTTGAGACCGTTTAGACCTTCAAACGGTCTTGGAGCAATTGAACCTTCAAACGTTCTTGGACCAATTGAACCTTCAAACGGTCTTGGACCAATTGAAACTTCAAACGGTCTTGGACCAAACCTACAAATGGTCTTGGACCAATTGAACCTTCAAACGGTCTTGGACCAAACCTCCAAACGGTCTTGGACCAATTGAACCTTCAAACAGTCTTGGACCAAACCCCCAAATGGTCTTGGACGAATTGAACCTTCAAACGGTCTTGGACCAAACCTCCAAACGGTCTGAGACTGTTTATACCTTCAAACGGTCTTGGTCTCTAAACCTCAAATGGTTTGAAGACCGTTAGACCTTAAACGGTCTCGGTTTCTAATTGAACTTTAAACGGTCTTGAACCTTTTGCTCATCAAACGGTTTTGAAACAGTTTCAACCCAAGAACCTCAAACGGTTTGATGATTGGTTAACCCTAAACGGTTTGAGACCATTTGATCCTCAAACGGTTTGAGACCGTATAGTCCTCAAACAGTTTGAGACCGTTTGGTCAAATCAACTTGAAACCGTTTAACCCTAAATTAGGGTTTTGACATCAATTGATCTAGGGTTTTGAAATCAATTGAGCTAGGATTCTAAAGTCAATTGATTTTGATTGTTTGAAGTTATTAGATCATGAGACCAATTGATCCTTGAATCCATTGAAGCTGTTTGGTCTCTAATGGTTTGAAACCGTTTGACCTCTAACGGTTTTGAAACCGATTGGTCAGCAAACGGTTTGAAACCGTTTGGTCTCTAACGGTTTGAAACCATTTGACTAACCAAATGAAACCGTTTGCTTCTAATTTTCTTGAGGTGTGTGCTAAGATTATGTCATCATCATCAAGCTTCATACCTCTAAATTCTATTGTAATATATATGAAAAATTCATCAATTGTTCAAGAAGAAAATAAAAGATCAACATATGATGAGAGATTGAAATCAATAATAACATTGATGGGTTCAAGTTATATAACCCTCCTTCAAGGTAGCTTCAAGATTCTCATCTTTAATGGTGAAAGAATCTCCTTCAACTATCCAAGGTTCGTTTCCAACTCCTTGGATGCAAAAGATAGCCAAGGTTGAACAATATTGGATAGAAGAGAGAAGAAAATCAATGTTGAAATCTGATTTCAACCATCAATCCAAGGTTGAAGATGATTATGGAACTTACCTTCATCTTGGGAAACATTTTCCTCCTGCTCCTAAGCTCCTTGGTCATCAGCCAAAGCAAGGGGAGAAAGTGGTTTGCAAAAATAGCCTTTCAAGTAAGGAGAAAATTGAGTATATGTAATTGATTTTCTAGGAGAGAGAAAGTAGGAGAAAATTCATACACTTTCTTGCCACATGCCCCCTCCCTTCCTTGCCTTAGAAGTCATATTTCTTTCTTCCTCAATATCCTGTCGCTTATCCTTGAATTAAAAGCAACCACTTAAGCACCTTAATCATTATAATACGATTATCCATTTTGAGTGGACATTACTTTTTAATTAACAAATGTGAGTGGATTTCTTCACCTACTTAGGATATTTCTATGCCACTCAAAGAATTTGGACGTCCTCCCATTATAGGATTTCAACCACAGCCTTTTTAGTTGATGGGTACTTCAATTAATATATTTATTTTTGCTACAAAATAAATTAGGGTTTTCAATTATGCTTAAATCTTGATTATTTTATTATCAAGATTATCTCTCCTCACAAGTAGTTCAAACAAGACACCCCTTTCTTTTTTATTTTCTCTAAATGATAACAAGAAACAATAGGGACATAATTGAGGTGGTTTTTTACATATTAAACCCTAGATTTTGGGTAATTTGCAAATTACACCAAAACTAGTATTCAATACACAAGCATTACTCAAACAAGCTCCTTATTGGAACTTAGGCTTGTAGAAGCCATACCTCAACATCATTCTCATTCTTATGATGCTATAACACTTGAGGAACATTTATCATGTGACATTTGTAAGATAACTCCTTAAATTGGGTAAATTGCACTTTAGTTCAAAATAGGTAAAATATTGTTTCAACATTATTCAAATAGGACCAAAATTAAAACATAAGCTCTCCTTTAGTCTTAATTACTTTTAAAAAGATAAAGACAAGAATCTAAATGACTTACTTAAGCAAAACTTCTAGGGTTAAGACATAACCCAGGTCAGGGATGTTACAATTATCCACCCCTAACAGGGATTTCGTCCCCGAAATCATCAAGAGAAAAGAGAAGGGTACTTCCTCATCTCTTCCTCCAGCTCCCATGTAGCTTCTTAAATGCCATGATGATGCCAGAGAACTTTCACAAGCATTATGTCTTTCTTTTTCAACTTTTTGATTCTCCTGTCAAGAATCAACACTGGTCCCTCTACATAAGATATATCTTCATTTAACTCTACCTCCACAGGTTGCAATACTAACTCCGTATCAGGGTGACACTTTCTTAGCATGGATATATGGAATACTGGATATAATATGTATAGTTCAGGTGGCAACTCCAACTTATAGGCTACCTTTCCAATCCGTTCAATGATTGGATAATGCCCCATAGGAGATAACTTACCCTTCTTTCCAAATCTAAGAACACCTTTCCAAGGTGAGACCTTGAGATATACTTTGTCTCCAACTTGGAATTCTAAAGGTCTTCGCCGTTTATCAGCGTATGACTTCTGTCTATCCTGTGCAACCTTTAACTGTTGTTGTATTACTTTAATCTTCTCCGTTGTCTATTGCGCTATTTCAGGACCCAAAAGTTGGTATTCTCCTATTTCATACCAGCACAATGGAGATCTACAATGTCTACCATATAATGCTTCATATGGTGCCATATCAATATTGTGCTGATAACTATTGTTGTAAGAGAATTCTATTAAGCTCAAGTGTATATCCCAACTTCCTACAAACTGAAGGACACATGCCCTAAGAAAATACTCCAAAGTTTGTATAGTCCTCTCAGATTGTCCATCTGTCTATGGGTGAAAAGCGGTACTAAACCTTAACTGCGTACCGAAAGCTTTATGTAATCGTTCCAAAAAATGACTCGTGAATTGGGGACCTCTATCAGAAACAATTGTAGTTGGAACCCCGTGTAAACGCACTATCTCATCTATATAGATATGTACAAGTTTCTCAGTAGTATAGGTTGTTTTAACAGGAAGAAAATGTGCTGACTTAGTCAACCTATCAACTATCACCCAAATGGAATCATGACTTTTGGCTATTCTTGGCAAACCAACCACAAAGTCCATGGTCACATGATCTCATTTCCACTGTGGTATAGGTAAAGGTTGCATTGTTCCTGCGGGCTTCTGATGTTCAGCTTTAACCTACTAACATACTGGACACCGCATAACAAACTCAACTACATCTTTCTTCAAACTAGGCCACCAATACATATCTTTCAAGTTATGATACATTTTGGTGCTCCCTGGATGCATTGCATACATGGATGAATGAGATTCCTCCATGACTAACTTCCTTAAGTCATTGCCATTAGGTACTACCATCCTACCATGGTAACATACTACCTCATCATCTAACTCATGAAAACCATCTCGTTTCTCACTACCATACTCTGACCTAATCTGCTGAATCATAGTATCATCTTGTTGTGCCTCCGTAATATGTTGTTTCTGAGTAGGTTTTATGTGCATCTCAACTAACATACCAGCTAACAAGGATACTTTAAGTTGTACATTGTTTTGCCTCAAAGAGACAAGCATGTCTCGTTTAAAGCACACTAATGAGTTCAACTGTGCTTTGTCTATGTTTGGTGATGATGATTTTCTACTTAGTGCATCAACCACTACCTCCGACAGCCAGAACTCACATTTGCTAAACTTAGCATATAGCTTGTGTTCTCTTAGCAAGGTCAAAGCTTGGCGAAGATGCTGCTCATGCTGCTGAGCATCCTTACTATAGATCAAAATGTCATCTATGAAGACGACAACACATTGATCAAGGAAGGGTCGAAAAACTCTGTTCATGAGTTCCATAAATGCAGCTGGTGCATTGGTTAGTCCAAACGACATAACCATGAACTCATAGTGACCATACCTTGTCCTAAAGGCAGACTTGGATATGTCACTATCCTTAATACGGAGTTGATGATATCCAGATCTCAAGTCTATCTTTGAAAAGACGGTTGCACCACGCAACTGGTCAAAGATATCATCAATCCTCGACAGAGGATACTTATTCTTTATTGTTACTTTATTGAGTTGTCTGTAGTCGATGCACAACCGCATTGACCCATCTTTCTTTTTAACAAATAAGACCGGAGCACCCCAAGGTGAAGTGCTCGGTCGGATAAAACCCTTCTCAAGTAACTCTTGGAGCTGTTTCCTTTGTTCTGCCATCTCGGCAGGCGCCATCCTATACGGAGTCTGGGCTATGGGTTTCGTATTTGGGATCAAATTGATTTCAAAATCAATCTCCCGAGGTGGTGGTATGCCAGGAAGTTCTTCAGGAAACACATCCTTGAATTCCCTGACTATGGGAACTTCCACAGGATTGGAACTTTCCTTGGTAACATCTACCACATGGCCTAAGAATGCATAACATCCTTGCCTCAACAACTTATTAGCAACCATAGCTGACACAAGGCAGGTGGGCAGAATCTTTCTCTCACCTTGAAAGATCCATGTGTTGTTTTCATCAGCAAACACAGCCAACTTGGACTCACAATCCAAGACAACTCTATACCTTTCCAAGGTATCCATCCCGAGGATTATATCAAATCCTCGCATATCAAGTGGTATAAGGTCCACTTGAATGCGATGTTCAGAAAAGAAGAGGATGCAGGGAGAGCATACCTCTTGCAAAACGGCAGACCCACTCAACGGAGTCTCCAACAACAAACTATCTGCCCTATGACTAACAGTCATATTGCAGTTACAGATCACTTTACGAGTGATGAAAGAGTGTGTAGCACCCGGGTCAATCAGAACAGATACATCACAAGATGTAGACATATCAGAATATAAAAGTTTCATCTGACCTGCCACTACCCGTGGATTGACCACTACTTCAGGTGGGTTCATAGCATAGAACCTCGCAGTCGCCTGGTGTTGAGGTGGTGCTGATGATCCAGCTTGAGACGCTTGTCCACGTCCTCGAGCTGCTCCTTGATGTTGTCTACTCTGAGATCCCTGTTGATTTTGTCTCGGAGGATGTGTCACACTGACAGGCCTAGAACGACAATCCTTCATCAAGTGTCCCACCTTACCACAGTTGTAGCAACTCCTCTCCTGTTGTTGTGGTCGGGGTGGTCCAGTAACTGACACTGATGCAGAACTGTGAGTTCCTTGAAGCGGTTGACTCCGTCCTCTACCTCTGCTCGGTGTCCTTTGAGTTTGAAAACTCGATCTAGGTGGTGGAGGGTTAGGTGCAGAGAATCTAGGTTTCTTGGAATCCCTAGATGAAGAACCCTGGAACTGTGGATATCTTTTCTGAGTTTGTCTCTTCTCAACCACAGATCTCTCTATCCTTCAGACTGACTCAACGAAGGTAGAGAATCTCTCTCGGTTTTCTAAGGCAGACACGGGGGTTGACAAATCAGCATTCAAACCCTTCTCAAATCTTTTGATTCTTTCCTCATCTGTGGCAACCATGTGCGGACAGAACCGCAACAACTCCATGAACTTAGCTTCATACTCGCTAATGTTCATCATACACTGCCTTAGTCTCTCAAACTGAGAGATCTTCTCATCTAGGAAGGTCTTTGGAAAATATCTATTGATAAATTCCCGACGAAACTCTTCCCATGAGAACTCTACTCCAGGTCTCTTCTGCTCTTCCATGTTCCACCAGTGACCAGCACTGCCTTTGAGAAGATAGACAGCATGTCTAACCTTCTCAGCTTCCGGGATGATAAGAATCCTGAAAGCCTTCTCCAACTCTGTCAACCAAAGGTCAGCATCGGCGGGGTCGGCAGTCCCGAAGTACTCGGTAGCTCCGACACGACGAAGTCGTTCGAACGTCTTACCGATACCTTGTGCTTTAGGATGGACAGGTGTCCTAGGTGCAGGCATGGGCATCCTGTCGGTTATGCATGTCATGACAGTCATAAACTGCCCGAACATCGTCTGTACAGTTGGGTTACCCATGTCGGCTGGGTCAAACTGGGGTGGCTCTCTTGGTGACTCAGGTGCAGGCTGTTCTATTTCTGGAACCCTTGCACCGCCTCGAGGTGCACTAGCACTACTCTCTGCCACGTACTCATCATGTGGCTCAGCCATTCTTATGTATCTTCTTCTCCTGAGGAGCAGAAGATTCTATTAGATAAGGAAGGAGTACTAAAGATAGACTCGACATCCTAAGTCCTATGCCTCTGTAGACTCAACTGACCTAGAGATCTGATACCACTAATTTTGGGGCTCTGATCTCCAAACTGCGATATAATCTCGATTTAAACTTAGCGGAAGCGATTCGATAAACAGCGGAAGACAAAAATCACGGGAAATTAAAACTTTTCGGGACAAGAGCTTGAATCCATAAAAACTTCTTTCATAACAAGAGATAAACTGTTTATATCTCATGATAATTACTTCTTGAGTAATTATATACATCAAGATACAAAATCTCAAGAACTCACACAAAAGACTCCAAGACCTGAGAGTACAGAGGACACATAGGACTGACTCTAACTACACCACATGGCAGGCTAAATCTCCACGTGAGATTACTGCTGCTCTTGGTGCTGCTGCTGCTGAGATTGGTCACCTGTAGACCGGTTCCTCCGTCTACGACGTCCACCTACAAAGTTGAAGTCTACGGGGTGAGACAATTTTACATAATTGTACTAGCGAGAGTTATAACTCTCCGCCAGAAACTTTATTATAACATCAAAGAATATCTTAAGCAGTAAAGCTTTCAAAGTATTCAATAACAGTTACAACTATATAACAAGAGTTCAACATTTATGAGACATGAAGAAATATAAGCACTATCACAGTGTATCATCATTCAACTAACTCGTAGTTATCTATAGCAGGTATACTACGTGGTTGATTATGTTTTACAAACAACATTATGCCCTGTGGAGATGAGGCATACCACTCATACTCCAACTGATTGCTGAGAAGTCACATCAATATCATACATAGGTCATTAAGAGAGCCGGATTCTCATGACCTTCATCTTCCTCAGTCAGTAAGAGGATCACTTGTAGGACATCTTGTGTCTCTACTTATTATAGCTCACCAGGGTAAACTGGTCCTTCGCTATTTTAGAGTTACAGTGGCGTTCTGTACTCTCTTCGTCATCGGGAGTTTTCATGTTTATCTCCACTGATACGGATATCTATGTTTTCTTCATCATCAGGAGGTTTCATGTTTACCTTCCACTGATACGGTAGGGTTTCGTAGTGAAGGGTTGACGGATTACACATCTACATCAATCACCTACACTAGGATGTAAGGTTCTACACATCCATATACCCCACATACTCAATAGTATGTGTTCCAGGAGTTTCCTTAGGAAAACCTGTTTCACCATCATTTGATCTTTGACAATGATGGATCTATGATCAGGGTGCTACATTATACTGGATTAGTTAGGTACATTTAGTATTCATTTAATCATCACACATTGTTCTTCAAACAATAACAGTAGCATAACATCTATGAAAGGAGAATACTAAATGTAACAAGCCTAACTCACATCAATCATCATTTCTCATTATACTCATCACAAGTCATCTCTGAAGCATGACTTGGTGGTATTCAGGGCTCTTACAACCCATTAACTCATAGGATGCCACTTACAAGGCATCAAGATATTTTACTTATTCATAAAGCCTTTAACATGCTTTTAATGAATACAGTATCATCATCCATACCTGGATATGATCACCTTCATATCAGGACCTGCATAGTTAGTTCAACTGATAAAGGTAATTCAAAACAAGGAATATACTTCTCACTCTTATCATAAGAGCTAAGTTCTCTGATTCTTATCAATTAGAGTTTAATACTCATAAAGCATGTCATTACCCTTGAATTAGGGTTTGCTATTCACATTGAAGTGAATTGAACTCATAACATCATCATGTATGTGGAGCATCATCATTGATGCTCTCAGACTGGCTTAAGATTCATCATACATCATAACTAGGGTTTCCATGATCTCACACAGGTGGATCATACCCTAATTATGCACATTCATGTGTATTGAAGGTTCTTTAATTGAGTTTCCACCTAAAAAGGGTACTTTCTCTCTCTAGAAGTACTTTCTCTCTCTAGAAGTACTTTCTCTATCCTCATACTAGTAGATGGTGATAACACCACTCTAGATCAAGTTGAAATAAGTCATCATGGGCTAACATAGCCAAAAACATCACTAACATGTGATTAGGGTTTGATTTGATCAAGGTATTACTCAATTGACCCTTCAAGGGTATTTTGGTAATTCACCCCATTGATCACCATCATGGTTCAAATCATTAGTCACTTAATACCTTAATGTCCTAGGTTATCATTAGGGTTTTAGGTTAGAGCATCTTTGAACCATTTACTTCTCCAATTGGTTAAGTGAAATCAACCTTTGAACACCTCAAACGATCTCAACCTTCAACATCCAAACGGTTTGAGACCGTTTGGATGGGTTGACCGTTTGCTTTGGTTGACTTCAAGACTGTGTGACCTTCAAGGTCGTGAGCCCAAACCGAGAGGGGGTGTATACCGTTTAACCATGTTGACTTCAAGACCGTCTGACCTTCAAGGTCGTGAGCCCAAACCGAGAGGGGGTGTAGACCGTTTAACCATGTTGACTTCAAGACCGAGAGGCCCTATATGGTTTGAGACCATTTGATGTCTCTCGGTCTTGAGACCATGAGGCCTCTCAAGGTCTTGAGACCATGAGGTCTCAAATGGTCTTGAGACCGTGAGCCCTCAAACGGTCTTGAGACCGTGAGGCTCACATGGTCTCAAACCGTTTGGTCCTTCAACAAGGTTCAAGTTTTTCAATTGATTATGTTTATCAATGTTGAAGCCCCCAAAAGGTCAAATCCATGGTAACCACTTATGGATTAAGTCAATTAGGGTTATGTTTAACCAATTGGTCACTCAATTGACCCTCAATTGTTAACCAATTAGGGTTGAAGTCGATTCAATTAAGGTCTATCAATGTTCAACCATCAACACTCAACAATGTGAATCAACTCAAGGTTGAACCCTTCAATTGAGCTCCACATGGGCCCAAACTTGGCCCAAACGGTCTTGAGATCGTGTGGATGAACTCTACACGGTCTTGAGACCGTTTGCCCAATATTTCATCAAGATCTAATGTGATTTGATAGGGATTGAACCTTGATTGAGTCACAAATCAGTATTTTGATTAATTTGATAACTTATTTCAATTGGACCCTCAATTGATCAAATTACCTTAACCCTAGACCTCCAAACGGTCTTGGGTTGTCACCACACGGTCTTGAGACCGTTTGGATGAGTTCCAAACGGTCTTAAGACCGTTTTCCCATCCAACTTTTGGATTCTAGTAAAAATTCTTCAAGGTTGGATCCATTGAATTGATTATCATATCAATATTTAATTGCAATGTAATTTGGTATTATTGTACCTTCAATTGGTCAATTATTCTTGACCTCAGACCTCCATATGGTCTTGGGTGATTGCCCACACGGTCTTGAGACCGTTTGGTTGATCCCCAAACGGTCTTGAGACCGTTTAGGTCAATCAACCCAAAAACACTCATTATTTTATTGAGATTTCAGTACTGATTTCAATTAGGGTTTGCCCTAGTAATCACCCTTCAACTCTTAGCTCGTTTAGAATTAGTCCATAAAATTTGGTGAGTTGTTAATTATCATTATTTTGAACAGTAATATCATATGGTCAACGCCTGGTCAACGACCTTACACGGTCTTGAGACCGTTTTCCCAAAAAGGCTATTTCAGACCGTTTGAAATTCAGGAATAAATTCAATTAAAGTTGTTGATTAAAAAGGCCATATCTCCCGATTCCTTTGGAGTTAACCTCTCAATTTTTGAGAGTGATTAATATACATAATTATATACAGGTTTATTATACGGTCCACGCTCGGTCAACGCTGATATACGGTCTTGAAGACCGTTTACCCTCTCTCGGTCTTGAGACCGTTTGCTCACCTCACGGTCTTGAGACCGAGAGAGCAAGTTGGGGAGACCGTTTAATAAAGTGAAAAGCGGTGGATTTTTCTTGGAATTAACGTCTTCATCTCCTAGCTCAAGAACAGCAAGGATTTCCCACGGATTTGCTTGCAAAATAGCAAAGGAAAGTAGGGAAGAAGAAGAACTATCATCTACATGCATAATCAAGATGTATGTAACAAAGCATGGGTTTAGAGTTATAAAACCCGCCTAAAGCTTGCTTCCTGAGCTCCAAGCTTTCGAGCTCCAAGATTTAATGGCGTCCTTGAGATCTCACAGGTTGGCCAAGGTGAAAACCTCCAGGGAAAGTCAAGAAAAGATGGCTAGAAAGATAGAGCCATGAGAGCTAGCCATGAAATTGACCTTGAATTCGAGTTTTAACCATGAATTTAGGCAAGAAGAGGAATCCAAACCTACCTTGCACCCTTGGTCGTCCTCCTTAGCTCCAAGGCAGTCCTTGGTCATTTTTGGGTGAATAGAACAGTAAGGAAACGAAGGGAAAGTTTCCTTGCTTAGAGAGGTGGAGTGTATATATACTTGGGGTGGGGTTCTAATTATAAGTTCATAAATTCTCCATAATTTCAACTAAGTCCCTCCACCCTTCATAGCTCTTCCTCTCTTCTTTCTTTTAAGGACAACTTCCTCTTAAGGTCAAGAAATGAGAGCAAAGAATATCAACTTATTACTTAAACATACCCATAAAAGGGCTATTGCACATACACCCTGATTATTCAATCACAAAGGTGTAATTCATAACTTGATTATTCAATTGAGGTGACCTCTTCATCATTTCTTCTCTAAATGATGACAAGAGTCTTAATAGATACATTAGATGATATATTTTACAAATTGCATCCCTTAATTTGGGTAAATTGCAGTTTACCCCAAATTAGGGTTTCAAGCACCGGATTGCTTCCACAGCTGCACCTTGGTGCCCAAGCTTGGGAAATCCCTCTAACTTCAACATAATCATTCTCATGATGTCTCAACATCAGAGAATCATCTTAACATGTGCAATTTGCAAGTTAATCCTTCTAACTGGGTAATTTGCACATAGGTCCCTGTATTACAAAACAATGCTACAACTTTATATAAAAAGGAGCAAAAACTGAAATATATGTTTCTGAGAAACTTAATTACATGCCCAAAGTTAATCACAAGGATTTAATTACATATTTAGGCAAAACACTTAGGGTTATCTTATAACCCAGGTCAGGGATGTTACAAATTATCCACCCCTTACAAGGATTTCGTCCCCGAAATCGATAAGACACATTAAGGGAAAAGGGCAGGATGCTTCCTTCTCATCTCATCCTCTAGTTCCCAAGTGGCTTCTTCAACACCACGGTGGTTCCAGAGGACTTTCACAAGACTTATATCTTTCTTCTTTAACTTTTTAATTCTGTTATCAAGGATTGACACTGGTCCCTCCTCATAGGATATATCATCATTCAATTCTACCTCCATAGGTTGTAGAACTGACTCGGTGTCGGGGTGACATTTCTTCAGCATAGAAATGTGAAACACAGGGTGTAACCTCTGTAACTCTGGAGGCAGCTCTAGTCTATATGCTACCTTTCCAATTCGTTCAATGATTGGATAAGGTCCCATAAATCTAGGGGCTAACTTCCCTTTCCTTCCAAAACGAAGGACCCCTTTCCAAGGCGAGATCTTGAGATACACTCTGTCTCCAACCTGGAACTCTAAGGGTTTACGACGCTTGTCAGCATAAGATTTCTGCCTATCCTGTGCAGTCTTAATCTGTTGTTGTATTACTTTAATCTTCTCTGTAGTCTGCTGCACAAGATCAGGACCTAACAACTGATGTTCACCAGTCTCAAACCAACACAAAGGTGATCTACAACGTCTACCATATAAGGCCTCATAAGGTGCCATATTATACTATACTGATAGCTATTGTTATAGGCAAACTCTATCAAGCTTAGGTGTAGATCCCAACTTCCGGTAAACTGGAGAGCACATGCTCTCAACAGGTCTTCTAAGGTCTGTATGGTCCTTTCCGACTGTCCATCAGTCTGCGAATGAAAGGCCGTACTAAACCTTAGCTTGGTGCCTAAGGCTCTGTGCAACTGTTCCCAAAAATGACTGGTAAACTGGGACCTCTGTCAGAAACTATAGTGACAGGAACTCCGTGCAAACGCACTATCTCTTGCACATACAACTGTGATAACCTTTCAGCAGAATAGGTTGTTTTGACAGGTAAGAAATGTGCTGTCTTAGTCAACCTATCAACAACTACCCAAATGGAATCATGTCCTTTGCTTGTCTTGGGTAGGCCAACAACAAAGTCCATGGTCACATGGTCCCACTTCCACTGTGGTATGGGTAAAGGTTGCATTGTCCCTGTAGGCTTCTGGTGTTCAGCTTTAACTTGCTGACACACAGGACACCTCAGAACAAACTCTGCAACATCCTTCTTCATCCCAGGCCACCAATACAAATCTTTCAAATTCCGATACATCTTGGTGCTTCCTGGATGCATAGCATACATGGAAGAATGAGCTTCTTTCTGGACTAACTTCCTCAAGTTATCCACATCCGGCACTATCATCCTTCCATTATAACAAGCTACATGATCATCTGAGTCATGGAAACCATCTCTCTTCTCATTTCCATACTCAGATCTGATCTGCTGAACTGCATCATCACCTTGTTGTGCTTCCTTAATCTGCTCCCTTAGGGTAGGTTTAATATGCATCTCAGCCAACAATCCGGCTAACAACGACACCTTCAACTGTACATTGTCTTGCCTTAAAGAGATAAGCATATCTCTCTTAGAGCATACTAAAGAGTTTAGTTGTGCTCTATCCATGGTTGATGTTGCTGATTTCCTACTCAAGGCATCTGCAACAACATTGGCCTTGCCCGGATGGTAATCAATTGTACAATCGTAGTCCTTGATTAACTCCATCCAACGACGTTGCCTCATGTTAAGCTCGTGCTGAGAGAAGATATACTTAAGGTTCTTGTGGTCTGTGAAAATCTGGAATGTCTCTCCGTAGAGATAATGTCTCCAGATCTTCAAGGCATGAACCACGGCAGCTAATTCCAGATCGTGTGTCGGATAATTCTCCTCGTGTTTCTTAAGCTGTCGGGAAGCAAAAGAAATCACTTGTTTATCCTGCATCAACACACATCCAAGTCCATTCTTGGAAGCATCACAGAAGACTACATATCCTTTTCCTTGTTCAGGTAGCACAAGAACAGGTGCACTTGTCAACCTCTCTTTCAACAATTGGAAAGACTGTTGACACTTATCACTCCAAGAAAAAGGAACATCTTTCTGGGTCAACTTGGTCAAAGGTAAAGCTATAGAACTAAAGTTCTTAATGAACCTTCGATAATATCCAGCTAACCCCAAGAAACTTCGAATTTCTGTCGGTGTCTTTGGTTGTTCCCATTGTAGAACAGATTCTACCTTTGTAGGGTCAACACGAATTCCTGAGGCAGATATCACATGTCCAAGAAAAGATACCTCCGACAGCCAGAACTCACATTTGCTAAACTTAGCATATAGCTTGTGTTCTCTTAGCAAGGTCAAATCTTGGCGAAGATGCTTCTCATGCTGCTGAGCATCCTTACTATAGATCAGAATGTCATCTATGAAGACGACAACACATTGATCGAGGAAGGGTCGAAAAACTCTATTCATGAGTTCCATAAATGCAGCTGGTGCATTGGTTAGTCCAAACGACATAACCGTGAACTCATAGTGACCATACCTTGTCCTAAAGGCAGACTTGGATATGTCACTATCCTTAATACGGAGTTGATGATATCCAGATCTCAAGTCTATCTTTGAAAAGACGGTTGCACCACACAACTGGTCAAAGACATCATCAATCCTCGGCAGAGGATACTTATTCTTTATTGTTACTTTATTGAGTTGTCTGTAGTCGATGCAAAACCGCATTGACCCATCTTTCTTTTTAACAAACAAGACCGGAGCACCCCAAGGTGAAGTGCTCGGTCGGATAAAACCCTTCTCAAGTAACTCTTGGAGCTGTTTCCTTAGTTCTGCCATCTCGGAAGGCGCCATCCTATACGGAGTCTGGGCTATGGGTTTCATATCTGGGATCAAATTGATTTCAAAATCAATCTCCCGAGGTGGTGGTATGCCAGGAAGTTCTTCAGGAAACACATCCGCGAATTCCCTGACTATGGGAACTTCCATAGGATTGGAACTTTCCTTGGTAACATCTACCACATGGGCTAAGAATGCATAACATCCTTGCCTCAACAACTTATCAGCAACCATAGCTGACACAAGGCAGGTGGGCAGAATCTTTCTCTCACCTTGAAAGATCAATGTGTTGATTTCATCAGCAAACACAGCCAACTTGGACTCACAATCCAAGACAACTCTATACCTTTCCAAGGTATCCATCCCGAGGATTATATCAAATCCTCACATATCAAGTGGTATAAGGTCCACTTGAATGCGATGTTCAGAAAAGAAGAGGATGCAGGGAGAGCATACCTCTTGCAAAACGACAGACCCACTCAACAGAGTCTCCAACAACAAACTATCTGCCCTATGACTAACAGTCATATTGCAGTTACGGATCACTTTACGAGTGATGAAAGAGTGCGTAGCACCCGGGTCAATCAGAACAGATACATCACAGGATGTAGACATATCAGAATATAAAAGTTTCACCTGACCTGCCACTACCCGTGGATTGACCACTACTTCAGGTGGGTTCATAGCATAGAACCTCGCAGTCGCCTGGTGTTGAGGTGGTGTTGATGATCCAGCTTGAGACGCTTGTCCACGTCATTGAGCTGCTCCTTTATGTTGTCTACTCTGAGATCCCTGTTGATTCTGTCTCAGAGGCTGTGTCACACTGACAGGCCTAGAACGACAATCCTTCATCAAGTGTCCCACCTTACCACAGTTGTAGCAACTCCTCTCCTGTTGTTGTGGTCGGGGTGGTCCAGTAACTGACACTGATGCAGAACTGTGAGTTCCTTGAAGCGGTTGACTCCGTCCTCTACCTCTGCTCGGTGTCCTTTGAGTTTGAAAACTCGATCTGGGTGGTGGAGGGTTAGGTGCAGAGAATCTAGGTTTCTTGGAATCCCTAGATGAAGAACCCTGGAACTATGGATATCTTTTCTGAGTTTGTCTCTTCTCAACCACAGATCTCTCTATCCTTCGGACTGACTCAAAAAAGGTAGAGAATCTCTCTCGGTTTTCTAAGGCAGACACGGGGGTTGACATATCAACATTCAAACCCTTCTCAAATCTTTTGATTCTTTCCTCATCTGTGGCAGCCATGTGCGGACAGAACCGCAACAATTCCATGAACTTAGCTTCATACTCGCTAATGTTCATCATACCCTACCTTAGTCTCTCAAACTGAGAGATCTTCTCATCTAGGAAGGTCTTTGGAAAATATCTATTGATAAATTCCCGACGAAACTCTTCCCATGAGAACTCTACTCCAGGTCTCTTCTGCTCTTCCATGTTCCACCAGTGACCAGCACTGCCTTTGAGAAGATATACAACATGTCTAACCTTCTCAGCTTCCGGGATGATAAGAATCCTGAAAGCCTTCTCCAACTCTGTCAACCAAAGGTCAGCATCGGTGGGGTCGGCAGTCCCGAAGTACTCGGTAGCTCCGACACGACGAAGTCGTTCGAACGTCTTACCGATACCTTGTGCTTCAGGATGGACAGGTGCCCTAGGTGCAGGCATGGGCATCCTGTCGGTTATGTGTGTCATGGCAGTCATAAACTTCCCGAACATCGTCTGTACAGCTGGGTTACCCATGTCGGCTGGGTCAAACTGGGGTGGCTCTCTTGGTGACTCAGGTGCAGGCTGTTCTATTTCTGGAACCCTTGCACCGCCTCGAGGTGCACTAGCACTACTCTCCGCCACGTACTCATCATGTGGCTCAGCCATTCTTATGTATCTTCTTCTCCTGAGGAGCAGAAGATTCTATTAGATAAGGAAGGAGTACTAAAGATAGACTTGACATCCTAAGTCCTATGCCTCTGTAGACTCAACTGACCTAGAGCTCTGATACCACTAATTGTGGGGCTCTGATCTCCAAACCGCGATATAATCTCGATTTAAACTTAGCGGAAGCGATTTGATAAACAACGGAAGACAAAAATCACGGGAAATTAAAACTTTTCGGGACAAGAGCTTGAATCCATAAAAACTTCTTTCATAACAAGAGATAAACTGTTTACATCTCATGATAATTACTTCTTGAGTAATTATATACATCAAGATACAAAATCTCAAGAACTCACACAAAAGACTCCAAGACCTGAGAGTACAGAGGACACATAGGACTGACTCTAACTACACCACATGGCAGGCTAAATCTCCACCTGAGATTACTGCTGCTCCTGGTGCTGCTGCTGCTGCTGAGATTGGTCACCTGTAGACCGGTTCCTCCGTCTACGACGTCCACCTAAAAAGTTGAAGTCTACGGGGTGAGACAATTTTACATAATTGTCCCAGCGAGAGTTATAACTCTCTGCCAGAAACTTTATTATAACATCAAAGAATATCTTAAGCAGTAAAGGTTTCAAAGTATTCAATAACAGTTACAACTATATAACAAGAGTTCGACATTTATGAGACATGAAGAAATATAAGCACTATCACAGTGTATCATCATTCAACTAACTCATAGTTATCTCTAGCAGGTATACTACGTGGTTGATTATGTTTTACAAACAACATTATGCCCTTTGGAGATGAGGCATACCACTCATACTCCAACTGATTGCTGAGAAGTCACATCAGTATCATACATAGGTCATTAAGAGAGCCAGATTCTCATGACCTTCATCTTCCTCAGTCAGTAAGAGGATCACTTGTAGGACATCTTGTGTCTCTACTTATTATAGCTCACCAGGGTAAACTGGTCCTTCGCTATTTTAGAGTTACAGTGGCGTTCTGTACTCTCTTCGTCATCGAGACTTTTCATGTTTATCTCCACTGATACAGATATCTATGTTTTCTTCGTCATCAGGAGGTTTCATGTTTACCTTCCACTGATACGGTAGGGTTTAGTAGTGAAGGGTTGACGGATTACACATCTACATCAATCACCTACACTAGGATGTAAGGTTCTACACATACATATACCCCACATACTCAATAGTATGTGTTCCAGGAGTTTCCTTAGGAAAACCTGTTTCACCATCATTTGATCTCTGACAATGATGGATCTATGATCAGGGCGCTACATTATACTGGATTAGTTAGGTACATTTAGTATTCATTTAATCATCACACATTGTTCTTCAAACAATAACAGTAGCATAACAGCTATGAAAGGAGAATACTAAATGTAACAAGCCTAACTCACATCAATCATCATTTCTCATTATACTCATCACAAGTCATCTCTGAAGCATGACTTGGTGGTATTCATGGCTCTTACAGCCCATTAACTCATAGGATGCCACTTACAAGGCATCAAGATATTTTACTTATTCATAAATCCTTTAACATGCTTTTAATGAATACAATATCATCATCCATACCTGGATATGATCACCTTCATATCAGGACCTGCATAGTTAGTTCAACTGATAAAGGTAATTCAAAACAAGGAATATACTTCTCACTCTTATCATAAGAGCTAAGTTCTCTGATTCTTATCAATTAGAGTTTAATACTCATAAAGCATGTCATTACCCTTGAATTAGGGTTTGCTATTCACATTGAAGTGAATTGAACTCATAACATCATCATGTATGTGGAGCATCATCATTGATGCTCTCAGACTGGCTTAAGATTCATCATACATCATAATTAGGGTTTCCATGATCTCACACAGGTGGATCATACCCTAATTATGCACATTCATGTGTATTGAAGGTTCTTTAATTGAGTTTCCACCTAAAAAGGGTACTTTCTCTCTCTAGAAGTACTTTCTCTCTCTAGAAGTACTTTCTCTCTCCTCATACTAGTAGATGGTGATAACACCACTCTAGATCAAGTTGAAATAAGTCATCATGGGCTAACATAGCCAAAAACATCACTAACATGTGATTAGGGTTTGATTTGATCAAGGTATTACTCAATTGACCCTTCAAGGGTATTTTGGTAATTCACCCCATTGATCACCATCATGGTTCAAATCATTAGTCACTTAATCCCTTAATGTCCTAGGTTATCATTAGGGTTTTAGGTTAGAGCATCTTTGAACCATTTACTTCTCCAATTGGTTAAGTGAAGTCAACCTTTGAACACCTCAAACGATCTCAACCTTCAACATCCAAACGGTTTGAGACCGTTTGGATGGGTTGACCGTTTGCTTTGGTTGACTTCAAGACCGTGTGACCTTCAAGGTCGTGAGCCCAAACCGAGAGGGGGTGTAGACCGTTTAACCATGTTGACTTCAAGACCGTGTGACCTTCAAGGTCGTGAGCCCAAACCGAGAGGGGGTGTAGACCGTTTAACCATGTTGACTTCAAGACCGAGAGGCCCTATATGGTTTGAGACCATTTGATGTCTCTCGGTCTTGAGACCGTGAGGCCTCTCACGGTCTTGAGACCGTGAGGTCTCAAATGGTCTTGAGACCGTGAGCCCTCAAACGGTCTTGAGACCGTGAGGCTCACATGGTCTCAAACCGTTTGGTCCTTCAACAAGGTTCAAGTTTTTCAATTGATTATGTTTATCAATGTTGAAGCCCCCAAAAGGTCAAATCCATGGTAACCACTTATGGATTAAGTCAATTAGGGTTATGTTTAACCAATTGGTCATTCAATTGACCCTCAATTGTTAACCAATTAGGGTTGAAGTCGATTCAATTAAGGTCTATCAATGTTCAACCATCAACACTCAACAATGTGAATCAACTCAAGGTTGAACCCTTCAATTGAGCTCCACTTGGGCCCAAACTTGGCCCAAACGGTCTTGAGATCGTGTGGATGAACTCTACACGGTCTTGAGACCGTTTGCCCAAGATTTCATCAAGATCTAATGTGATTTGATAGGGATTGAACCTTGATTGAGTCACAAATCAGTATTTTGATTAATTTGATAACTTATTTCAATTGGACCCTCAATTGATCAAATTACCTTAACCCTAGACCTCCAAACGGTCTTGGGTTGTCACAACACGGTCGTGAGACCGTTTGGATGAGTTCCAAACGGTCTTAAGACCGTTTTCCCATCCAACTTTTGGATTCTAGTAAAAATTCTTCAAGGTTGGATCCATTGAATTGATTATCATATCAATATTTAATTGCAATGTAATTTGGTATTATTGTACCTTCAATTGGTCAACTATTCTTGACCTCAGACCTCCATATGGTCTTGGGTGATTGCCCACACGGTCTTTAGACCGTTTGGTTGATCCCCAAACGGTCTTGAGACCGTTTAGGTCAATCAACCCAAAAACACTCATTATTTTATTGAGATTTCAGTACTGATTTCAATTAGGGTTTGCCCTAGTAATCACCATTCAACTCTTAGCTCGTTTGGAATTAGTCCATAAAATTTGGTGAGTTGTTAATTATCATTATTGTGAACAGTAATCTCATATGGTCAACGCCTTGTCAACGACCTTACACGGTCTTGAGACCGTTTTCCCAAAAAGGCTATTTCAGACCGTTTGAAATTCAGGAATAAATTCAATTAAAGTTGTTGATTAAAAAAGACATATCTCCCGATTCCTTTGGAGTTAACCTCTCAATTTTTGAGAGTGATTAATCTACATAATTATATACAGGTTTCTTATACGGTCCATGCTCGGTCAACGCTGATATACGGTCTTGAAGACCGTTTACCCTCTCTCGGTCTTGAGACCGTTTGCTCACCTCACGGTCTTGAGACCGAGAGAGCAAGTTGGGGAGACCGTTTAATAAAGTGAAAAGCGGTGGATGTTTCTTGGAATTAACGTCTTCATATCCTAGCTCAAGAACAGCAAGGATTTCCCACGGATTTGCTTGCAAAATAGCAAAGGAAAGTAGGGAAGAAGAAGAACTTTCATCTACATGCATAATCAAGATGTATGTAACAAAGCATGGGTTTAGAGTTATAAAACCCGCCTAAAGCTTGCTTCCTGAGCTCCAAGCTTTCGAGATCCAAGCTTTAATGGCGTCCTTGAGCTCTCACAGGTTGGCCAAGGTGAAAACCTCCAGGGAAAGTCAAGAAAAGATGGCTAGAAAGATAGAGCCATGAGAGCTAGCCATGAAATTGACCTTGAATTCGAGTTTTAACCATGAATTTAGGCAAGAAGAGGAATCCAAACCTACCTTGCACCCTTGGTCGTCCTCCTTAGCTCCAAGGCAGTCCTTGGTCATTTTTGGGTGAATAGAACAGTAAGGAAACGAAGGGAAAGTTTCCTTGCTTAGAGAGGTGGAGTGTATATATACTTGGGGTGGGGTTCTAATTATAAGTTCATAAATTCTCCATAATTTCAACTAAGTCCCTCCACCCTTCATAGCTCTTCCTCTCTTCTTTCTTTTAAGGACAACTTCCTCTTAAGGTCAAGAAATGAGAGAAAAGAAGATCAACTTATTACTTAAACATACCCATAAAAGGGCTATTGCACATACACCCTGATTATTCAATCACAAAGGTGTAATTCATAACTTGATTATTCAATTGAGGTGACCTCTTCATCATTTCTTCTCTAAATGATGACAAGAGTCTTAATAGATACATTAGATGATATATTTTACAAATTGCATCCCTTAATTTGGGTAAATTGCAGTTTACCCCAAATTAGGGTTTCAAGCACCGGGATTGCTTCCACGACTGCACCTTGGTGCCCAAGCTTGGGAATGAAAACCTCTAGAGGGGGGGGTGAATAGAGTTTTATAGATAATTTAACAATTATTACACTTAAACAACCACAAAGAAAGATTGGACAAGGAGACACAAGGGTTTAGAGTGGTTCCTAGCCTTAGCAAATACTAAGGTAGTCAGTCCACTACCCGATTGCTTACCCAACCGGGATTTGAAAAGAAATTATTTTATTACCTCGCAAGGACTTTTACATAAAATACATTTCTTTTCCCTAAACCCTTCAAGCAGCCTTCACCTAGAAGTAATCGCCCAACTCGAAGCAGCCTTCCCTTGAAGTAGATGCACCAACACCCGTTGCACCAGCCTTCTGAAGTAGCTTCCCGTGCGATAGCCTTCTTGAAGTAGCTTGAAGTCCCCTTCTCCTCCGAGAAGTCCACCCTCTCCAATCCGCAGCCTCCAACCCTAGGAGTAGCAAGGAGAGTACAAGAAATAAATAGGAACAAGAAGGAAAACAGAAATTACAATACCATTGTAAGCACAAGGCTTGATTTTCCTATATCAAGCGTTTGGATCTCCTAACCAAGATGTATAACAATGTGGTGATTGAGTGTAGGAGATCCTAGTCTATAGGACACGAAATGGAAGCAATAGAAATGAATAACAAGTGTGGGAATGCACTATTGCTTCTAAACAGATTGCCAATGTAGTGTGAGCTCAAGGATTGCACAATTGAGTATATGAGTGTCTTTGAGTGTCCTAAGGCTTGTCCTATTTATAGGAATGGCCTATGGATGCTTAAGGACGTTCTAGACAACTTCTAGGGGGTTCCTAGTGCTTAACTAGCCGTTAGGAATAAGTTAGGCGCATTAGCAACGGCTAGTTAATTAATTCTGCAGTTGCTGTCAGAGACCATCTCGGTCGAGGACTTGTCGACCGAGATGCCCAGTCGGTCGAGGATTCGTCGATCGACAGACTCTCTGGATTAACGTTTATTTGCAACTGTCAACTGCTGTGTCTAACGGCTACTTTTGGTCAATCTCGGTCGAGAAGTTTGTCGACCGAGAGTGTCTCGGTCGAGGAGTGTAGTCGACCGAGATTGACTCTGTTTCAATCTTTTAATTAAACCACTAAGTGTGTTTATGAGTGTGCATAATGTGATCCTTTTGGAAGGGATGACTTGTATAACTATGGTGTGTAGCTAGGGAAGATCTAACGCTTGATTTACATGCAATCTAAGTACTTGTACATTATATAACTGTACAAGTTTTTACAATAGTGATTACATTGCATGAAAGTAAATATGTAAGCTCGTGATTTCCCTAGTTGCTTTGTCATCCACCATAATCCTGCACACTCAAGTAGCTCGTTAGAATAATAAGAATGAAATGTTTGTCATCATCGAAACAAAGGGATTTATCATAATGTCCAATTTTTCCAACAATCTCCCCCTTTTTGAAGATGACAAACATTTCCTAAAATATGAAATAAGGAAATATAAAGCATGTCAGTTTCATACCTGAAGATTACCTTTTGTAGCCATTCTTGTTTTACAAGTGTGAGTGTTGGCAATCAGGATGAAACTCATATATATTTATATTTTTGATTTTATATTCTTTCTCCCCCTTTGTCATTTCAAAAAGATATCCAATTTGAATATTTTATTTTCTTTTCCCCTTTAATTTTATATTTTGCTCCCCCTTAAATAGATATCCTTTTAGAAACATGGATTTATGTCTAATTTATCCACTATTTGTTTCTCAATCATTTGCAAAGGATATTAAGCCTTGAAATGATATGAGATTCCCTTAAGCTTATGATGAATGTACATTTATCTCTCATCTATCAAGGGATGTTAAGCCCTAAATTAAATGAGAATCCTTTAATATTAGAGTACATAAAAATGTCTCCAACCAAATGCAAGGGATGTTAAGCCCTGATTTGTCTAGAGATTTCCTTTAAGAGCAAAATATATTATTTTGATGAAATTCTTTTTCATACAAGTTACTTTTAAGAATACGAAGGTCATAGCAAACTTCAAAATGTTTATGTAAACTTCAAATAAACAAATTTGATTTTATAAGCTCCCCCTTAATCTTACAATTTAAGCAATTTTAAGGCTTTTAAGGTCACACATGATTTTAAATTTTGATTTTGACCTTCATCAAAAGTATACTAAGATCAAGTACAATAGAATAATATCCAAATAAACATTTTGTCAAAGCTTATTTTAGGTCGCCCTTGACTACGACCAAGGCGCCCCTTGGCTAAGTTTTGTTTTAACCAAGAGGCAAATTCTACAGATTTCCAAGATAAACATTCATATGTGAGGTATAAATTTTGCAGATAAATATCAATTTGAAGCATATTAAGATATATCCATTACACAAGTATCATAGTGAATTCTAGATTTTTCTAGAATGCATTTCCATTCATTGTAAATGATGTTTCATATGCTTTGCTATGGGTACATAAATATCAAATTTCTGCTTATACCCTTATCATAAGAAACATATATTTTGAAAGCAAGATTAACATCTTAAAGTGAAGATTTTTGATTTCTTAGAACAAGCAAGTAGATACAAACATTTAAAATTTTGTTCCAAGAGACACCGTTTGGCTTGTCATAGCAACATCATTATCACAAGTTGTGTCCACAAACATTATCTATTATGTCAAGATACTTTTATACTAATGACATTTGCGATTATATGAATTACAATGATCATTCATGGTTTGCATATATGACAAAGCTTATTTTAAACCAATGAATCCATAATGATCATGTTAAATGATTCTCAATATGAAAACATGAAAGCATGATTAATATTTCAAGGTTTCTTAAAGATGTCAATTTGAGAAATTTTATAGCATTTTGTTCATTGCAAGCGTAATGGTCATATCACCAATGAATTATTTTGCTTACTTATCATGTATCATTAACATCATGCTCAATGATGAAATATTTAAAGCATGTCCATGATGTAATGAGAGAACAATAGAATGATGAAATACAGTGACTGTAATCATTTAAACACATGATTTCTATCTAGATAGATGCTTTAAAGAAAATCATGTAGATATTATAAAATAGGGATTTCTAAACTTGATTTTCAATTTAGTTTATGTAAAACAGTTATTAACAATTAGATAGCCACTGATCAATCAATTATTCAGCAATTTTATTGCAGACTGAGAAACAGTGACATGCTCGGTCGACAGCTTTTCGACCGACATTTACTCGGTCGACAACTGCTCGACCGACCGAATTTCTGGAAAGTGTTCAGAATTTTATTTCAAGTACAATATAAACTGTATCTAATTCAATTATTTAGTTTGAGATAAACATATGAATATCAAAGTAACATGTAGATTATATCTCAACTAATCATATTCAAATCTTTTGATTAACCTAAATTTATATAAATTTGTTATCCCTATATGCTAAGTTGAGATAGACATAAAGATATGCAAATTAAAGGCTTTGGTCGTATCTCAACTTAGTTTAACCGAATCAATTTGGGGGTTTTGGAACCCATACCAACTCAACATCCTTTTTCTTGTATGGGCAGGAGAAGGAGTAATGTCCAAGACGTAAACAGTAGTGGCAACATATAGAATCAACCTCATATCTCTTTCTATGATTTTGGTCTAGGTTGTTCTTTGGTACAAATGTATATGTGCCCCTATGTACATTCATGAATTGACTCGCTTGTGTCCTTCTCCAACTAGGTTGTTGATAGGATTTCTCCTTAGGCTTATAACCTAGTCCTCTTCTCCCAATTTGATGATAGGGATTATCTAAGATTTGATCAAGGATACCGTTGTTATTTAAACTTCTAACTTTTTGTTGTAACTTAACAATTTCATCCATTCTCCTTTTGATATCTAACTTTGCTTTATCTAAATCGGATACTAAGGAGTTTCTTTCATTGACAACTTTATCATAATCTAAATGTGAGCATAAAATAGGTTGTTTCTGAAGATCATTCACTTGTGATTGCAAATTTGACTTTTCTAAGGATAGTAGACTACAATCTCCTTCTACCGATTTTAACTTAAGATCATAACCTTCATTTGCCCTTTTTAGATCTTCATTTTCAGATTCAAGAACAAGAAGTTTAGTATTTAAATCCTCATTTTCTTTATTTGATTTCTTTAACTTCTTTTTGCACTCAATATATTTACTATGTGTTTCTTCAATAATAGCAACTAATTCTTCTTTATGTAATTCAAGTAAGCTTACCTCTTCTTCTTCTTCCTCACTTATTGTAGCAACTAGACATTCTTTATGTGCTTCTTCCTTCTTTGACCTCCATGGATAGGAATATGTCGTGTGCCTTGTTCCTAAGCACCAATCGCAACTTGTTGAACATTGGTCCATGCTCCTTTGCTTGTGGTTGTAGTCACCTCCTCCCTTGATCTTCTTCAAGACCTTGTTAGGGCTCCTTGAAGCCTGCTCTGATACCAATTGAAAACCTCTAGAGGGGGGGTGAATAGAGTTTTATAGATAATTTAACAATTATTACACTTAAACAACCACAAAGAAAGATTGGACAAGGAGACACAAGGGTTTAGAGTGGTTCCTAGCCTTAGCAAATACTAAGGTAGTCAGTCCACTACCCGGTTGCTTACCCAACCGGGATTTGAAAAGAAATTATTTTATTACCTCGCAAGGACTTTTACATAAAATACATTTCTTTTCCCTAAACCCTTCAAGCAGCCTTCACCTAGAAGTAATCGCCCAACTCGAAGCAGCCTTCCCTTGAAGTAGATGCACCAACACCCGTTGCACCAGCCTTCTGAAGTAGCTTCCCATGCGATAGCCTTCTTGAAGTAGCTTGAAGTCCCCTTCTCCTCCGAGAAGTCCACCCTCTCCAATCCGCAGCCTCCAACCCTAGGAGTAGCAAGGAGAGTACAAGAAATAAATAGGAACAAGAAGGAAAACAGAAATTACAATACCGTTGTAAGCACAAGGCTTGATTTTCCTATATCAAGCGTTTGGATCTCCTAACCAAGATGTATAACAATGTGGTGATTGAGTGTAGGAGATCCTAGTCTATAGGACACGAAATGGAAGCAATAGAAATGAATAACAAGTGTGGGAATGCACTATTGCTTCTAAACAGATTGCCAATGTAGTGTGAGCTCAAGGATTGCACAATTGAGTATATGAGTGTCTTTGAGTGTCCTAAGGCTTGTCCTATTTATAGGAATGGCCTATGGATGCTTAAGGACGTTCTAGACAACTTCTAGGGGGTTCCTAGTGCTTAACTAGCCGTTAGGAATAAGTTAGGCGCATTAGCAACGGCTAGTTAATTAATTCTGCAGTTGCTGTCAGAGACCATCTCGGTCGAGGACTTGTCGATCGAGATGCCCAGTCGGTCGAGGATTCGTCGATCGACAGACTCTCTGGATTAACGTTTATTTGCAACTGTCAACTGCTGTGTCTAACGGCTACTTTTGGTCAATCTCGGTCGAGAAGTTTGTCGACCGAGAGTGTCTCGGTCGAGGAGTGTAGTCGACCGAGATTGACTCTGTTTCAATCTTTTAATTAAACCACTAAGTGTGTTTATGAGTGTGCATAATGTGATCCTTTTGGAAGGGATGACTTGTATAACTATGGTGTGTAGCTAGGGAAGATCTAACGCTTGATTTACATACAATCTAAGTACTTGTACATTATATAACTGTACAAGTTTTTACAATAGTGATTACATTGCATGAAAGTAAATATGTAAGCTCGTGATTTCCCTAGTTGCTTTGTCATCCACCATAATCCTGCACACTCAAGTAGCTCGTTAGAATAATAAGAATGAAATGTTTGTCATCATCGAAACAAAGGGATTTATCATAATGTCCAATTTTTCCAACAGGGAAATCCCTCTAACTTCAACATAATCATTCTCATGATGTCTCAACATCAGAGAATCATCTTAACATGTGCAATTTGCAAGTTAATCCTTCTAACTGGGTAATTTGCACATAGGTCCTTGTATTACAAAACAATGCTACAACTTTATATAAAAAGGAGCAAAAACTGAAATATATGTTTCTGAGAAACTTAATTACATGCCCAAAGTTAATCACAAGGATTTAATTACATATTTAGGCAAAAAACCTAGGGTTAGCTTATAACCCAGGTCAGGGATGTTACAAATTATCCACCCCTTACAAGGATTTCGTCCCCGAAATCGATATGACACATTAAGGGAAAAGGGCAGGATGCTTCCTTCTCATCTCATCCTCTAGTTCCCAAGTGGCTTCTTCAACACCACGGTGGTTCCAGAGGACTTTCACAAGACTTATATCTTGCTTCTTTAACTTTTTAATTCTGTTATCAAGGATTGACACTGGTCCCTCCTCATAGGATATATCATCATTCAATTCTACCTCCATAGGTTGTAGAACTGACTCGGTGTCGGGGTGACATTTCTTCAGCATAGAAATGTGAAACACAGGGTGTAACCTCTGTAACTCTGGAGGCAGCTCTAGTCTATATGCTACCTTTCCAATTCGTTCAATGATTGGATAAGGTCCCATAAATCTAGGGGCTAACTTCCCTTTCCTTCCAAAACGAAGGACCCCTTTCCAAGGCGAGATCTTGAGATACACTCTGTCTCCAACCTGGAACTCTAAGGGTTTACGACACTTGTCAGCATAAGATTTCTGCCTATCCTGTGCAGTCTTAATCTGTTGTTGTATTACTTTAATCTTCTCTGTAGTCTGCTGCACAAGATCAGGACCTAACAACTGATGTTCACCAGTCTCAAACCAACACAAAGGTGATCTACAACGTCTACCATACAAGGCCTCATAAGGTGCCATATCAATACTAAGCTGATAGCTATTGTTATAGGCAAACTCTATCAAGCTTAGGTGTAGATCACAACTTCCGGTAAACTGGAGAGCACATGCTCTCAACAGGTCTTCTAAGGTCTGTATGGTCCTTTCTGACTGTCCATCAGTCTGCGGATGAAAGGCCATACTAAACCTTAGCTTGGTGCCTAAGGCTTTGTGCAACTGTTCCCAAAAATGACTGGTAAACTGGGAACCTCTGTCAGAAACTATAGTGACAGGAACTCCGTGCAAATGCACTATCTCTTGCACATACAACTGTGATAACCTTTCAACAGAATAGGTTGTTTTGACAGGTAAGAAATGTGCTGTCTTAGTCAACCTATCAACAACTACCCAAATGGAATCATGTCCTTTGCTTGTCTTGGGTAGGCCAACAAAAAAGTCCATGGTCACATGGTCCCACTTCCACTGTGGTATGGGTAAAGGTTGCATTGTCCCTGTAGGCTTCTGGTGTTCAGCTTTAACTTGCTGACACACAGGACACCTCAGAACAAACTCTACAACATCCTTCTTCATCCCAGGCCACCAATACAAATCTTTCAAATTCCGATACATCTTGGTGCTTCCTGGATGCATAGCATACATGGAAGCATGAGCTTCTTCCAAGACTAACTTCCTCAAGTTATCCACATCCGACACTATCATCATTCCATTATAACAAGCTACATGATCATCTGAGTCATGGAAATCATCTCTCTTCTCATTTCCATACTCAGATCTGATCTGCTGAACTGCATCATCACCTTGCTGTGCTTCCTTAATCTGCTCCCTTAGGGTAGGTTTAATATGCATCTCAGCTAACAATCCGGCTAACAACGACACCTTCAACTGTACATTGTCTTGCCTTAAAGAGATAAGCATATCTCTCTTAGAGCATACTAAAGAGTTTAGTTGTGCTCTATCCATGGTTGATGTTGCTGATTTCCTACTCAAGGCATCTGCAACAACATTGGCCTTGCCCGGATGGTAATCAATTGTACAATCGTAGTCCTTGATTAACTCCATCCAACGACGTTGCCTCATGTTAAGCTCGTGCTGAGAGAAGATATACTTAAGGTTCTTGTGGTCTGTGAAAATCTGGAATGTCTCTCCGTAGAGATAATGTCTCCAGATCTTCAAGGCATGAACCACGATAGCTAATTCCAGATCGTGTGTCAGATAATTCTCCTCGTGTTTCTTAAGCTGTCGGGAAGCAAAAGAAATCACTTGTTTATCCTGCATCAACACACATCCACGTCCATTCTTGGAAGCATCACAGAAGACTACATATCCTTTTCCTTGTTCAGGTAGCACAAGAACAGGTGCACTTGTCAACCTCTCTTTCAACAATTGGAAAGACTGTTGACACTTATCACTCCAAGAAAAAGGAACATCTTTCTGGGTCAACTTGGTCAAAGGTAAAGCTATAGAACTAAAGTTCTTAATGAACCTTCGATAATAGCCAGCTAACCCCAAGAAACTTCGAATTTCCGTCGGTGTCTTCAGTTGTTCCCATTGTAGAACAGATTCTACCTTTGTAGGGTCAACACGAATTCCTGAGGCAGATATCACATGTCTAAGAAAAGATACCTCCGACAGCCAGAACTCACATTTGCTAAACTTAGCATATAGCTTGTGTTCTCTTAGCAAGGTCAAATCTTGGAGAAGATGCTGCTCATGCTGCTGAGCATCCTTACTATAGATCAGAATGTCATCTATGAAGACGACAACACATTGATCGAGGAAGGGTCGAAAAACTCTATTCATGAGTTCCATAAATGCAGTTGGTGCATTGGTTAGTCCAAACGACATAACCGTGAAATCATAGTGACCATACCTTGTCCTAAAGGCAGACTTGGATATGTCACTATCCTTAATACGGAGTTGATGATATCCAGATCTCAAGTCTATCTTTGAAAAGACGGTTGCACCACGCAACTGGTCAAAGAGATCATCAATCCTCGACAGAGGATACTTATTCTTTATTGTTACTTTATTGAGTTGTCTGTAGTCGATGTACAACCGCATTGACCCATCTTTCTTTTTAACAAACAAGACCGGAGCACCCCAAGGTGAAGTGCTCGGTCGGATAAAACCCTTCTCAAGTAACTCTTGGAGCTGTTTCCTTAGTTCTGCCATCTCGGAAGGCGCCATCCTATACGGAGTCTGGGCTATGGGTTTCGTATCTGGGATCAAATTGATTTCAAAATCAATCTCCCGAGGTGGTGGTATGCCAGGAAGTTCTTCAGGAAACACATCCTCGAATTACCTGACTATGGGAACTTCCACAAGATTGGAACTTTCCTTGGTAACATCTACCACATGGGCTAAGAATGCATAACATCCTTGCCTCAACAACTTATCAGCAACCATAGCTGACACAACGGAGGTGGGCAGAATCTTTCTCTCACCTTGAAAGATCCATGTGTTGTTTTCATCAGCAAACACAGCCAACTTGGACTTACAATCCAAGACAACTCTATACCTTTCCAAGGTATCCATCCCGAGGATTATATCAAATCCTCACATATCAAGTGGTATAAGGTCCACTTGAATGCGATGTTCATAAAAGAAGAGGATGCAGGGAGAGCATACCTCTTGCAAAATGGCAGACCCACTCAACGGAGTCTCCAACAACAAACTATCTACCCTATGACTAACAGTCATATTGCAGTTACGGATCACTTTACGAGTGATGAAAGAGTGCATAGCACCCGGGTCAATCAGAACAGATACATCACAGGATGTAGACATATCAGAATATAAAAGTTTCATCTGACCTGCCACTACCCGTGGATTGACCACTGCTTCAGATGGGTTCATAGCATAGAACCTTGCAGTCGCCTGGTGTTGAGGTGGTGTTGATGATCCAGCTTGAGACGCTTGTCCACGTCCTTGAGCTTCTCCTTTATGTTGTCTACTCTGAGATCCCTGTTGATTCTGTCTCAGAGGCTGTGTCACACTGACAGGCCTAGAACGACAATCCTTCATCAAGTGTCCCACCTTACCACAGTTGTAGCAACTCCTCTCCTGTTGTTGTGGTCAGGGTGGTCCAGTAACTGACACTGATGCAGAACTGTGAGTTCCTTGAAGCGGTTGACTCCGCCCTCTACCTCTTCTCGGTGTCCTTTGAGTTTGAAAACTCGATCTGGGTGGTGGAGGGTTAGGTGCAGAGAATCTAGGTTTCTTGGAATCCCTAGATGAAGAACCCTGGAACTGTGGATATCTTTTCTGAGTTTGTCTCTTCTCAACCACAGATCTCTCTATCCTTCAGACTGACTCAACGAAGGTAGAGAATCTCTCTCGGTTTTCTAAGGCAGACACGGGGGTTGACATATCAGCATTCAAACCCTTCTCAAATCTTTTGATTCTTTCCTCATCTGTGGCAGCCATGTGCGGACAGAACTGCAGCAACTCCATGAACTTAGCTTCATACTCGCTAATGTTCATCATACCCTGCCTTCGTCTCTCAAACTGAGAGATCTTCTCATCTAGGAAGGTCTTTGGAAAATATCTATTGATAAATTCCCGACGAAACTCTTCCCATGAGAACTCTACTCTAGGTCTCTTCTGCTCTTCCATGTTCCACCAGTGACCAGCACTGCCTTTGAGAAGATAGACAGCATGTCTAACCTTCTCAGCTTCCGGGATGATAAGAATCCTGAAAGCCTTCTCCAACTCTGTCAACCAAAGGTCAGCATCGGCGGGGTCGGCAGTCCCGAAGTACTCGGTAGCTCCGAAACGATGAAGTCATTTGAACGTCTTACCGATACCTTGTGCTTCAGGATGGACAGGTGTCCTAGGTGCAGGCATGGGCATCCTGTCGGTTATGTGTGTCATGGCAGTCATAAACTGCCCGAACATCGTCTGTACAGTTGGGTTACCCATGTCGGCTGGGTCAAACTGGGGTGGCTCTCTTTGTGACTCAGGTACAGGCTGTTCTATTTCTAGAACCCTTGCACCGCCTGGAGGTGCACTAGCACTACTCTCCGCCACGTACTCCTCATGTGGCTCAGCCATTCTTATGTATCTTCTTCTCCTGAGGAGCAGAAGATTCTATTAGATAAGGAAGGAGTACTAAAGATAGACTCGACATCCTAAGTCCTATGCCTCTGTAGACTCAACTGACCTAGAGCTCTGATACCACTAATTGTGGGGCTCTGATCTCCAAACCGCGATATAATCTCGATTTAAACTTAGCGGAAGCGATTCGATAAACATCGGAAGACAAAAATCATGGGAAATTAAAACTTTTCGGGATAAGAGCTTGAATCCATAAAAACTTCTTTCATAACAAGAGATAAACTGTTTACATCTCATGATAATTACTTCTTGAGTAATTATATACATCAAGATACAAAATCTCAAGAACTCACACAAAAGACTCCAAGACCTGAGAGTACAGAGGACACATAGGACTGACTCTAACTACACCACATGGCAGGCTAAATCTCCACCTGAGATTACTGCTGCTCCTGGTGCTGCTGCTGCTGAGATTGGTCACCTGTAGACCGGTTCCTCCGTCTACGACGTCCACCTAAAAAGTTGAAGTCTACGGGGTGAGACAATTTTACATAATTGTCCCAGCGAGAGTTATAACTCTCCGCCAGAAACTTTATTATAACATCAAAGAATATCTTAAGCAGTAAAGCTTTCAAAGTATTCAATAACAGTTACAACTATATAACAAGAGTTCGACATTTATGAGACATGAAGAAATATAAGCACTATCACAGTGTATCATCATTCAACTAACTCGTAGTTATCTCTAGCAGGTATACTACGTGGTTGATTATGTTTTACAAACAACATTATGCCCTGTGGAGATGAGGCATACCACTCATACTCCAACTGATTGCTGAGAAGTCACATCAGTATCATACATAGGTCATTAAGAGAGCCGGATTCTCATGACCTTCATCTTCCTCAGTCAGTAAGAGGATCACTTGTAGGACATCTTGTGTCTCTACTTATTATAGCTCACCAGGGTAAACTGGTCCTTCGCTATTTTAGAGTTACAGTGGCGTTCTGTACTCTCTTCGTCATCGAGACTTTTCATGTTTATCTCCACTGATACGGATATCTATGTTTTCTTTGTCATCAGGAGGTTTCATGTTTACCTTCCACTGATACGGTAGGGTTTAGTAGTGAAGGGTTGACGGATTACACATCTACATCAATCACCTACACTAGGATGTAAGGTTCTACACATCCATATACCCCACATACTCAATAGTATGTGTTCCAGGAGTTTCCTTAGGAAAACCTGTTTCACCATCATTTGATCTCTGACAATGATGGATCTATGATCAGGGCGCTACATTATACTGGATTAGTTAGGTACATTTAGTATTCATTTAATCATCACACATTGTTCTTCAAACAATAACAGTAGCATAACAGCTATGAAAGGAGAATACTAAATGTAACAAGCCTAACTCACATCAATCATCATTTCTCATTATACTCATCACAAGTCATCTCTGAAGCATGACTTGGTGGTATTCATGGCTCTTACAGCCCATTAACTCATAGGATGCCACTTACAAGGCATCAAGATATTTTACTTATTCATAAATCCTTTAACATGCTTTTAATGAATACAGTATCATCATCCATACCTGGATATGATCACCTTCATATCAGGACCTGCATAGTTAGTTCAACTGATAAAGGTAATTCAAAACAAGGAATATACTTCTCACTCTTATCATAAGAGCTAAGTTCTCTGATTCTTATCAATTAGAGTTTAATACTCATAAAGCATGTCATTACCCTTGAATTAGGGTTTGCTATTCACATTGAAGTGAATTGAACTCATAACATCATCATGTATGTGGAGCATCATCATTGATGCTCTCAGACTGGCTTAAGATTCATCATACATCATAATTAGGGTTTCCATGATCTCACACAGGTGGATCATACCCTAATTATGCACATTCATGTGTATTGAAGGTTCTTTAATTGAGTTTCCACCTAAAAAGGGTACTTTCTCTCTCTAGAAGTACTTTCTATCTCTAGAAGTACTTTCTCTCTCCTCATACTAGTAGATGGTGATAACATCACTCTAGATCAAGTTGAAATAAGTCATCATGGGCTAACATAGCCAAAAACATCACTAACATGTGATTAGGGTTTGATTTGATCAAGGTATTACTCAATTGACCCTTCAAGGGTATTTTGGTAATTCACCCCATTGATCACCATCATGGTTCAAATCATTAGTCACTTAATCCCTTAATGTCCTAGGTTATCATTAGGGTTTTAGGTTAGAGCATCTTTGAACCATTTACTTCTCCAATTGGTTAAGTGAAGTCAACCTTTGAACACCTCAAACGATCTCAACCTTCAACATCCAAACGGTTTGAGACCGTTTGGATGGGTTGACCGTTTGCTTTGGTTGACTTCAAGACCGTGTGACCTTCAAGGTCGTGAGCCCAAACCGAGAGGGGGTGTAGACCATTTAACCATGTTGACTTCAAGACCGCGTGACCTTCAAGGTCGTGAGCCCAAACCGAGAGGGGGTGTAGACCGTTTAACCATGTTGACTTCAAGACCGAGAGGCCCTATATGGTTTGAGACCATTTGATGTCTCTCGGTCTTGAGACCATGAGGCCTCTCACGGTCTTGAGACCGTGAGGTCCCAAATGGTCTTGAGACCGTGAGCCCTCAAACGGTCTTGAGACAGTGAGGCTCACATGGTCTCAAACCGTTTGGTCCTTCAACAAGGTTCAAGTTTTTCAATTGATTATGTTTATCAATGTTGAAGCCCCCAAAAGGTCAAAGCCATGGTAACCACTTATGGATTAAGTCAATTAGGGTTATGTTTAACCAATTGGTCACTCAATTGACCCTCAATTGTTAACCAATTAGGGTTGAAGTCGATTCAATTAAGATCTATCAATGTTCAGCCATCAACACTCAACAATGTGAATCAACTCAAGGTTGAACCCTTCAATTGAGCTCCACTTGGGCCCAAACTTGGCCCAAACGGTCTTGAGATCGTGTGGATGAACTCTACACGGTCTTGAGACCATTTGCCCAAGATTGCATCAAGATCTAATGTGATTTGATAGGGATTGAACCTTGATTGAGTCACAAATCAGTATTTTGATTAATTTGATAACTTATTTCAATTGGACCCTCAATTGATCAAATTACCTTAACCCTAGACCTCCAAACGGTCTTGGGTTGTCACCACACGGTCTTGAGACCGTTTGGATGAGTTCCAAACGGTCTTAAGACCGTTTTCCCATCCAACTTTTGGATTCTAGTGAAATTTCTTCAAGGTTGGATCCATTGAATTGATTATCATATCAATATTTAATTGCAATATAATTTGATATTATTGTACCTTCAATTGGTCAACTATTCTTGACCTCAGACCTCCATACGGTCTTGGGTGATTGCCCACACGGTCTTGAGATCGTTTGGTTGATCCCCAAACGGTCTTGAGACCGTTTAGGTCAATCAACCCAAAAACACTCATTATTTTATTGAGATTTCAGTACTGATTTCAATTAGGGTTTGCCCTAGTAATCACCCTTCAACTCTTAGCTCGTTTAGAATTAGTCCATAAAATTTGGTGATTTGTTAATTATCATTATTTTGAACAGTAATCTCATACGGTCAACGCCTGGTCAACGACCTTACACGGTCTTGAGACCGTTTTCCCAAAAAGGCTATTTCAGACCGTTTGAAATTCAGGAATAAATTCAATTAAAGTTGTTGATTAAAAAGGCCATATCTCCCGATTCCTTTGGAATTAACCTCTCAATTTTTGAGAGTGATTAATCTACATAATTATATACAGGTTTATTATACGGTCCACGCTCGGTCAACGCTTCTATACGGTCTTTAAGACCGTTTACCCTCTCTCGGTCTTGAGACCGTTTGCTCACCTCACGGTCTTGAGACCGAGAGAGCAAGTTGGGGAGACCGTTTAATAAAGTGAAAAGCGGTGGATTTTTCTTGGAATTAACGTCTTCATCTCCTAGCTCAAGAACAGAAAGGATTTCCCACGGATTTTCTTGCAAAATAGCAAAGGAAAGTAGGGAAGAAGAAGAACTATCATCTACATGCATAATCAAGATGTATGTAACAAAGCATGGGTTTAGAGTTATAAAACCCTCCTAAAGCTTGCTTCCTGAGCTCCAAGCTTTCGAGATCCAAGCTTTAATGGCGTCCTTGAGCTCTCACAGGTTGGCCAAGGTGAAAACCTCCAGGGAAAGCCAAGAAAAGATGGCTAGAAAGATAGAGCCATGAGAGCTAGCCATGAAATTGACCTTGAATTCGAGTTTTAACCATGAATTTAGGCAAGAAGAGGAATCCAAACCTACCTTGCACCCTTGGTCGTCCTCCTAAGCTCCAAGGCAGTCCTTGGTCGTTTTTGGGTGAATAGAACAGTAAGGAAACGAAGGGAAAGTTTCCTTGCTTAGAGAGGTGGAGTGTATATATACTTGGGGTGGGGTTCTAATTATAAGTTCATAAATTCTCCATAGTTTCAACTTAGTCCATCCACCCTTCATAGCTCGTCCTCTCTTCTTTCTTTTAAGGACAACTTCCTCTTAAGGTCAAGAAATGAGAGCAAAGAAGATCAACTTATTACTTAAACATACCCATAAAAGGGCTATTGCACATACACCCTGATTATTCAATCACAAAGGTGTAATTCATAACTTGATTATTCAATTGAGGTGACCTCTTCATCATTTATTCTATAAATGATGACAAGAGTCTTAATAGATACATTAGATGATATATTTTACAAATTGCATCCCTTAATTTGGGCAAATTGCAGTTTACCCCAAATTAGGGTTTCAAGCACCGGGATTGCTTCCACAGCTGCACCTTGGTGCCCAAGCTTGGGAAATCCCTCTAACTTCAACATAATCATTCTCATGATGTCTCAACATCAGAGAATCATCTTAACATGTGCAATTTGCAAGTTAATCCTTCTAACTGGGTAATTTGCACATAGGTCCCTGTATTACAAAACAATGCTACAACTTTATATAAAAAGGAGCAAAAACTGAAATATATGTTTCTGAGAAACTTAATTACATGCCCAAAGTTAATCACAAGGATTTAATTACATATTTAGGCAAAAACCTAGGGTTAGCTTATAACCCAGGTCAGGGATGTTACATAAAGACTACTATGAATTGATCAAGGAATGGCCGGAAGATTCTGTTCATGAGTTCCATGAATGCAGCTGGTGCATTAGTTAGTCCAAATGACATAACTATGAACTCATAGTGACCATACCTTATTCTAAAAGATGATTTAGGTATGTCACTCTCCTTGATGTGTAAATGATGGTATCCTGACCTCAGATCTATTTTAGAGAATATAGTTGCACCACGCAACTGGTCAAATATGTCATCTATCCTTGGCAGAGGATATTTATTCTTTATGGTTACTTTGTTTAGTTGTATATAGTCGATGCATAATTGCATAGACCCATCTTTCTTTTTAATGAAAAGAACTGGAGCACCCCATGGTGAAGTACTTGGTCTAATAAAACCCTTTTCAAGCAACTCCTGTAACTATTTCTTGAGTTCTGCCATCTCAGCAGGTGCCATTCTATAAGGTGTTTGAGTTATTGGTTGTGTATCAGAGATTAGATTAATCTCGAAATCAATCTCTTGGGGTGGAGGAACACCTAGAAGTTTCTCAGGAAACACATCCTCAAACTCCCTAACAATTAGAACTTCAAAAAGACTAGGACTCTCTGCTCTGGTATCTACCACATGTGCCAAGAATGCGAAGCATCCTTGTTTCATCAACTTCTTATCTACCATAGCCGATACTAGACAGGTTGGAAGAATCTTTTTGTCCCCCTAAAAAACCCATGTATCACCATTGCCTGTGAACATAGCCTGCTTGGAACCACAATCCAAGACAACCTTATACTTTTGTAGGGAGTCCATCCTAAGGATTATGTCAAACCCATGCATCTCAAGTGGTATAAGATCCACCTGAATGCTATGTTTTGAAAAAGAAAGAACACATGGAGAACATACCTCCCGCAACACTGCAAATCCAGCTAACGGAGTTTCTAATAAAAAGTTATCTTCTCTATGACTGACAGTCATATTGCAGTCATGAATCACTTCTCGAGTGATAAAGGAATGTGTAGCACCCAGATCAATCAAAACAAATACAAAGAAGGATGAAGACATATCAGAATGAAATAATTCCATCTGATCTGTCACGACTCATGGGTTGACCACTGCTTCCGGCTGATTCATAGCATAGAATCTTATTGTTGATGGTTGTCGACCACTTGCCCTGTTGTTGGATGTGGATGAGCCAGCTTGGGATGCCTGTCCCCGTCCTCGTGTGCCACTACTAAATTGTCACTTCTGAGAGCCTTGTTGACTCTGCCTCGGTGGTTGGGTTACACTCACATCTCTAGCTAGGCAATCTTTCATTAGATGTCCCATCTTCCCACATTTATAATAGACTTTGTTCTCCCACTGTGGTCTAGATGGTCCTGTTACTGACATTGATGATGAGCTGTAAGCTCCCTCTGGTTGTAACCTATGACCCCTACCCTTGCTGGATGTCCACTATGTCTGAGTGTTGAACCTCGGTGGTACCGTTGGTGCAGAAAACCTTGGTTTCTTAATACTTTTGTACCTCTGTCCTTGGAACTGTGTATACACCTTCTTACTGTGGGCCTGACACTTCTCAGTCACAGACCTTTCTATCCGCCTAACTGACTCCACAAAGGTGGAAAACCTCTCTCTATTCTCTAGAGCAGACACTGGTGTGGTTAAATCAGTGTTCAAACCCTTCTCAAAATGCCGAATCCTCTCCTCATATGTAGCAGCCATGTGCGGACAGAACCGTGGAAGCTCCATAAACTTAGCTTCACACTCACTAATGTTCATTTGTCCTTGCCTTATCCGCTCAAACTGAGAGATTTTCCATCCAAGTAAGTCTTAGGAAAATATCTATTAACGAACTCTCATCGGAACTCTTCCCATCCGACTTCAATACCTGGCCTTTTACCTTCTTCTATGGCCCACCAATGGCCAACACTCCCCTTCAACAGGTACACCACATGTCTAACATTCTCAGCTTCTGGGATATTAAGAATTCTGAAGGCCTTTTCCAGCTCAGTCAGCCACAAGTCTACGTCTGCTGGGTCATCTGTACCAGTATAATCAATAGCTCCTACCCGTCGAAGCCATTCAAAAGTATTCTAGCTCCATGTCCCTCATTGTGAGCTGGTGCCTTAGGTGCAAGTGGTGGCATCCTATCTGCCATATGTGTCATAGTCACCATAAACTGCCCAGACAGAGCATGGAAAGCTGAGTTTTCTAGTGTAGCTTGGTCAAACTAAGGATGTTCAGGTACTAGTTCTTCTCTAGCCTGATCCCCTGCACCTCCTCCTGGTGTAGCAACACTGCTTTCAGCAGCATGTTCTTTGTGTGATTCCAACCATCTTCAAGCTTTACTTCTTCTCCTGAGAGCAGAAGTCACTATCAGATAAACTAAAAGATACTATAATAGACTCAATGACCTTAATCCTATGTCTCTGTAGACTCAGCGAACCTTAAGCTCTGATACCAAAAACTTGTCACGACAGTCGACAAAACTGTTACTGATTAAACCGAATTAAACATAAACAACGGATTAACAAAAATCACTAAAAATTAAAACCATTTACAAAGAGATCCATTTCCAGGAAACTCTTATAACAAGAACCAAAATATTATATACATTCTGGTCCACAAAGTACATACCATGTACCTTCTCTTCTCTAGGATTACATACAACAGTTGCTCTGTTAAATCTACACATAATCAACATAAAACCTCGAGGCATTCAATGCCAAAATCTCAGATCGATCATTAATGTACTAACTATTGACTCCAAGGACCTGAGAGTACAGAGACGACACATAGGACTCATAACTACAAGACACGACAGTCAATATCACCACCTGAGATATCACTGTTGTCCCTGATTCTGCTGTCCTTCCCCTGGTGTATGGTTCCTGCCTCCTCGTCCGTGTCCACCTAAAAATGTTGGTGATCAACGGAGCGAGACAATTGAAATTGTCCCAACGAGTGATATAACTCTCTGCCATAAACATTATTATTGTAGATAAATAGTAATAAACTGAACAGAGGAACCTCTATTGAACAACAAGATTTAATTATTATTAAGCAGACTAGAGCAATATCATCTTTTAAAGCATTATAGCTATAAGTGATGAAGTAGTAAATCATCTATCCATTTCAATAAGGAATATGAAGTACATGTATAACATCTATCCATTTAGGATACAATAAGCAATGTAACATCAACCAATGATTTCCGTAATTCATCCTTAAGAAAATATGCTACCCGACTGATTACATTTTACAATCATCCTTATGCCCTGAGGAAGTGACCCATACCGCTCAAATCCAACCTTCAGTTGCGAAACCCAAAGCTGGTGCCATACAAGATCAAAGGAAGAGTCAGACTCCTCGATCTCATCCATCTCGATTAGTGCGAGACCACAAGAAGGACCACAATCTCTTGCTTAAGTGACCTCAGTCACATGGTTAGCTCCCATAGGCTACCCATTCTCTAGCCCGCCTTGGTACAGGTCCCGACGTTGGTAAATCTGAGCCACGGGCCAGTTCACCGTGCTCTCTGAGACATGAACGCATTCATGCTCTATCACATTGAGCCATGGGAATGTTCACCATTCTCTTATACATATCTTGAGTCTACAACCGAAGTTTCACTCTAATCCTCCTATTTTTGGCTAGGAGAAACCCCACATATTCAACAATATACGCTCCGAATTAACCAGCAGGAGAACCTGTTTCACCATCACCAGCTACTGATGATGATGGATCTATGGCCAGGGCTCTACATGATAAAATTCCACTTGATTATTTAAGTACATTAACATATTCTTTTAGCATCAGTCAAGTTTTCAAGCAAGAATTATTATGACAAATGCTACAAAGAAACAATACTCCTATCAAGTACTTTTCAAAACTTTATAAAACGTTGGGATCTCAATCCCTTGTCCTATTACTTGGGAATTCACATCCCTCAACAATACCATCATCATGTTTGGTGGATCTGGGTATTCAAACCCTTAGTTCATCACTGAACATGGTTACCACTATCAGGTAACTATTACCTCTAGGTCATCTGACCAAGGTATTCATGATACTTGTTACACAAGAATCCCACATAGTTCACCAGGCATATTCAACTTCTTGTCACCTCTCACTAGGCAACAAATAAAATAATGGCTCACAAGGCCCATTAACATCATAGCTCATACCTGGTTATGTTCATCATCTCATGATACCTGCATGGTTAGTATACTTGATAACAACCATATCAATTACATATCAACATTATGCAGTACAAAGATAACATCATTATTCCCTTATTAGGGTTAGGGTTTCCCGTCCTTCTTAATTAGGGTTTCACATAACATCACCCTATATTAGGGTTTCACATAACATCACCCAATATTAGGGTTTCACATAACATCACCCTATATTAGGGTTTCACATAACATCACCCTATATTAGGGTTAGGGTTTCCATTATCCATTCATTAGGGTTTTATGATTACCTCATTAATCCAAACCCTAAGTCAATGCTTTCACATGTCTTGGAGCACATAGCATTATTTAAGTATTAAATCATACTTATCATTGTTCCATGTGTTAGGAACACACATCACCATCAGACCTTATTTAGTTGACTTAACCTTTCACTAAGTACATGCACCTATGCTTATCATAGTGTATTGAATTTATTACTTTCATAGGCATCAAGTGATAATCACTCTAATTATACTAATCACCTAAGTACTTTAGAGGTACTTCCATTGAAATCAACCTTGAGATACTCTTCAACCACTTATAGGGTCATTCATACTTACATGGTTTGAATCAATTGGGTGTTCCAATGGTTTGTACCAATTGCACCTTCAAATGGTTTTGAGACCGTTTAGACCTTCAAACGTTCTTGGACCAATTGAACCTTCAAACGTTCTTGGACCAATTGAACCTTCAAACGGTCTTGGACCAATTGAACCTTCAAATGGTCTTGGACCAAACCTCCAAATGGTCTTGGACCAATTGAACCTTCAAACGGTCTTGGACCAAACCTCCAAACGGTCTTGGACCAATTAAACCTTCAAACAGTCTTGGACCAAACCTCCAAATGGTCTTAGACCAATTGAACCTTCAAACGGTCTTGGACCAAACCTCCAAACGGTCTTGGACCAATTGAAACTTCAAACGGTCTTGGACCAAACCTCCAAACAGTCTGAGACCATTTAGACCTTCAAATGGTCTTGGTCTCTAAACCTCAAATGGTTTGAAGACCGTTAGACCTTAAACGGTCTTGGTTTCTAATTGAACTTTAAATGATCTTGAACCTTTTTTCTCATCAAACGGTTTTGAAACCGTTTCAACCCAAAAACCTCAAATGGTTTGATGATTGGTTAACCCTAAACGGTTTGAGACCATTTAGTCCTCAAACGGTTTGAGACCATTTAGTCCTCAAACGGTTTGAGACCGTTTGGTCAAATCAACTTGAAACCGTTTAACCCTAAATTAGGGTTTTGACATCAATTGATCTAGGGTTTTGAAATCAATTGAGCTAGGATTCTAAAATCAATTGAGTTTGATTGTTTGAAGTTATTAGATCATGAGAGTAATTGATCCTTGAATCCATTGAAACTATTTGGTCTCTAACGGTTTGAAACTGTTTGACCTCTAACGGTTTTGAAACGAATTGGTCACCAAACGGTTTGAAACCGTTTGGTCTCTAACGGTTTGAAACTGTTTGACCAACCAAATGAAACTATTTTCTTCTAATTTTCTTGAGGTGTGTGCTAAGATTATGTCATCATCATCAAGCTTCAGACCTCTGAATTCTACTGTAATATGTATGAAATATTCATCAATTGTTCAATAAGAAAACAAAAGATCAACATATGATGAGAGATTGAAATCAATAATAACATTGATGGGTTCAAGTTATATAACCCGCCTTGAAGGTAGCTTCAAAGCTTCAAGCTTCTCATCTCTAATGGTGAAAGAAGCTCCTTCAACTATCCAAGGTTCATTTCCAACTCTTTGGATGCAAAAGATAGCCAAGGTTGAGCATTGGATAGAAGAGAGAAGAAAATCAATGTTGAAATCTGATTTCAACCATCAATGTGATAAGCGTCACTTTGCAATATCAATCATTAAGATGGTTAATACTAGAGTTTAAACCTTTTTCACTTCCGATTTTAAGGGTAGTATAGAAGGGTCGATCCCACAGGACAACTTTTTAGAGATTGTTCTTAGAACCCAAAGTTTGAAGAACTTGTTATTTGTTTTTGGTAATTTTTTTAGATTTGGAACAGAAAGTAAAAGTCAAGTTGGGGGTTTGATTGATTACACTAATGCAAGAAAGGAAATGCACTTAACAAGAATAAAAATGCATAAGGAAATTTTAAGATTATTGTTAACACAAGAAAAACTATATGAATGAAAAGACTAGGAATTAAAGAAAGCAAAAGTATGCGGTGATTAAATCAAGAGATGGAAATTGAGGCTCGTAGGGGTTTTTACCACCTTAGCCTAGGCGATGACAACTAATTCTTAAGCGACAATTCGATGAAGGTTTGCGAATTTGAAAACTCACAAGAGATAAACTCCACATGAGCCCATTGGTCTTGGTACTCATGCTTCCTAGTTTATCATCCTAAAAGATGAAAGTCCACGGTCATATCAAAACGTCTATGTAATCGATTTTATTGTTCTAAATCCAGATTTCCATGGTCATTTCCATCCGGATTAACATGGGATTCGAAGATCAACTGTTAATTAAAATCGATTACCATCTAGTCAGTTAAGAAGAAGTCGTTAAAACCATGGCTAAGGGGTTATTCCCCTTGCCTCAATAGAAGTCTACTCACTCATGGAGAAGGGGGAGACGGAGGAAGAAAGTACTGAAGCCATAGTCTAGCCCAAAATCAGGAGGTTAATCCTTATGCTAGAGACAATGAAATGGCTTAGTTCTTAGTTCCTTGCTCCAAAATTAGAAAATAGGGAAAAGAAGATTAAGACTAAAGCGGAATGAAGAGACAAGAACCAAGTATGAAAGAACGATGCTTGAAATAAAATCTACTTTATTGCAGAATAAGAAGATGATTACAAGAATAAAAGCTTCAGAATCCGAATACAAAGAGAAATCCAAGATGCCCTGAGGAGGAGGAAGTGCTCCTCCTTTTATAGGAGAGGAAGGAGGCACTTTTACAATTAGGTTGAAGGGTTTTTGAGGCTGGCGGCTAGGATTTTGCTATCTGTGCGCCGCCAACTGACCGGTTAAAAAACGAACCAATCGGCTGGAAGATGCTGGAGTGCGGCAGCAAATCGATCGGCTGCCAACCCTAATTAGGGTGGCGGTGCAGTCAAAACCACTCGGTGTTGTTTCTTCTCATCAATAGGGCATCAACCGATCGTTCGGTTTAGGAATCGGGCGATCTCGGCCAGTCGTCTGATGAGAGTAGTGATTGACGCTTGAAGGCAAATCGAGCATTTCACTTTTTCAGACGATCGGGTTGATGAGGTGAGATGATCGGTTGATCAAGTGAGACGATCAGTTCAGGTCCTGAAACTGCAATAAAGTTTACATGATTGTCAGATTTGTGATAAAAAATGAGAAAATATCAATTTGTGCAATTTTCAAGAGATGAATGGAGTATTTCTATGTGACAAGCTTAATAATTTGCAAAAAAGATGTGCTGAAATAGCACGCATCAAAATACCACGGCTTAAAGTTTTGCTTGTCCTCAAGCAATTGAAAAATCAAAATGATTCAAAATTTTTGGAATAACAAGTTCATCCTCCCTAGATTAGCAATTCTTCTATCCTTTTCATGGCCAAGCGACCCATATCCTAGAACCACAAATTGCAAGCACTATGTTTCTCAAGAAAACATTTTTCATAACTATTTTTTTTTAACGTATACTTTGTAAAGATAGTCTTGATCTAACTTGTGCTTCGACACTCAATCAAATTTTTTTTTGGGTTGATTGTTTCACGGGAATAAAGAATTTGAGGTGTGATGGAAAAATCCCTCCTCTATTCGACTTGGGATATAATTTTTTCATGGACTTGTGATTACATTGACCACAATTTTTTTTGTGTGCCCTTTTTTGGCATCTTTTGATGGTACGCCCCTTTGTGGGGTATGGAAGAAGGGCATGCCACCCCAGACTTAGGGTTTGGCATGCAATTTATTTTTCCCATGCAACAAAAAACTTTTTTTTTTAATTGTCATTGCATAAGATAGAAGAGACATGTAGCTACATTATATAAGAGTAAAAAAAAGTTAATCTAATGCTAAAATTAAGAAAATCTGCATTTGATTATATTTAATACTCTAAGGCTTGCCACCGTTTCCAAAAGTTGCTATCATGATCATAGGGAACTTGATATTGCAAAGTTTTTTTGAAATAAATTTGATAATGCAATTGATTTTTGAAGATAAAGTACAACATCCGGCCGACTAGATAAAGGCCTTATGTTTGAAAGTAAACAAAGCAAACAAATAAAAATGCAGAAGGAAATGTTGAAAAGGGAAGATAAAGGGTGGATCACGTACCACCCACCCACACCCTGGACTTAGAAATTTGCTCGAACCGAGAAAACTATAAGAGCGAGATGGAGGGAAGAGTCACTGCGGTGGAGAGTGCTGCTAGTGGGAGGAGTAGTAGTTTGCCCAATAAGAAGAATCAGGGCCTGGATAACTTTATTGTGCTCCGTACTCATCATAAGCTGGTCGACTAGGGGCATAGTGACCGCAATCCACATGCCAAGACTCCTGCGAATGCTGCATCAGGTACATGTGATTGAGCTGGTGGCCCTGTCTCTGCCGCTCTTACTGAATCTCATCCAGCTGAGTCTGGATCTCGTAGAAGCCGTAAGGATCGGAGTCGTCATCTGGTCGCTGCCTGGTGCGACGTCTGGAAGGTGGCGGTGGCGGTCCAGTGTCATCGTCATGTGCCTCTAAAGAGAGGCTCCTCCAGTGAGGCTATGGCTCAAGGATGGTGTCTGGATCTGGATGTTCCAGGTAGAATCTATGGATATGGCCCGATAAATCAGTCAACTCGTAGACATAGTTTGCTGCTGCAAATCGTGAATGTAATAGGATCTGGAGGACCACCTGAGTGTCTTTGAACAAAATGTAATAAATGCCCTCGGTGCCCAAACGGATAAACCTACTATTCTTCAAATAGTGAGTGTTGATGAGGTGATTTTTGAGCTCAAGCAGAAGAAAGGCGATGTGGATGTAGCCCAAAAAGATGGCGAGTTGGGTAACATAGTGGCCAATGTGAAAAGAAGAGGAAGTGGCTCGGCTAGCTTGGGTACCAAAATGCTCAATGATAGCATTGCCCCAGTTAAAAGGTTCTTCATGTAAAAGACACCAAAGAGCATAAAGTTCCACCTGAGTAATTGTGCCCTGAGTACCTTTGTTACAATCCCAGTTTTTGGATTCTTTGGTGAGAAATGTAATTTATCCTATTAAAGATATTTGAAAAAATAATAATAAGATTTGTGTTGAATAAATGAGTTTCGTTGAAAATAGCCTTGTTGTTTGATTTGTAGGCTTTATTGTCTATTGGGCCCAATAATAAGGAAATTCAATTAAGTAATGAATAATTGAGTTGTTGAGAAAAGGGAGATGAGGTAGAAACCTATAGAAGGCAAAAGAATGTAATACAAAGGTGGATTTCGTGCCTCTTGGATTCCTTGGGTCCCAAGGAGTCCAAAGTTGCATAGAGAATGCAATAAGAAAAGAAAAGGTTAATTAAGTATTTCTTTAGTAAGAAAGAAATTGAAATTAATGTTAAAATGTTGGAAATAAGTGGAAAAAGGTATAACTGAGTTACCTTAGGGGAATTTCGTATCCCAAGGATTTGTAATGATAAAAGGAATACCAATGAGGAAAATAAAAGAGAAATAAAGATAAATCCTCAAAAAGAACTATTTTAATGAAGAATAAACAAGATAATGTGAAATAATGCATATTGGTGCATGTAGAAAGATAATGAGTATTGCTTTAAAAGGAATTTTGTATTCTTGGAGTTTCTTGGGATCCAAGGGATCCCAATGAAGAAAGAGGAAAGAGAAAATACCAATAAAGTCAAATAAGAGGATAATGTGATGAATTTCATGGTATTATTAAAATGGTGATATTTTTCTTCTAAAGGAAACTATAATTTCGTGCTTATGGAGTAAAAGTCAAGCATAAGAGAGACTAAGAGAAAGGATTTTCGAAATCCTAATATCACAAGAAGAAGGAATATCAAAGAAATAGGAGAGAGAGAGAGAGAAGCTTGCTTCCTAATGAAGGAATTTGATTCCTATTAGGAAAAGACCTTGCATCTTTGTGGATGCGCATCTTAGGGTGCGAAAACCCTCCCCTATAAAAGAGTAGAGCTCAGGGGTGAGTTATGAGGAGTTGCACGTATCCTTTCTTCTTCTTCATCGTTCTTGGTTGCAAAACCCTAACATCGAGTGAAGCTTTCTCTGGAGCAACGAGGAGGTGCAAAGCCATCTGGAGGGAGGTTAACGTTCCTCTAAGGTCTGTACATGACCGGATGATTCCTTCGAGCGTCCAATTTCACACAAAAATCTACTGAACGGCTGCAACAGTGGCGGCTGTGGGTTGCAGGTCTACCACCGCCCAACCCAACCACTTTAGTTGTGATTTGGTAGCGCCCTAAGCATGGAGAAAGGAGGCAGAGTTAGGGGACTGATCTATGGTGATCCCTAAACACCAGGAAGGGAGGGCGGACCTCCGACAGGCTGCAGACTGGCTGTAGGTCGCACGGCCGTCTTGCCCAAACCAACAGCAAGGGCCGCAAGTGGAAGGATGCCCTACGTGTGTGGGAGGGTGCCAGAGTCAGTGCGGAAGTTTCTAAGGGTGATCAAGGTCCGAGGAGCAAGGAAAGAGCCGCGCAAAGCGTGGCTAGGGCGGCTGAATAGCGCCCTCTGAAGGTTGAAGACGACCTTTGGAGATTGGATGAATCTGCCCCTTCGCGTGTCAAAGAACCAACTGTTAAGTCGAGGGCATATTGGTAATTCAGATATGTTTTCAAACAACAACATTTTGCATGGAGGAGACCGATGTGGCGCTCCTGGATTGGCCCAAAGAAGGTAATTTTACAAAATTCATATCTCTCTAATGGTATCTCGGATGAGTATCCATAAAATATGAAACTTGCTCAGAAAATCGAGAGGAATCTAAATAAAATATAATTGAAGCCTGATTCCTTATGCAATTGGAAAAAGTAATGAAAGATATCAACTTTAATGTATTAATGTTTAAAGAACCCTACTTTCATATGATTAATGTGATTAATAGGGTTTAATTGATGATTAAAGTTGATATTAGCATGTTAATGATAAGAAGGAACATTATTAAGAAAAAGGATGAAATTTGCATATAATTAGTTAATTTAGAGTTTCTTGTGCATAAATATGTTTTAATGGGCCTTGAAACCCTAATGTTGGTAATAGGACTACTAAGGGCTTTAATTATTCGATTTCATGCATAAAACTAAGTTTTCATGGTTATAAGCTATTCAAAGCATTAAAGTTCCTAATTTGTCGACAAATACCCTAAATGTAGTAATTAGGGTTTTCTCATGAATAAAGAATAGAATTAATGGCAAATCGAGTTCATATGTGAATTGGACTATGAATTGACGATAAATGAGCATAATGATCTTGTCACATATTAAAAGGATAAAAATAGTAGATTTAATGTGAAAGAGGCTTAATGGACTTATTTAATGGTTAATTATGCCTTTAATCTGAAACTGAGGATTAGATGTTGAAATAATTAGGGTTTAAAATAGTAAAAGATGAAGGGAAACCCTAATCGTAATGGAAACCCTAAAAGTGGACTAGAAACCCTAAGAAGCGAGCTAGATTTGATAGATCTTAATGACATGAGTAATAAAAGGAAATTGTATAATTGTTTCAGGATCTTATTGAATGCTTGCATGCTCATTGTTGTTTGGATTATTCCTGCACCTGAATCTACATGTACATGTATGTGGATACACTTATGACTACCCAAATTAGTTTTCCAGGATTTTATCGATGTTTCCATCGTGGCTTGAATTAAACTATTGGATGCATTTAATTCATGCAAAGTATAATGTGAATATGACTATCACATAAGAAATATGCCTACTAGCTCAGATCCTGGTCCCCTCTGTAGCTTAATGGGTTGACCTAGTAAATGGCTACCAATGGGGTAGGCCCATCAGGTCATTGGATGACTTAGTAAATGGCTACCAATGGGGTAGGTCCATCAAGTCACATTGAGTTAGAGATTGGAATACCTATGGGTAGTTCCATGCGACTCAACCCTAGATATTGATCTACCTGTTAGGTAGGATCATGCGGGGTTTAATAAGGATCTACCTAGAGAGAGGTGGGATCTCAGTCCACTACAGGGACAACACAGAGATAGGGGATAGGAAATGATTGAGTAGTATGGTTTAAATCGTAATCTTGGCTGTTAAATGATAATTGTCTGATTACTTTGTTATTATAGTTGCATAATTATTGTTTCCCCCACATACCAGCTTCTTGCTGACCGACGTTTTGTTTGTCTGCGTTTTAGGTACAAATGAAAAGAACAAACAGTAAAGTGGCAGATGTAGAATTAATTGAGAATTAACGTGCAAAGGAGGATTAGTTAGATCAGTACCTTCATGGTTAGAAGTTTAGAAATCCCAGCTTTTAAAAGGTAAGTAAAGTTTTTATTTTATACCATTTTTCAGTTTAGTTGGTAATGTTTATTAATTGTTATTGATTATTTGTCAAACCTTTGATCCTGTTAATTGGATAACGACACCGACCTTCGGGTCTCCCTTAATTGGGGGTTACCAGGAGGTGGGGTCGTTACAATTGGTATCAGAGCATAGGTTCCTCACTTAATCTTTAATAATTATTAAATTTTACAAATTCTATAGAAACCAAGGGAGTTATTAGAGGAATGTCCGAAAGACTGAGGTGTCTAGAAAAGGATCACGTCCTGGGGCTGGCAATATTTTCCTCTACACCGCTAGTCGGAATATGAGGACTCCCAGATTGTGTGACTGCCTGGCCGATGTCTTAGGGTATGACTCGAAATAAGATACATTTAGGACTCTCTCATCTTGTTCATCCCTTCTCAACTCAAATTCTATTAAGAACCTTAAGGATTAGGGTTTTCTCTCTTCTCCTCACCCTCTTGAGGTATGGGTAAAGTTAATAAGGTCTAAGGAATCCTACACCAAATTAATGAAAAGCATGTAAATAAGATGTCATGGACATAAGCTTAATAGATTAAGCGCAAACTAAAGAATAGATACATGCTTAGGTCGTATGATACAAGTTGTAATCGCCCTCAGGAGAGGCCTGAGGATAGATCTCTTGTTAGGAGGATGAGTAGAGAAGGTTAGTCTGGGAGGTAGAGACCTCCATTAAAGGTAGAGACCTAGCACATCCCTTGAGGATGATGGTAACCCTAACCCTAAGTGAAGGTTAGAGAGAGAGAGATGACATGATGAGTTAGATGTCATGGTTGACCGAGTGTTTGGTTGGTCATGCCTTTGGGATTCCATAAGAGGGTAGATGACCTAGTACCTTTGGCGACCCAACCCTGGAGAGGGTCATGCATGCCATAGCAAAGGATAGATCCTTTGTGGATGAGGTTAAGGAGAACCTATAGTTACCCTATGGGCTTAGGCAAGTAGGGTATAACTTGATGAAATCCTGGTTAAGAGATCATGATGGATGGCTTATGAAAGGGGTATGGATGCTCTTGAGCCAAACATGAGTTGAGCATAGGCTTCAACCACATAGGCGTATGTTGTGAGCATCAGCCTTCATGGAGAAGGGACCTCTAGTAAGTATGGTTGGAGGTGGAATTAGCTCTAGAGAGAGGAAGCAGAACCCCAACAAGGAGGTTGGAAGCCTAAAACCCCGAAACTTGAGGAATAGTGGGGAGTCGAGGATGATGCGACCTATGTGGATGATAGTGGTTGCCTTATGCTTAATTCCTGAAAGATGATGATATCTTGGTTGCCTTTAGAGGAACCCAACCCTAGAGAGAGGACGATGTTTCTAGTACCCAGGGTATAAGTGGTTACATGCTAGATGAGATAAAGAGTGCCTTAGACCCTGAGGAGGTTTAAGTACCCTGTTGTGAGGTTTTATACCTAGTTGAATGTCCTTGAGGAGGACTCAACTCTGAGGTGTTGCTCATATAAAAGGATCATGGGAGTACATAGCATACCTTGGACATGCTTGATTCGTGGTTGAGAATGTAGTTAGATATCCAAAGGTGAACCTAGGGTTCCTGTCCGAAGAGGGGAAGTGGTGTACCTAATGCTCATGGTGAGTTTTGAGTCTCTATAGTTTCAAGCGTGGTACTCTTTTGTGTAGGGGTAAAGGAAATCCCTTAAGGTAAGGGTATGTTTGACGAACCCCTCACAACTAAGTTGATGTAATGTTGAGGATGAGAACAAGTGCGACATAGCATGGTTTTGTAGGTACGCTTGTGCCTTAGTAGTTGTTGGTTTAAGCATGTTCATATAGATGTAAACCCTAAGGATGCTTGTGACCTTTGTTATAAAGGTGTAGTTTCCTCCCATCCTGGGAGAGCGACCCTTTAGTAGGGAGTTTACCAGTTTGGTTGGTTTTGAGGTAACCTAAGGAGGTTTCATAGGATCTTGAGAAGCTAAGTGAAGAGTACATGACATGACAATGAACCTATAGACCCATAGATAACCATCTCTATGTGCATGTGGATGTGTTACCATGGAGGTAACCGGTATGGGGCTTGACCAAGGTAGGCAGGTTGCCATGATTCCCAATGAAAGGATGGAGGTCATCCCATGAATGCAGAGAGAGATGATGAATGCTTGGGAAAGGTTCTAAGTTGAACATGTACTATAAAAGAATCCTAAGTCTATCCTAGGGTTAGGTAGGGATAAGACCGATGGAAGAAGGAGTTGCCTAATTCCCTAGTTGCACATGACCATAGGGTCGGGAGGTAACAACTATCATTGTCTGAGGGCCATGGGTTAGAAGATTGATCACCTTCATGGACTCATGGGACCCAAAGGGCAGATGAGTAGGGCACTCTCTGGATGCAAAAGGGAAAAGGGATGACCCCAAAAGTGCCGGCACCCTATAGACCTAGAGGAGATGACTAAGGATTGTGTTTGGACCAAGTAAGTTCGAGACCAGTTTTCCATGGAAGTAATTTGGATATCATGATGGTTGTGATGTAGAGACATATGTGGCACGTTTCAACTTCGATTTGAAAGTGTACTGGTAAGGTGGGATGTACCATCTCTATTCTTGGAACATGAAGAACTCTGTATTTGGACTGCAACCAAATGCTTATTTCCTCTTGTTATGGGAGTGAGAGATAGGACCGTACGCATGCCATACACTAAGGATAAAAGATGATGTGAGTTGGAACGTTGCTACAAGGAATGAGGATAGAGATGATAACATTCCCTGGTAGAGTGAATGATACATGGATAGTTTACAAATAGTAAGAGAAATAAGGATGTCTTTAGCAGAAGCTATGTGGAATTTGCAAGTTAACCAAGGTTGAGTTTGATCACCCTGAGGATGAGATCATAGTTTCTTGATGAAGACAAACTTAGAGGTGTACGTCTTCGACATTACTTAACACCTAAGGATAAGAAGGGGTAATGAATACTCTGGTTGAGATATAGCTGCCTAGTTTCACTGGAAGCTAGAAGAAGTTGAGGTTGTTTGGCTAACCCTAAGTTAGGAAAGAAGATGTGTTTTGGCTAACACTCGGATGTAATAAGATATGTTGAACAAGTTAATGGTTGTTTGGGTATCCAGTTTAGTCCTTAATGTAGTAAAAGGATGGTGATAGAACCTCAAATACACTTCTTTGGATAGGAAGGTAATAAAACCCTTTTGAGAGTGGTTTAGGGTTTCCGAGGTATCAAGCTTGAGGAATCATAACAATACAGGAGGACATGATATACCTTGGTACTACAAAGATAGTAAGTAATGGTAGCATTCTAAATGCTTAAAACAAAGTTGCATGTAGCATGTGACCATGCAAGCCAAGAGGTGAAGGACAAACACCGATAACCCAGTATATTGATATGAAGGGTAAAGAGAGTTCCTGAGAGGGAATGGGAGTTCATCACTATGGATGTTGTGGTAAGTCTCCCCTCGACCAAGGAAGGTTAAGATGCAATATGGGTTATGGTAGATCGCCTTACCTAGATAACATGAGAAAGAAAGGAGTTTTGTCAAGAGATAGATTCTGTTGACTACATAAGATAGAGAGGTGGTTCGACTACACCATGGTACGAATTCAAAAGTTCTTGGGTATGACTAAGGTTCACTTCCATGAGGTGGAAGTGGATACATGAAGAACTCGATGATAGTACAGTTTATCACCCCATACTAATGGACAGTATGATCCAGACTAGAGGGTCTGATGAGAGCAAGTGCGCTTGTTCAGGGTGATACATAGAGATAGTTCTTAAGATGTGATGTTAACCACCATAGCCTGTATCGGGATGAAAGAAGTTCTAGAAGGAGGTTGTGTCGGTCACCACTTCATTAAGATGATGTTGGTGAAGGAGGCCTCGTAAAGGTCAGAAAAGAACCACAATGTGTGCAGATGAAGTCGCTTTGATCATGCAATGGCTGAGAGAGAGCCCAGTGGTGACATGAGTCGCGAGCTGATGCAAAGCAGACTGACATGCAGTTCACTGTGGGAGAGTATATGATGTGAAAATCCGACCCCTCTAAGCTTCAGCTGAGAAAGTTGAGTCCCCGATATATGGGTCCATTTGAGATGGATTGGTGGAGATGGTTGTGTTTAGCCTTACCCCTCAAGATAACTTGATGAATAAATGTGTTCCATGAGTCCGATCTAGAGCACTATGTGAGGTACCCAAGCCATGTGTTGAGCCCTGAACCTATCCAACTTTTGAGAGGCTGAAATGTCCTGAGTCACCTATGAGGGTACCATATACCAAGGTAAGAAAGAACTCAGATGGAAGAATATGAGATGATAAAGGTTCTTAGGAAGCACCATGGAAAGGGTAAGGCCACATGGGAGCCATGATGGACATATGAAAGGTTTATCCTGAATTGTTTGTTTGCTTGATGGAATTTTGAGGACAAAATTCTTATAAGAGGGGAAGGATGTTACAACCCCAGTTTTTGGATTCTTTGGTGAGAAATGTAATTTATCCTATTAAAGATATTTGAACAAATAATAATAAGATTTGTGTTGAATAAATGAGTTTCGTTGAAAATAGCCTTGTTGGTTGATTTGTAGGATTTATTGGCTATTGGGCCCAATAATAAGGAAATTCAATTAAGTAATGAATAATTGAGTTGTTGAGAAAAGGGAGATGAGGTAGAAACCTATAGAAGGCAAAAGAATGTAATCCAAAGGTGAATTTCGTGCCTCTTGGATTCCTTGGGTCCCAAGGAGTCCAAAGTTGCATAGAGAATGCAATAAGAAAAGAAAAGGTTGATTAAGTATTTCTTTAGTAAGAAAGAAATTGAAATTAATGTTAAAATGTTGGAAATAAGTGGAAAAAGGTATAACTGAGTCATCCTTAGGAGAATTTCGTATCCCAAGGATTTATAATAATAAAAGGAATACCAATGAGGAAAATAAAAGAGTAATAAAGAGAAATCCTAAAAAAGAACTATTTTAATGAAGAATAAACAAGATAATGTGAAATAATGCATATTGGTGCATGTAGAAAGATAATGAGTATTGCTTAAAAAGGAATTTCGTATTCTTGGAGTTTCTTGGGATCCAAGGGATCCCAATGAATAAATAGGAAAGAGAAAATACCAATAAAGTCAAATAAGAGGAAAATGTGATGAGTTTCATGGTATTATTAAAAGGGTGATATTTTTCTTCTAAAGGAAATTATAATTTCGTGCTTATGGAGTAAAAGGAAATCATAAGAGAGACTAAGAGAAAGGATTTCCGAAATCCTAATATCACAAGAAGAAGGAATATCAAAGAAATAGGAGAGAGAGAGAAGCTTGCTTCCTAATGAAGGAATTTGATTCCTATTAGGAAAAGACCTTGCATCTTTGTGGATGCGCATCTTAGGGTGCGAAAACCCTCCCCTATAAAAGGGTAGAGCTCAGGGGTGAGTTCTGAGGAGTTGCACATATCATTTCTTCTTCTTCTTCATCGTTCTTGGTTGCAAAACCCTAACATCGAGTGAAGCTTTCTCTGGAGCAACGAGGAGGTGCGGAGCCATCTAGAGGGAGGCCTGACGTTCCTCTAAGGTCTGTACATGACCGGATGATGCCTTCGAGCATCCAATTTCACGCAAAAATCTACTGAACGGCTGCAACAACGGCGGCCGTAGGTTGCAGGTCTGCCGCCGCCCAACCCAGCCACTTTAGTTGTGATCTGGTAGCGCCCCAAGCGCGGAGAAAGGAGGCGGAGTTAGGGGAATGATCTATGGTGATCCCCGAACACCAGGAAGGGAGGGTGGACCTCCGACAGGCTGCAGGTCGCGCGGCTGTCTTGCCCAAACCAACCACAAGGGCCGCAAGTGGAAAGATGCCCTGCATGCATGGGAGGGTGCCAGAGTTAGTGCGGAAGTTTCTAAGGGCGATCGAGGTCCGAGGAGCAAGGAAAGAGCCACACAAAGTGTGACTAGGGCGGCTGAATAGCGCCCTCTGAAGGTTGAAGACGAACTTTGGCAATTGGATGAATCTGCCCCTTCGCGTGTCAAAGAACCAACTGTTAAGTCGAGGGCATATTGGTAATTTAGATATGTTTTCAAACAACAACATTTTGCATGGAGGAGGCCGACGTGGCACTCCTGGATTGGCCCAAAGAAGGTAATTTTACAAAATTCATATCTCTCTAATGGTAGCTCAGATGAGTATCCATAAAATATGAAACTTACTCAGAAAATCAAGAGGAATCTAAATAAAATATAATTGAAGCCTGATTCCTTATGCAATTCGAAAAGTAATGAAAGATATCAACTTTAATGTATTAATGTTTAAAGAACACTACTTTGATATGATTAATGTGATTAATAGGGTTTAATTGATGATTAAAGTTGATATTAACCTGTTAATGATAAGAAGGAACATTAGGAAGAAAAAGGATGAACTTTGCATATAATTAGTTAATTTAGAGTTTCTTGTGCATACATATGTTTTAATGGGCCTTGAAACCCTAATGTTGGTAATAGGACTACTAAGGGCTTTAATTATTCGATTTCATGCATAAAACTAAGTTTTCATGGTTATAAGCTATTTCAAGCATTAAAGTTCCTAATTTGTGGATAAATACCCTAAATGTAGTAATTAGGGTTTTCTCATGAATAAAGAATAGAATTAATGGCAAATCGAGTTCATATGTGAATTGGACTATGAATTGACGATAAATGAGCATAATGATCTTGTCACATATTAAAAGGATAAAAATAGTAGATTTAATGTGAAAGAGGCTTAATGGACTTATTTAATGGTTAATTATGCCTTTAATCCGAAACTGAGGATTAGATGTTGAAATAATTAGGGTTTAAAATAGTAAAAGATGAAGGGAAACCCTAATCGAAATGGAAACCCTAAAAGTGGACTAGAAACCCTAAGAAGCGAGCTAGATTTGATAGATCTTAATGACATGAGTAATAAAAGGAAATTGTATAATTGTTTCAGGATCTTATTGAATGCTTGCATGCTCATTGTTGTTTGGATTATTCCTGCACCTGAATCTACATGTATAGGTATGTGGATACACTTATGACTACCTGAATTAGTTTTCCGGGATTTTATCGATGTTTCCATCGTGGCTTGAATTAAACTATTGGATGTATTTAATTCATGCAAAGTATAATGTGAATATGACTATCACATAAGAAATATGCCTACTAGCTCAGATCCTGGTCCCCTCTGTAGCTTAATGGGTTGACCTAGTAAATGGCTACCAATGGGGTAGGCCCATCAGGTCATTGGATGACTTAGTAAATGGCTACCAATGGGGTAGGTCCATCAAGTCACATTGAGTTAGAGATTGGACTACCTATGGGTAGTGCCATGCGACTCAACCCTAGATATTGATCTACCTGTTAGGTAGGATCATGCGGGGTTTAATAAGGATCTACCTAGAGAGAGGTGGGATCTCAGTCCACTGCAGGGACATCACAGAGATAGGGGATAGGAAAGGATTGAGTAGTATGGTTTAAATCGTAATCTTGGCTATTAAATGATAATTGTCTGATTACTTTGTTATTATAGTTGCATAATTATTGTTTCCCACACATACCAGCTTCTTGCTGACCGACGTTTTGTTTGTCGGCGTTTTAGGTACAAATGAAAAGAACAAATAGTAAAGTGGCAGATGTAGAATTAATTGAGAATTAATGTGCAAAGGAGGATTAGTTAGATCAGTACCTTCATGGTTAGAAGTTTAGAAATCCCAGCTTTTAAAAGGTAAGTAAAGTTTTTATTTTATACTAGTTTTCAGTTTAGTTGGTAAAGTTTATTAATTGTTATTGATTATTTGTCGAACCTTTGATCCTATTAATTGGATAACGACACCGACCTTCGGGTCTCCCTTAATTGGGGGTTACCGGGAGGTGGGGTCGTTACAACCTTCCTGACTGAAAATGGTGTAAGCCAAAATACGGTGAAGGTAATAGACCACCGGGTTGTGAACGCAGGAGGCCTTGGGCCCATTAGGAAGACAGGGAAGAAGCCCGGTGATCTCTGCCCAAAACTTATCTCTGTCGTAATGGTCTGGGTAGGAGTCATGAGACCGCGCCATACATTGTTCTAGCCAATAGTCATCCCTGCCATCGAGGATAAAAGAAGTGATTTGCTTGGCAGATGATTCCAAAATTTCCCCAAAAATTCGGTATTTACAACTCGAGTTTCCGAAAGAACAGTGTAACCTGCAAAAAGTGCTCAAAAACTCGAGGGTAAGATCACAGTAGACAGAGGTGACATGGTAGGGAAAGATAAGGATGTGGTTTCTGCAGAGGATATTGTCGACGGCGTCACGGATGCCCAAAGCATCAAGGGTTGTGCCGCACGCCCAACTAGGAAAAGAAAAACCAATTGCGAACATATCCTCATAACGCTGGCGGTGGTCAGCGCTAGTGAACTGGTCGTAGCTACCCAGAATAGGTGCTATACGGGGTGAACATGGGGTGGTTGAGTCTGGATCATTGGATACCTTCTGAGTTCCCTCCATCTCGCGGAGAATCTCATCTTCCTCATCGATGTCACGAAGCATCTCCTCGACTAACTCGGGAGAAGACTCACCAATAGGAGAGGGCGTGCAAAAAGGGATTCTGGGATGAGAACTGGAACGGCGAGGAGGATCCCTGGAAGAGGATGCAGGGGCCTTGCCTTTGCCCTTGCAAAAGCAGCTGAACATCACTGCTGTAGAGAGAAGTCGATTGGTTGAGGATGTAAATGATCATCTGGAGAAAACCAACCGATCGTCTGGTAGGTGAAACAGGCGTTTCGGCTATCTGAGATGGGTGACTGGAAACACCAAATGGTCGGCTGAGTCTGGATCTGAGAACTCAGCGGACCAAGCTGATGGCCGTCTCGTTGAGGAGCTCGGGTAGTGGCGCTGTAGGCCCCATGGTCGTCTTTCGATCGAGACGGGCGGCGTCCCAGCCAGGTGGGTGGCTCAAATACCAGGCGGTCAGCTGAGGCGATCTGAGCACTCAGCGGATCTAGCAGACAGATGCAAGCCTCACGGTCGTCTGTCGATCGAGACGAGCAGCGTCCCAGCCAAGCAGGCGGCTGAAACACCAGGACAACAACTTTTGTGGAAAGGCCTAAACGGCCGGCTGAGGGAAAACTGGTCGGCCGAAGAGCTGGACCTTAGACGTCCGGCTGATAATCAAGGCGGCCGTCTGAAGAGAAGGCGGAACTACAGTCAGAGAGGTGGCAAGCTCGAGCGGTCGAGTGAACAGTGAGGGAGGCGGATAGGGTAAGCGAGGAGATGGGAGAGTGGTCTTACATCCGTTGCATTATATAGAACAATCGATCTACGAGCCGATCGGTTGGACAGCCAGACGATCGGCTGGTCTGCCTTGGCCGCCAAACACAAAACAGTAAAGGACAGAGGTTGCATTCAAGTTTTGCAGAACGGTCGGCGAACGAGTCGAGCATCTGGATATCCAACTTGTCCTCGTTTTTCTTATCGATTCGTCACAAAATCAGTCTTGAACCGAGCGTCTGGTAATGGGAACCGATCGGCTCGATAGCAGGAAGAAGGAAAAATAGAACGGAAGAACAAAAACAAGAAAACAAATGAGAAGGGAAGATAGTTTTTGGCTGCCTCCAAACTAGCACCTTATTTTACGTCGTGGCTCGACAAAGATCAGATTAATTGGAATCTGGGGGAGTTGAAGGGTCAGTGAGGTTCAGATCATGCAAGGGTGGAAATTTGGTTGAATCTAAAATGACAACATCTTCAATGGTGATATATCTTTTAAGACGGTGGCCATTGACCTTAAACTCGGCCAGAACTTTATCCCATAGGAGAAAGGCACCATGTGGGTAAGCACATTTTACAATGTAGGGGCCATACCACCTCAACTTGAGTTTTCCAGGAAAAAGTCATAATCTTGAATTAAAAACTAAAACTTGATCCCCTTCTCTAATATCTTTGTGCTTAATATGACCATCATGCCACATTTTGGTTCGGTCTTTTTAGATTCTTGTGTTTTCGTAGGCACTCATCCTAAGTTCATCAAGCTCATTTATTTGGAGAAAACGTTTCTCTCCAGCCATGGAAAGGTCAAAATTCAAAGTTTTGATGGCCCAACTTGCTTTGTGCTCTAGTTCTATTGGTAAGTGAAATGACTTACCGTAGATCAGTCTGAAAGGGGTGGTGCCAATGGGTGTTTTGTAGGCAATACGATATGCCCACAGAGCGTCATTGATTTTTAACGCCCAATCTTTCCTAGTGCGTCCAATAATTTTTTCTAAAATTGATTTTATTTGTCTGTTGGATACTTCTACCTGCCTACTGGTCTGAGGATGGTAAGGAGTGGTGACTTTGTGATAAACCCCATATTTTTTCAAAAGAGCCTCAAAACCTTTCTCCAAAAAATGGGATCCCCCCTAAGAAATGACGGTGCGAGGGACTCCAAATCTAGGAAAAATGATATCTTTAAAAAGTTTCTTAACGGGTTTAGAGTCACATGTTTTAGTGGGTATGGCTTCAACCCACTTTGACACGTAATCAAATGTGACTAAAATGTAAGCAAACCCATAATAAGAAGGAAATGGGCCCATATAGTCGATTCCCCAGACATCAAAAATCTCTAATTCCTATCAAGAGGTGAGAGGCATTTGGTCACACTTGGAAATATTACCCGTCCTTTGACATTGGTCACATGAAAGCACATAATCATATGAGTCTTTGAAGATGGTGGGCCAAAAGAATCCGCATTGTAGGACTTTTCTAGCCATTTTTTGGGAACTCATGTGACCACCATAGGGGCCAGAGTGACATTGTTCCAAAATGGCGATGCTTTCTTCGTGGGATACACAATGACGATATAAACCATCGGCACAAAGTCAAAAAAAATAAGGTTCATCCCAATAATAATTTTTGACGTCATGTAAAAATTTAGCTTTAGAGTGTCCCGTATACTTGGGGTGCAATACACCTGCAGCTAAATAGTTTACAAAATCAGCAAACGAAGGAAATTGGGAGTCTATCTTGAGCAATTGGTCATTGGGTAAGGATTCATTTATTAGATTTTCATCAATGGGGCTATAGCTAAGTCTACTGAGGTGGTCAGCCACGACATTTTCAGATCCCTTTTTGTCTAGGATTTCTAGATCAAATTCTTGCAATAACAAAATCCATCTTATGAGTCTATGCTAGGCATCTTTTTTGGTCATGAGGTAGCGAAGAGCTGCATGATCAGTGTAAACAACAACCTTTGAACCAACAAGATATGAGCAAAATTTATCGAGTGCATAGACAATGGCTAGCATTTCTTTTTTGGTGACTGTGTAATTTCGCTGAGCTTCATCTAAGGTCTTGGATGCATAATAAATGACATGGTGTTTTTTTTTCAATTCTTTGTCCTAAAATGGCACCTACAACAAAATCACTAGCATCGCACATGATTTCAAAGGGTAAGGCCCAGTCAGGAGCACGGATGACAGGAGTGGTGGTGAGAGCCTTTTTCAAACTTAGAAAGCTCTCCATGCATGCCGTATCGAAATGGAAAGGCACCTCCTTTTGAAGAAGATTGGTGAGAGGTTTTGTGATTTTTGAAAAATCACGGATGAATCACTGATAGAAACTGGCATGTCCTAAGAAGGCTCAGATGTCTTTGAATGAGGTTGGGGGAGGCAGCTTGGTGATGACCTCAATCTTAGCTTGGTCTACTTCAATGCCCTGGTTGCTCACCTTATGGCCTAGAACAATACCCTCCTTGACCATGAAGTGACACTTCTCCCAATTAAGGACTAAGTGTGATTCAATACATCTATCAAGGACAAGGGATAGGTTTTGCAGATAGGAATCAAAACTGTCTCCATAGACAGAGAAATCATCCATGAACACTTCCATGACATTTTCAGTTAACCCTGAAAAAATAGCAGACATACATCTTTGAAAGGTGGCCGGTGCATTGCACAGACCAAAGGGCATTCATCTAAAGGCATATGTACCAAATGGGCATATGAAAGTGGTTTTCTCTTGATCTTCAGGATGAATGGGAATTTGATAAAAACTGGAGTACCCATCTAGATAACAAAAGTATTGTTGATGGGCTAAACGTTCAAGAACTTGATCTAGGAAGGGAAGGGGGAAGTGATCTTTTCTAGTTGCTTTGTTGAGCTTCCTGTAGTCAATGCACATTCTCCATCCTATGACTGTGCGAGTGGGAATGAGTTCATTCTTCTCATTAAAAATGACAGTAGTCCCTCCCTTTTTGGGAACAACTTGAACTGGGCTGACCCATGGGGAGTCAGAGATGGGATAGATGATTCCTACAGTCAAAAGTTTGATCACCTCTAGACAGACTACTTCCTTCATATTTGGGTTGAGTTTTCATTGTGGATCACGAAAAGGTTTGTGTTCTTCTATCATAGGGATTTTGTGGATGCAGATGGATTGATCGATTCCAACTAAGTTTGTCATTTTGTACCCCAAAGCAGCTCTTTTTTTCCTAAGTTCACCCATAAGTTTAGTTTCTTGTTCAAGGGGAAGGGAAGAGTTTATGATGACAGGGCATGGTTCTAGCTCATCAAGAAAAACATATTTCAGACCTATGGGGAGAGTTTTCAATTTTGGGGCCTTTGGTGGTTCAGGTTTTTCTATGGTGGAGATCATTTTAAGGTCCTCAATCTCAGCACATGGGATTTCCTCAAAGTTATCCAAATGAATCTTGAGTTGATTTGATGGTTCATTGTCAAAATCACATTCGGTGAGGATAGTGAGGGCAGTGCATAAGGGGTCATCAACTAATTCCCATTCTTGCCTTAGTTGGGATAATTCATCAATGCAATCTAGGAGGTGAACTTCTTCCTCAAGACTAGGTCCCCTCATGCTCTCAAACACCCTGAACTCTAGGGTTTGCTTCCCTAACATTAACAAAATGGTACCAGCCTCAACATCAATTAAGGCACGAGCAGTGGATAAGAAGGGACGTCCGAAAATGAGAGGGTAGCATAAATCTTCCTTGATATCCATGATCACAAAATCACAAGGGACGTATGCATCATTTCCAACTTTAACCGGAATGTCTTCTATGATTCCCATGGGTTTAGTTGTGGATGAGTCTGCCAGTTGGATGGTCATGGCTATGGGTAACATGTCATTGAATCCTAGTCTTTTGCAAAGACTATATGGCATGATGGATATGCTGGCTCCTAAATCTGCTAGGCCCTTTCTACAAGCATTGTCTCCCAAGTAGCATCCTATTCCAAAAGAACCTGGATCCTTCTATTTTTTAGGCATCTTACTTAGGATAATGTCTGATGTGGTCCTAGCAAGTTTAGCAGTCTCGTATTCTTTAGTAACATACTTCCTAGTCAAGAGAGATTTCATGTACTTGGACCAGGCGGGCATGTCGGCCAAATCATCGAGGAAGGGAATGTCAACATGTATTTTTTTCATAGCATCCCTAAATTTCATGAAACGGGCATCAAGTCTTGTTTGTTTGAGGCGGGCTTGATAGGGAGGTCGGGGTTTGTAGATTGGTTCTTCATCTTCTACTTGAGGGGTTTCAGGGACGGATGGTTTGGGTGTAGCTTCAGGTTCGACAACTACCATGTCCTCATCCTCGAATTCTAGAGGTGGGTCTGAAGATTTTTCTGGAGGGGAAAGGGCGTGCACTTTTCCCGAACGAGTAGAGACAATTTGAGTTGTTCAGGATGTTTGGGGTTGTTTTCAGGCTGCCGTGCAAAAGTCCCAGTAGGAGGTTTTTGTTGGGCAAACAGACGGGCCAATTGTGCGTCAGTTGCCTTTTGATGGGCTTGTATGGCCACGAGGGTTTGTTCTATGTTTTCCAGGCTAGGATGACTTGGGGGAGGAGGAGGGGGGGCATTTTGAGGCAGTTGGGGAGGTTGAGGTTGGTTTAGATTTTGGTGTGGAAGGTTTAAGTTTTGGAATTGTTGGTAGAGTTGTCGATTTTGGTAATTTCCTTGATTTCCAAAATTTCTTTGATTGTTGTATGAGAATCCAGGTGGTGGTCGATTGTTACCTTGAGGGTAGGGAGGCCTTTGTTGAAGTTGGTTAGAGTTCTCGGCACTTGAAGGGTTCCCATATTGAAAACCAGGGTGGTTTCTAGGTTGGTTGGGATTGTAGTAACTTTGGCCTGGTATTGTATGAATCGAATTGAGGTCTTCTGGTTGTTGTCCTACTTCACATTGCATGGGCATGTTGTAGAGATATTGACAGTGGAGGGTGGTATGGTCGTATCCTTGGAAAATACCACAAAGGGAATCCATGGCTTTTAGTTGTTGGGGTGACTCCCTAAGGGTGACCAAAGATGACTCTAACTGATCTTGTTTTAAGGAAATTAATTTTAGGCTTTCCGCTATGCTTTGGATATCATTATTAACTTCTACCTTGGCTACCTTAAGGATTATGCCAATCCCTCTTCTAGCCCTTGTTTCGGAAGCCTGTTTGACTACCTCCCATGTGCTAGTCAAACTTTGATGCATAAAATTTCCTCCATATGAGGAATCGAGAAAGAACTTGGTATCATCATCAACACCACGATAGAAAATCTCTATGAGTTGGGCTTGAGAGATATCATTGTGGGGGCACTTCCTAATTAAGTCTTTGAACCTCTTCCAAGATTCTCCTAAAGACTCTCCTGGGGACATAGAAAAATGAGTTATTTGACCCCTAAGTTCATAGGTGAGAGACGGGGGGTAAAATTTCTCAAGGAACTTGCTTTGTAGAACTTCCCAAGTTGTGACATGTTCTTCGCTCTCCATGGTGTTGTACCAGCTACTAGCTTGGCCGGAGAGGGAATACTTAAACAACCTAAGGCGGATGGCATCTTCAGAGACACCCGAGAGTTTTTTCAAAGAGCAAAGGTCTATGAACCTTTGAAGATGATCTTGGAAACTTTCCCCATTGTTGCCTGAGAAGGGGTTGGCTTGCATCATGGTGATCCATTGTGTTTGGATTTCAAATTGTGGAGCAATAATATCGGGGGGTATAACCGGATGTTGCGCATAGGACATTTTGGGAACAGAAAAGTCTTTTAATTGTTTTTGCCTTTCGGCTTCCCTCCTATCGGCTTCTATGGTTTCTTGTTTGGCCCTAAAGGCTGCTCGCAAAGCGACTTCTCTTTCCGCTTGTTCGGCTTGGATGAGCTCTCTTTAAGCTGCGAGAGCTTGGTCGATCCTACGGGTGACTTCTTCTTCATTCATTCTCACTAGATTTTGACAGTTTAGACGATGAAAAGTCCTTTCTATTTCCGGATCAAATGGTTGAAAATCGACGTTCGGGCGTCGCATGCACAATTAAAGCATTTAATTCGTGTGCAGAAAAAAACGTACTGCCAGAATGGAAACTCGGCAGAAAGAGTACACTTCCGGAATGTTACTCGGAAGGCATAAAAAATAAAAATAAAAATTTCAAAAGATTTTTGGGGTTCGAGAAAACAATCTGTTGTAGTATAGTGGTAAGTATTCCCGCCTGTCACGCGGGTGACCCAGGTTCGTTCCCCGGCAACGACGCCAAATTGATAAGTGTCACTTTGCAATATCAATCACTAAGATGGTTAATCCTAGAGTTTAAACATTTTTTACTTCCGGTTTTAAGGGTAGTATAGAAGGGTCGATCCCACAGGACAACTTTTTAGAGATTGTTCTTAGAACCCAAAGTTTGAAGAACTTGTTATTTGTTTTTGGTAATTTTTTAGATTTGGAACAAAAAGTAAAAGTCAAGTTGGGGGTTTGATTGATTACACTAATGCAAGAAAGGAAATGCACTTAACAAGAATAAAAATGCACAAGGAAATTTTAAGATTATTGTTAACACAAGAACAACTATATGAATGAAAAGACTAGGAATTAAAGAAAGCAAAAGTATGCGGTGATTAAATCAAGAGATGGAAATTGAGGCTCGTAGGGGTTTTCACCACCTTAGCCTAGGTGATAAAAACTAATTCTTAAGCGACAATTCGATGAAGGTTTGCGAATTTAAAATCTCACAAGAGATAAACTCCACATGAGCCCATTGGTCTTGGTACTCATACTTCCTAGTTTATCATCCTAAAAGACGAAAATCCATAGTCATATCAAAATGTCTATGTAATCAATTTTATTGTTCTAAATCCGGATTTCGATGGTCATTTCCATACGGATTAACGTGGGATCTGAAGATCAATCGTTAATTAAAATCGATTATCATCTAGTCGGTTAAGAAGAAGTCGTTAAAACCATGGCTAAGGGGTTATTCCCCTTGCCTCGATAGAAGTCTACTCACTCATGGAGAAGGGGGAGACGGAGGAAGAAAATACTGAAGCCATAGTCTAGCCCAAAATCAGGAGGTTAATCCTTATGCTAGAGACAATGAAATGGCTTAGTTCTTAGTTCCTTGCTCCAGAATTAGAAAATGGGGAAAAGAAGATTAAGACTAAAGCGGAATGAAGAGACAAGAACCAAGTATGAAAGAATGATGCTTGAAATAAAATCTAAGATGATTACAAGAATAAAAGCTTCAAAATCCCAATACAAAGAGAAATCCAAGATGCCCTGAGGAGGAGGAAGTGCTCCTCCTTTTATAGGAGAGGAAGGAGGCACTTTTACAATTAGGTTGAAGGGTTTTTGAGGCTGGAGGCTGGGATTTTGCTGTCTGCGCGCCGCCAACCGACCGGTTCAGAAATGAACTGATCGGCTGGAAGATGTTGGAGTGTGGTAGCAAATCGATCGGCTGCCAACCCTAATTATGGTGGCGGCACAGTCGAAACCACTCGGTGTTGTTTCTTCTCATCAATAGGGCATCAACCGATCGTTCGGTTTATGAATCGGGCGATCTCAGCCAGTCGTCTGATGAGAGTAGTGATTGACGCTTGAATGCGAATCGAGCGTTTCACTTTGTCAGACGATCGGGTTGATGAGGTGAGACGATCGGTTGATCAAGTGAGACGATCAGTTCAGGTCCTAAAACTGCAATAAAATGCACATGATTGTCAGATTTGTGATAAAAAATGAGAAAATATCAATTTGTGCAATTTTCAAGAGATGAATGGAGTATTTCTATGTGACAAGCTTAATAATTTGCAGAAAAGATGTGCTGAAATAGCACACATCACAATCCAAGGTTGAAGATGATTATGGAGCTTACCTTTATCTTGGGGAGCATTTTCCTTCTGCTGCTAAGCTCCTTGGTCATCGACCAAAGCAAGGGAAGAAAGTGGTTTGCAAAAATAGCCTTTCAAGTAAGGAGAAAATCGAGTATATGTAATTGATTTTCTAGGAGAGAGAAAGTAGGAGAAAATTCATCCACTTTCTTGCCACATGCTCCCTCCCTTCCTTGCCTTCAAAGCCATCTTTCTTTCTTCCTTAATATCCTCTCGTTTATCCTTGAATTAAAAGCAACTACTTAAGCTCCTTAATCATTATAATACTATTATCCATTTTTAGTGGACATTACTTTTTAATTAACAAATGTGAGTGGATTTCTTCACCTACTTAGGATATTTCGGTGCCACTCAAAGAATTTGGAATTCCTCTCATTATAGGATTTCAACCACAGCCCTTTTATTTGATGGGCACTTCAATTAATATATTTATTTTTGCTACAAAATAAATTAGGGTTTTCAATTATGCTTAAATCTTGATTATTTTATTATCAAGATTATCTCTCCTCACAAGTAGTTCAAACAAGACGCCCCTTTCTTTTTATTTTCTTTAAATGATACCAAGAAACAATAGGGACATAATAGAGGTGGTTTTTACATATTCAACCCTAGATTTTGGGTAATTTGCAAATTACACCAAAACTAGTATTCAATACACAAGCATTACTCAAATAAGCTCCTTCTTGGAACTTAGGCTTGTAGAAGCCATACCTCAACATCATTCTCATTCTTATGATGCTATAACACTTGAGGAACATTTATCATGTGACATTTGCAAGGTAACCCCTTAAATTGGGTAAATTGCACTTTAGTCCAAAACAGGTAAAATATTGTTTCAACATTATTCAAATAGGACCAAAATTGAAACATAAGCTCTCCTTTAGTCTTAATTACTTTTCAAAAGATAAAGACAAGAATCTAAATGACTTACTTAAGCAAAACTTCTAGGGTTAAGACATAACCCAGGTCAGGGATGTTACAAATATAATCTTCCTTATAGGAACAAGTATGAGATCAAAAGGTAAAAAGTTAACAATCACAATTAAGGGATTATGGGTTCATTCTTGTGGGGATCTACGATCATAGTGTTGACTTGAGAGTTACACATTGTCCATATTTTTATAATGACTTAACCATTCCATTCACATGTATCTAATATGTCTACTTGAGAGTGATTTCAGGCTTTACGTACATGAAAAGGATCATTTCCATCAAGCCCTAGCCTGATCAAGTTCAAGTCAAAAGCAATGAAAATGCACTTTTTTGGAAAACATCCTAAAACCCTTAGGATGATTTTTGTAATCATTTGTATTGATGTAATGACTTGTAACTAATATGAGAAAAATCAGGAGCCCTAAATTCAAACGTTTAATCACTCTAATGAAAGTTTCCAAAATTCATTACATGGTTTTTTTCGATCGAGTTTTACCTATGACAAACTCGACCGATCCCCTTGATGCATTTTGAGAAAATTCTAGTTTGGTTGAGTTTTCCTACACAGAACTCGACCAATCCCTACACTAAGTAAAACTAATTTAAGTAGTTCGGTCAAGTTTCATCCAAGATAAACTCGACAAATGATTTAAATTAGCTGTCGCATAGTGCAATCGGTCGAGTTAACATAATTAAAACCCAATTGAATGCAATGTACAAAAAGTGTAGAAAAAGTAATTCTAACCATTGGAGTGTTGCAAAACTAGAAATTATATCTGCTGCAACACCCCAAATGGCTAGAAAATGTTCCTTAGTTCTCCTACCCTCTAGTGGGCACACCCAACTGTAAATAAGATCTGTTGGAATTCATTCCAAGGTTGCTCCTTCATGCTATTCAAGCTCCTAGCTATAGTTGAGTGCATCCAGTCCACTTGATCCCCTTTCTATCTCTTGTTTGCAAATCAAAACATCCATATGAATGAGATATGATCTATGTGAGAGAGCTGCTTCATTGTATGCTTATAAAGCTCTCAAATCTTCTTTTTCTCAACCCCTTTCTTCAAGATCAAGTTGGTGAAATCATCTCCAAGTGAAGGAGAAGGTGCAAGATTCTTCAAGCTATAGAAGAAGGTGCAAAAGCTTCTCAAAGGTGAAGGATAAGGTCAAGGCTGAAGATTTGGGAGTAGAAGTGTGACACCCATTGCTGCACAAAGTAGGATTACTCAAAACAAGTGCATAATTATCAATAATAACCACATTGCCACAAAATAGGGTAAATTAAAACCGATCACATAAAGGCACCCAAAGTTGGAAGCATCATATTTAAAGCCATAAAACTTATGTCACTTATATTTCATTCATGCCAAAAGATGTTACAATTCATTGTTCACTGGCTAACTAGCTACAACATGTTACATATGGTAACCTGTTCACGTATATAAATCATGTATGTAAATACCCCCAAGGTCTTGAGAGTATAGGGATGATACATAGGACTCTATAACTAGCAACTAGCTGCATGTCCATGATCCAACAGCTACAATTCCTCTTACAGATAGCTTCAATAATATGATCTCTATCTCAACATTCACATCCACCTAAAAGATGTAGAAATCCATGGGGTGAGACCAACATCCCAGAGAGAGATATAACTCACCACCAACATCTATTAAAGCACAAATAACTAAGTAGGTAGATAAAATACTTAACAAGTTGAGAAAATTCAACTAAATGATATGTATCCTACATATAATACATATTAAACAAATTAAGCAGTTACTACAGAGCAGAAGAACAATTAATATGTTACGAAGGAATATGAAGAACATGTATCAGTGTTATCAAATAATCAGTACAAGATTAACGTAAGGGTTCATCCAATGTTATTTGCATTTGAACCTAAGAAAATACACTACACGTCTGTATTACGTCTTTTATTATTGCCCTAAGGATTTGAGTCGTACCACTCAAATCTAATCGACCACTGCTAAGTCAAAATCGATGCCATATAAGGCCAATGTAAGAGATGGAATCCACGACCTCCCCAACACCTCTTAGTTTGTACAAGAGTAACATTGACATAAGTCAAGATGAAGGATTGGCTTAGGCATGACCATCCATATAAAGATACATAGCCCACCTTGGTACAGGTCATGATGCTAGAAGAATAGGCTCACACACTATCATTCTTAAAAAGAAAAGATTGGATCACTCATGATCATCTATATAAAGAGGACAACAACTCATGCATGGCCATATCACACAACATGTAATTGTGGATGCAAGGAGATACTCGACTTGCACCCCCACATATTCAAAAATATGCACTCTGAGTTTCTTGTAGGAATGACTCGTTTCACCATCCGACACTAAGACTGACACTGGAATGGATCTATGGCACATGGCACCTACATGATTAATGTTTCACTTTATTAGTTATGCCAATTGGGTGAATTAAGGCTTTATCATACAAGTGGACATCCAAAACCCTAATTCAATCTAGAAAGCATACCTATGAAACAACTTCATAATATATAAAATGTATAAGGTGTGAACTTGTCACATCATCATCACATGATACTTGTAACACTACCATTAACAAGGCCATTGCCAATGTCATACAGTCATACAAGGCTATCACAAATTTCACATCACTGTGGGATATCAATGCATCAATCTCATAAGTAGAGGATATCACCTCATAATAGGCATTAAGCCTTCACCAGGTCATAGGACCCATCACATCAATATGATCTCATCAAGGCTCATAGACATCACCCTGTGTCATATGATAACCATCATAGCATACTCAAGCTATGACATTCATTTCACCCACAAGGTTAGGGTTTCATAAACAAGATAGAGAAAACATCATAATGTGGTAACCACTTCAAATGAGATAAGAAAACACATCATATTTCCCAATATTAGGATTAGGGTTACATGTATAGATGATTAGGCTTCCATAGCATTATCCAAGCACCAAACACTAAACTCATCACCTCCCACTTTCTTAGAGCACGCTAGGATTAGAAAGTCATTAATTAAACATTAATAGAGCATTATGTCAACAACACTAAGTATAAACATCATTTATATGTGCATGTTTACCATCTCATTAGGTTATGCATGTGTTACACCATGTAACATGTATAGGTATCGACCATACACTAAGAAAACATGTGTAATGAACATAAACCATCCAAGTGTCTCGACTTCAATCCAACTAGGTGTCTCGACCATGCACAACAAGCATCTTAACCATGACCAAAACACGTCTCGACCACCCATAAAACAAGAGTCTCGACCGCAACAAAACATAGTGTCTCGACCACCATAGCAAAACCAAGGCATCACAACCGAAACACAACGCACATAAGTCACGAACAAAGACAAAGCATCAAACATGTTGCAATCAACATCAAAGCATGTCTCGAACAAAACATCAACATACACATATGTCTCGACCCAACCAACACAAAGGTCTCTCGACCAAGATCAACACATGGTCACGACAAAAACATCAAGGAAGATATATGTGTCGATAGAAAGAAAGGTTAGAAAAAAAACCAAGCGTGGCTATGCTAAAAACTCATATGTTCATGATCATCAAACCCTAGAACAAACACCATGAAGATCAACAACTAAAACCACATTAGGAGAGAGAAAACCAAACCTCAACACCTATGAAGACCACTCAAATATTCAAGGAAAACATGTTGGCCGAAAACTTAGCATGGTGATAGAACCAAAGCTCATGGTGCATGTAAGATCATCATCAAGAACAACCATCATCAAATGAGGGAAATATCCATGCAAAAAGGGCATCAAAACCTTGAAAGCCAAACTTCAACATGAACACCTTAAAGAAACCAACCAGGTGGAAGAAAACCAAGCTTCAACCTTAAGAAACCCAACTCAAAAACCTCAAGAGACACAAAGGCCGAACCCAAACATGGTGATGAAGCCAAGAAACATGTTGCACATTTCAAAATCACCTCAACCACCACATACCAAGTTGGATACAAGAAATTAGGGTTTAAGAAAGAGAGTAATCTACATGAGACTACTACAAAGTCTTAAACCTTAGATCATGATAACCTCATCTAGCACATTAGCATAAAGATTAGAGATCAAAATAGGAGATTGTCATCAAGGAAAACTTATCACCATTTCATTGGAAAAACTCTATACTAAGGCGATCAACAAAACTTTGAACATATACCACAAAAATTACCATGGAAGAACCTTATGTAGGAGAGATATCTCATGATGAACACATGTAAAACAAAACCTAATGTTCGTGCTACATCCAAATACTCGAACCATTTGCATGTTGAAGAAAAACCTTGGTCCAAAATAAGAGGAACACATCTATATCATACCTTTCTTAAAATCGATTACCATGGTTAGGGTTTTGAGGAAAGGGGGAAAACACATTAGATCTTCACCAAGATTCCAATCCTAGATTATAGAAACACCATCTAGCATGTTAATATCATGTTTTAGATGTAGAAACAACACAATTCAAGAAATATTATAAGTGTTATAATAGAAGAGAGTAGAGAGTTATATAACCTGCCTTAAGTGAAGGAACAAGCTCCAATCTCTTGATCACAAAGGAGGAAGATGAAGCTCTACCAAAAGATCAACTCTAGGCAACAAGATCACCTCGACAAAAAGAATAAACCAAGGTTAAACATAGCTCAAGAAAAGAGGATAAGAAACCCTAGGCCGAACAAAGAAGAAAGAGGAGAGAAGAGAAGAAAACTTCCTCCCACTTGGGTACCACTTTGTCAAAACATGGTCTCTAACCCTTTGTGATGAGAAGTTCTCTCTAAAAATGACCACCATGGATAGTCCATAGTCTATGAATGGAAGAGAGGAAGAATAAAGGTAGGGTTCCAAAGGAAAAACGTGGTCAAGGGAAAAGAACCACTTACCAAGAAGGGAAACCACCAAGAATCACCACAAGGAAGGTGATTAAGATCAAGAACACCACATGCAAGGTTGCTCGGCCACCACAGCTCCAAGGTCATCCCTTCTTTGCTCCACCAAGGTCCAATGTCAGCCACAAGCAAGAGGGAGAAGGAGGACCGAAAGAGATACTTGCAAGAAGAGAGAGGTTATATATGCAAAATAGGAGGGAAGCAAGGTAGGGGTGAGGTGTCAACATGAGAAACCACCAAAGAGACACTTGTCCACCAAATAAACTAACATGCAACAACTATATGCATGCATGCACGAGATGGTGATACAACCAATGTTGGGTATTGATCTCTTTAGGTCACAAACACATTGGTTTTGTTCGAGACACATCAAGGGGTTGAAAAAACACCAAAGCAACTTGTCTACGTCAAGACAAAAGGTCACCAAAATGGCTAGGACGAAACACATCACAAAAGGACAACCATCTCAACCCAACCACACCTAGGGCATCAAGGTAAAAAAAAAATCACCCAAGGAATGTGTCTCGGTTGAGACACACCCAAAACACCCATCAAGGTCAAGACAAAGGTCTCAACACCCAATCAAGCTCAACATGGTCGACACCAACTAAACCATAGAAACCCTAATCACTTCTAGAGATGTCACCACTCATCCAAGGCTCAATAAAGGAGCCCCAAAACATAAAACTATCTCTCATGATGCTAAATCACTAAGGGAACACTCAACATGTGATAGATTGCAACATAACACCTCAAATTGGGTAAATTTCTACTTGGTCCAAAATAATCATACAAAGCTCAAACATCATCAGAACATGACCAAACTGGAAACATAAGATTTTCACATGTTAGATAAGCATTTAAAGGGATTAGATTAAGGTTCTAAGCATCTTATTAAGAAAAGCAACCATACTCAACCACTAAGCTAGGTCAAGGGCCTTACAAGAAGTTGGTAAATCCTTCAAGGAAAAAGACTCAGTGCAAGAGGGGGATCTCCTTGGTGAAGGTATCCAACTACTTGCAAGAGTGGATAAGACATTGTAGAGGTAGAAGGATCTATCTCCTCCGAACAGGTAAGACCTTGGTTGGTTATTGGCTCCCTTGTCCTTAAAGGGAAGGCTGGGTATCCTTGACCCGAAAAAGGAAGGTAATCTTGTATGTCTTATAATGGAATATAAGTATACATGGGCTGCAAATACTAAAACTTGACCTCTCTAGGTAGTGGATTTTGACTATCTCCTAGTTTGGAGATTGGAACCACTCTAAACATCTTGTGTTCTTATGCTTGTTCAATCTCTCTCATCCTTGTTATGTATGTTTAGTTGCACTATAGATTCAATATTTGCAATCCCATACATTGTAGTAACTTGAAGGTCTACCAAATTTTGTACAAGTGTTTTTAGCTCTATTCACCCTGCTTTAGAGCCCATTTGGTCCAACAAGTGGTATCGAAGCCACAATCTTCTCTGAAAAGACCTCATATGAGATGAGAAGATGGGCGACAACTTACTTGGGTCCCTCAACCTAGAAGGAGGCTTCTCCATGAGACCCCTGGTCTTCGACGACACCAATTTCCTTTATTGGAAACAAAAGATGAAATTATACCTTCAAGGAATGAACTATGACATGCGGAAGGTGGGGATTCTTCCATGCAATGAGCCAGTGGGGGAGATATCCACTTGGGATGAAGCTATAGTCAAGAAGGCACAATTGAATGTAAAGTCAATAGGCATCATCTATGCAACCCTCACCCCCTATGAGTTCGACCACATCTCCTCCTGGGACACAACCCCTAAGATTTGGGACAAGTTGTGCCTCACCTATGAAGGCACAAAGCAAGTTCAGGAGTCCGAGATCTACATGCTCAAGGGCCTCCTCAAAAACTTCAAGATGGGCAAGAAGGAGAGAGTGGAAGAGATGTACACATGGCTCAACACCATCATCAACATACTTTCTCAATTGGGCCATACCATGGACAACAAGACCATCAACTCCAAGAACTCAAGGTCTCTCCCAAAGATATGGAAATCCAAGGAGACTTCCATTGAATAAGTTATAAGTCTTGGTGACATTGCCACCAAAGAGCTCATTGGCAATCTCCAAGCTCACGAGCCAAGGCTTGATAAGCAAGAAGATGACAACAAACAAGAAGAGAAGGAATAAAAAAAGATCAAAGATAGTGCACTCAAAGGTCAAATGGAAGCACTCCTTCTCCAAAAACAACATGCATGTAGTCTTCTTCAAGTGAAGATAAAGCCCCAAGTGAGCATGAAGCTAACTACTCCAATGGAAAGCACTTCAAAGTAAATCCTTCCTCCTCCTCCACTCCAAGGTGCCATGAATGTGGAAAAAAGGGAATTACAAGAATGAATGCCCCAAGGACAAGAATTCCTACTACAAGAGCATCTCCAAGAAAAGGGAGGACTACAAAAAGGATGGCAAGTACAAGAAGAAGGATAAGAATGACAAAAGGAGCAAAGATGCATCCCATTTCGCACGAGAAGACTCCTCTTCTAGTGATGCAAGCTCCAATGAGGGATAATGCCACCTTCCACTCATGACCTCTACTAGTGAAGACATTGGTGAGGTAAGTGAGGTAAGCTTACATAAGTTATCTAAGGAAACTCTCATTGATATGCTTAATGCTACCCATTCTTCTTATTCTGAATGCAAATCTAAAAATAAGAAATTAGGGAAGATCATAGATGACTTCTATGCTAAAATTGATATTCTTGATCAAAAAGAGAAATTGCATTTTGTTAGCATTGATTCCTTGCAAGGGCAGTTTCTTGACCTTGAGCTCCAATACAATGGAGTTTAAGTAGAGAATGGTATCTATCTTAAGAACATCAAGCCCAACTTGATGAGTATCTTTTAGTTAAAACTGAAAATGAAAATCTTGTTGCTAAACTTGATGAGCTTAAACTTGCTTATGATGCTATTAAAGATGAAAATAGAGTTTATATTGATGAGCTAATCTTGCTTAGAACTAAAAATTCTAGATTGATTGCTCAAGTTAATGATTTCTCTTCTAGACTGTTATTTCCAAGTAATGAGATTTATAGCATTACTCTTGAGAGAGATTGCTTTCATACTAAAGCCCTATGTTTAGAGGCTGATTTATTGCATTCTCAAGATGATCTTGCTAGTTCATCTTCTACTATCATTTTTCTTAGTGATGATAACCACAAACTTAGAGATTCCTTGTAGAAATTCATTAAATGGAAGTCCCTCAATGAAGTTCTATATCACTCTACCAAACAAGTTGGTACTAGTGGTTTAGGATATGTAGCGGGATCTCCAAAGAGCAAGAGTAAGGGAAAGGGTAAGAAAAAGATCAACGAACCTCCTATTTTCCATTAAGAGTCATCCGGATCTAAGAACCCTATGGTTTGTGTGCATTGCAAGAGTGATGACCATTACTCTACTCATTGTCCTTATAGAAGGGGACCAACCCAAATATGAAATGGGTCCCCAAGCTAACATCAGATCCCAAGGTTTGAATTGGGAACTGACATCTTCCTTTCTCGTATTTTAAAGGAAAATGATTTGTTGATAGTGGTTGCTTAAAGAATATGATAGGTGAAATCAGCCACTTCAACCAATTCACAAAGAAGAAAGGAGAATCAATAACTTTTGGTGACAACAACAAAGGTAAAGTGATAGGTGAGGGTGATGTAGGTGGTTCACTATGTATCAAGAATGTTCTTCTTATGGATGGACTATATCACAATTTAATTATTGTTAGTCAACTTTGTGACAATGGTTATCTTGTTCTCTTCACCTTGAATGCTTGCTTCTAGATTCCCTCTCCTACAATGTTATATATAAGGGAACTAGAAATGGTAATCTTTATGTTATTATTCTTGAATCTATTAAGCCTATTGTTGGTAGATTTCTTGTTTCCAATTCGAATGATATATATTTATGGCACCATAGTCTTGGTCATTTAAATATGCATCAACTGAAGAAGTTGAGAAAAAAGGACTTGGTCAAATGACTTCCCAAATTGGATTTTGAAAAGGATGAGGAATTTCAACCATGCACACAAGGAACACAAGCCAAGTCCTACTTCAAATCCAAAAGAGTCCTTAGCACCAAGAGAGCTCTTGAACTTCTCCATATTGATCTATTTGGACCTATGAGAACTCAATCGCTTCGTGGTAGCAAGTATTGCCTTGTGATTATTGATGACTTTTCTCACTTTACTTGGACCTTATTCCTTGTTTTCTAAAGTGACAGTCTTGATGTTTTCTAGGCTTTTTGTAAACAAGTTGAAATGAAGCTTCTTGCCGAATCATCTCTATTCACAGTGACAACGGGGGAGAGTTTGAAAATGACTTGTTTGAACATTTTTGTGAGGAATCCGGTTATGTATATAACTTTTCTTCAACTTGAACGCCCCAACAAAATGAGGCTGTAGAGAGAAATAATAGGTCACGACATGAAATAGATAGGACTATGCTTCTAGAGTATGATACTCTAAAGAAGTTCTGGGCCGAAGCCGTTAGTACTTCATATTTTGTACAAAACCGAGTTTTCACTCATTCATCTTTAAAGAAAACCCCATATGAGTTATGGCATGGTAGAAAGTCATCTATTGATTTTTTTTCTTGTTTTTGGGTTTCCTTATTTATTTTGAACACCAAGGATTCTCTTTATAAGTTTGATGAGAAATCATACAAGGATTTCTTTCTTCGCTACAATACCACTAGAAAGGATTATAGAGTATTTAACATTGAATTGTCTAAGGTAGAAGAATCTATCAATGCTAAATTTGTTGACTAACCCCTCTATTTCCAAGAATATTGTAAACGATGTTATTATAGATGAGGTGATACCTTACTTGAAAGAGCTCAACGTTGTTGATAAAGAAAAATAGGTGTTAGTTGATGAAGAAGAGAAAGAAGAAGAAAAGAGGATCCAACTCCCCACTTTGCAAAGAATCATCCTAAAGAGCTCATTATAGGTAATCCTTTTGAAAGGGTGAGTACGCAGGATGCTTTCAACAAAGAACAAGATAACAACACCTTCATATCACAACTTGAGCCAAAGAATGTCAAAGAAGCTCTCAGGGATGATGAATGGATCCTATCCATGCAAGAAGAGTTAGAGAAGTTCGAGAAGAACAAGGTGTGGACCTCAGTGCTAAAACCAAGTGATAGAAAGATCACTGGCACCAAGTGGGTGTATCGTAACAAGCTTGATGAAAGTGGGAAAGTGGTAAGGAACAAATCAAGGTTTGTAGCTCAAGGTTACAACCAATAGGAAGGTATTGATTTTGATGAAACTTATGCACCAATTTCTAGACTTGAATCTATTAGAATGCTACTTGCTTTTTCTAGTTACAAGAATTTCTCGCTTTACCAAAGGAATGTTAAAAGTGCAATTTTGAATGGTATAATAGAAGAGGAACGATGTGGCTCAACCTCCCAACTTTGAACATGATAAATTACCAAACCATGTTTATTCATTGCAAAAAGCTCTCTATGAACTTAAACAAGCCCCTAGAGCTTGGTATGAGAAACTAAAGAACTTTTTTCTATATCATGAGAAAAGTCGATTCTACTCTATTTCTAAAACATACTCTAGCAATTTCTTGATCATTCAAATTTATGTTGATGATATTATATTTGGAGGAACTGATATTCATCTTTGTAAGGAGTTTAGTTCTCTTATGCAGAGTGAGTTTAAGATGAGCATGATAAGGGAGCTTACTTTCTTCCTCATCTTCCAAATTAAGCAAACCAAGGAAGGGAACTTCATCAACTAAGGCAAGTACACCAGTGAACTACTTAAGTGCTTTGGGATGGAGAACACCAAGCCGATGGACACCTCCAATTCAAACACTACCAAGCTTGATAGAGATGAATAAGGTGAGAAAGTGGATGAGAACCTCTATAGAGATATGATTGGAAGTCGACTTTATTTAAATGCATATATACCTGACATAATGTTTAGTGTTAGCTTGTGTTATCTCTTTCAATCAAGTCCAACAAATTCACATCTCATAGTGGTTAAGAGGATTTTGAGGTATCTAGCCAAAACTCAAAATTTTGGACTATGGTATCCCAAGTCAAGGAACTTTACTCTTACTACCTATAGTGATGCTAATTATGTAGGGTGCTTGATAGATAGAAAGTGCAAAAGTGGCATTGGCTTCTTTCTAGGACCGTTCTTGGCTTCTTGGTTCTCTAAGAAACAAAGCACATTGGATCTTTCAACAACTAAGGCTGAATACATTACAAGTGCAAGTTGTTGTGCCCAAGTCCTATGGATGAAGCAAATCTCTAAGACTTTAACATTCATTTTGATGCTTCTCCTATCTACTGTGACAATACTGCAATTCATTTGTCTTATAATCCTATATTGTATAGTACAACTAAACATATAGAGGTATGTCATCACTTTCTTTGTGACCAAATTGCTAAGAAGGATATCACACAGGTGGACACAGAGAATCAACTTGCAGACATTTTTACTATACCCTAGCTAGAGATCAAATTACATTCATTAGATCAAAACTGCTTTTAACTGCTCTTAATGATATTGATATGCAATCTAGATAGATGTTATCATACCTATATGTTTCTTGCTTAAATTTGATCATCTCTGAACTAAAAGTACTATTTTTGACATAATCTTATTTTCGGCTATTTTTTGCAAACGAATGTTTTACTGCAAAATAGTAACCCATGATGAGTGAAATGTGCCTCAATATGTTTAAAATACATGATAGGCTAGAAAAATAAATTTATATAGCACTCTAGAGGCTTATAATTAAATTTTCTATATTTTGGATAGGCTGACCATCGGCCCAGTTTGTCCTGATCCAACTCGATTGATCCCTAGCCGAGGACAAAGCTGAAACACTTGATCGGTCAAGTTTCCCAAAGATGACCGAAAGCCCTTCTCCAGTGCTCATCCTCAAACCCTAGGCTAGACCAACCCCTCATACACCCTTCCTAGCCATAGATTGGCCCTCTTTGCCTCTCACATATGTGACATAGGTGGTTTGGCACCCTGTCTTGTGCATTCTTTTCTTTGTTTTTTGGTTATTTCTTCTCCATCTGACCATATGACCTCCAACCATAGAAAAAGATCCGCCCCATCTGGAGCAAAATCCACATTAGATGCTACATAGCATGTATATTTGATGGAACCTCCTTCATATCAAATCAAGCTCTGAATAGGCACAACGAACTCCTCCTTAAGACTCCCTTTCCTTTTTGAGATTTGCTTGAGCCTCAGTTTGCAATGACTGAGGTGATCAAAGAGGTTGCTAAGGTGTTCAAAGAACATCACCTAAGTGCTTTGTATATAGAGCGTTCATGCTTCGAAAATGCTATGTTGAGCACAAAGGCAGTTCATAAATTCTATGCCAATCTGACATGGAACCACAACATCCATGTGCCACCAACTAAAACCCAAGTCATTTTGACTTTAATGATTGATGGTACCAAGATAACAATATCTGAGGATTCTTTGAATACCTATTTCTCTGCTACTAATGTCATTGCTTCTTGGGTGGCTTCCAATCCTTCATACCATGACCTTTTGGACCCTGAAGGTTTCTACAAGAGCTTGATCCCCCAATTACCCTTCCTAACAATTATAAGTTTCTAAAGAAACCAGACATCCCATATATGAAGAATTCAACCCTACCCTCCTCTTCCCTTGATATCGAGACAAGATTGATCACCTTAGTGGTCAATTTCAATATCCATCCCAAATTAAATCAAATGGAGATTGTAGAGAACACAAATGTAACCATGTATTGTCTCATGAATGATATTAGTGTCAAGTGGGCTCGTTACATTATACATCATATGACCTGCTTTGTCTCGGGGAAGAACACCACTAACACCCTTCTCCCATATCCTAACCTAATCTATGGTGTGTTTTCTCACTATAACAAAAAATATCTCATACATGACCTTAGATACAAACCAAGTCACAGAGGGGTTTGCATTAGTGAGACAAACATCAAGAAGACCTTTATACCTACCTCTTCTTCCACTACACCAGGTGCCTCTACCTCCACCGTGACCCCTCCTTCACCACCACCACCCTGACTTTATTGCGCCTCATTTTCTGTATCAAATGAAGCCCTCATGGGATACATGATACATCAACAAGTGTATAACCTTCAAGTTTAGGATCGTATCTACCAGGACCTCTACTGGATCATGTCCCATATCAACCTATCCTACAACTAGCCCTACCCACCCTACTAGGCTTACCTAGGAGCTGACTATGCCTCATATGAATAATGTCAGTTCTACCTTGACCCTCAACCTCCTTCTACTTCCGCCTGCTGTTGCTGATGGTGGACCTGGCCCTACCCTTGGTGCTCTTCCTCTTCTGACCCTTCCTGTTGGCCTCGCTACCTTTCTACTTGCTGGCTATGATGGAGTGTCCACTCCCACCTTTCTGTAAGCAAATGCATTACATGCATGTGGCATGTCACAGGATGAGCAGAAAGCTAGATGCCTTGGTACTTGTGCTTTTGGACCTCCTACTGATGAGGAGATGCCTAACCAAGATGTTGAGGAAGATGCTACTAACACTGAGGATGATGATGGCTATGATGCTGGTGATGATGGATCTTTTGATGGTGATGATGGCCAGGCTACAATTACTGCTATTGATGCTTCATTTAATGGAGATAAGGACTATCAACCTGAGGATGACGATGATGATGAGGACATAGTTGATGTACTAGATGTCATAGATGTTTAGTTATGTAGTCTTTTAAAGTGCTCATCTATATATCTTTTTGTAGACTATCATGTATCAGACTTTTGGAAACTATATCTGAGGCATATTATTTTATCATCTCGTCGTTTTTCTTTCGTTTGTAGTTTTGATCGTAAGAGGACATGTTTGGTGTTGTAATCTTAATCTTATGTACCTTAACTCTTTAGTTGGATATATATTATCAGTTTTTTGTATGTTATCCCATATCTTGTTTATGACTCTAGATTGCATGTTTCTCTTTATTTTTGTCTCTGTTTGATGCGTGTTGTGTGTGGTTGCTTGTTTAGTTTGTGTTTGTTGTGAAGACTCATACTTTATAGATCTTCTAACCACTGTCTTTTTGCAATGAGAAAGGAGGAGAAGAATAGGAGAACTCATAGTGTAATATAGATACCAAAGGGGAAATATGAGCTCAGCCATATTGAAATTATTGTTTATGTGATCCTTTTATAGTCAATTATCTAAAATATCATGTGACTTTATAGAGGACCATATTATATATATATATATGTTATGGTTGTTTGTAGAAAGACTAACCATGTAGGTAAAAGTAAGCATGAATTGAGGGGGAGCAATTAACATTGTTCATTCATGTATCCTCTTGCAATTCACAAGGTAAATGTTTTACTTTTCATATCCTTTTAATACGTTAAGGAATGGTTTTTTGTTGTTGAAAAGGGGGAGAATGTTGACCTGATAGTTACACATTGTCCATATTTTAATAATCAATTAGCCATTCTAGTCATATGTATAAAATATGTCTACTTGAGATTGATTTCAGGCTTAGGTACATGAAAAAGATCATTTCTATCAAACCCTAGGTTGATCAATTTCAAGTCAAAATCAATGCAAATGCAGTTTTTTGGAAAACATCCTAAAACCCTTAAGATGATTTTTCAAATCATTTGTATTAATGTAATGACTTGTAACTAAGATAAGCAAAAATCAAGAGTCGTAAATTTGAACATTTAATCACTTTAATGACATTTTTAAAAATTCATTACAGGGTGTTTTTGGTCGAGTTTTACCTGTGATAAACTTGACTGATCCCCTTGATACATTTTGAGAAATTTCAGGTTCAATTGACTTTGCCATACATAGAACTCGACTGATCCCTGCACTAAGAAAAACTATTTTAAGCAGTTCAATTGAGTTTCATCCAGGATAAACTCTACCAATGATTTAAATTATCTTTGTCGCATATTGCAATCGGTTGAGTTAACTTTATTAAAACTCAACCAAATGCACTATACAGAATGTGCTGAAAAAATGATTCTAACTGTTGGAGTGTTGCAAAACTCAAAATTATATCTATTACAACACCCCAAAAGGCTATAAAATGTTCCTTAGTGCTCCTACCCTCTAGTGGACACCCCCAGCTATAAATAGGGCATCTTGGAGTTCATTCCAAGATTTCTCCTTCATGCTATTCAAGCTCCTAGCTATAGTTGAGTGCATCCAATCCACTTGAGCCCCTTTCTCTCTCTTGTTTGCAAATCAAAATGTCCATACGATTGAGATACTTCATTGTATTCTTGTAAATCTCTCAAAGCTTCCTTTTCCCAATCCCTTTCTTCAAGATCAAGTGGGTGAAAGCTTCTCCAAGTGAAGGAGAATGTTCAAGATTATTCCAGCTGTAGAAGAAGATGCAAAATATTCTCCAAGGTTAAGGATAAGGTTAAGGATGAAGATCCAGGAGTATAAGTGGGTATATCATTCAAGGCAAAAAACTTAGTACAAGAAGGGGATCTTCTTGGCAAAGGTTTCTAACTACTTGCAAGAGTGGGTAAGACCTTATAGAGGTGGAAGACTCTAGCTCCTATGGATAGGTAAGACCTTGGTTGGTTATTTTCTCCCTTGTACTCAAAGGAAAGGATGGGTATCCTTGACCCAAAAAAGGAAGGTAATCTTGTATGTCTTATAATGGAATATAACTATACATGGGTTGCAAAATCCTAGAGCTTGATCTCTCTAGGTAGTGGACTGACTATCTCCTAGTTTGGAGATTGGAACCAATCTAAAAAACTTATATTCTTGTACTTTTTCAATCTCTCTCATCCTTGATATCTATGTTTAGTTGCACTAGAAATTCAATATTTGCAATACCATACATTGTAGTAACTTGAAACTCTAAGAATTTTGCAAGTGTTTTTAGCTCTATTCACTCCCTTAGAGCCCATTTGATCCAACACATATCCCACCAAAATGACATATCAATTCATCCAATGATCAAAGTAGAAATGGAAGGAAATCATTGCTTTATTGAAACAAGGAATAAGTTACATCAAATAATAACATGATATGGGGCTAGCCCCCATGCCCCAATAAGGAAACTACTCAGACATAATGTAAAGAAAAAAAGTAAAAAAACATGATAACAATAGATGCCCTTTTGATTTGGAGTCATTCCTCCTTTTATAGGGAGAAAGGAAGGGCAAACACCCTAAGGATGGGAAGACTTCTAGCTGGCGACTGTTAAGATGGGTTGCTCATAGACAGTGAACCGATCGATTCACTATTTGAACCACTCAATTCACTATTTGAACCGCTCGATTCAGATCTATGTGGGTGTGAGTCAAGGGAAGTGGGTGATACCCTAGAGAAAGGGTGGTGGCACCTCTTGACCAAGTCTTTGTCATTAATGAATTGTCGACTATTTTGAACTTGAAACACCTGCTTCGACTTTGAGCCGACCGATTCCTTGAATGAACCGCTCAGTTTAGACACTGACTTTGAAGGTTGAGTTGGTGATTGACACCATGAAATAGCCAATTAGGGTTCTAGAGTGGGGTGCCCTGAGCCAATTAGTAGACATACTCACTGGCTTAGTTGATTAGTTCAAGTACTAGGAAGATGATTCTTCTGTGTCAATCACTTGGTAAGATCAACCGGGTTACTGGGAGGATGGAATTGGAATATAGAGCCTCTATTAAATTTATGAGGGGCATGGAAGAAGTGAAAGAGGGAGGAAAAGAGGGGTGTGTCACCCCAAACTTGGAGTTTTGCACATTGGCCTTTTATTTTTCTTTTGTGGATGGAGAGATAAGAAGGTGATGAAATTAGTGTAGAAAAAGACTGCTCTTTATACAACCATTTTTCTAAATTTAAGCACATTGATAGTATCATACATTGGGTCAATTAATTTTGAGTTATGAAAAATCAAGAAAATTTTCAAGTTAATCTATAACTATAAATAAGGTAGCATTATTTTTGAATCCAACCACTCCTCTACAGCTTGCCATCTTTCCCAAGGAATGGTGTTGATTATGATCCTAGGTGATAGGATAATTTCTACCAATGACAAGTTTATAAATTATGTTACAAAAGAAGTTGCATCATTCAAGGGGTATATCAATAATCATGCATATCATCATGACCAACTAGATAATGGCCTGTCCGACTAGATAAAGGGAAAAACTAAAGGAAAATTTTTGAATTTTTTTAAGGCTAAACTATTTAACATAATGGAAACTACAATTTTTTTAAGATAGAGTGGGTGGAATGAGTACATACCACCCAGCTCCACCCTGAACTTAAAATTTTGCTAGTCCTGAGCAAAATTTAAATCCAAAGTGGAGGGAAGAAAATCACTAGGTTGCCTCCCAACAAGCACCCTATTTAACGTCAAGGGCCCGATGATAGTGGTACTCCCAAGGGAGAGCAAGATTCAGAGTGATATATGGATTTGATTGTTTCCATTGTTGCCACTCCACCATCTTTGCTTGAATGTGTCTTGGATGGCTTGGCACAAATCTATGTACCAAGGACAATAATTGAGTTTAGAACGGATAGGTTCCCATGGTTCGATCGGTGACAAGGAATAATTAGTGGGTATCTCAGTTGCATAAAGATAATTATCCAAAGGTGCAAAGTTTAGATTCAAGTATGGATGCTTGATAATCCCACCGTACTGATCACTAGTGTCAATGGGGAATGGTTCAGAAGGGTGATAAATGGAGACTTGATCATTAACCTTTATCAACTCTTCTTGATTCCAAGGGCCCTGGTGGATATCATATAATGGTGATTCGAGAGGGGAGGAGGGAAGAGAAGGGGGGTATATTGAGGTGTGGCATGAGGGATGGGGAGAGGTGGTGGGGGTGTTGGGAAATATGACATTAGATAAGGTAGTGGAAACAAAAAAATTAACTACCATGTTACCCTTAGATAGTAGATAATGTCAACAATTATGTAATGGGAATGAGGATTGTAAGGTATATACCTGGTCTTGGAGCAAGTCCAACAATAATCCCTTGCAGTTGTGTGTGACTTTGTTCAAGTTACACCTGAACAAAAACAACAACAACTTCCTGATTGATCACCAAGGACAATAGTTTTATGCGTCCTCCTAGCGGGCAACAATGACCTCCTCACCTCTAGAGTAGTCCATGTAGACCACCAGAAACTCTTATCGTTCTAGATGAACAAACAAGGAGTTGTCCCTTCTAGTCAGGGTGGTAGCGCCGACTTGCTCTCCCAATTTCCTCTCCCTTTCTATCCCTCCCTACTATGGATATGACTTGCTTGGGCTCTCTTGGTTACCACAATTAGAGAAGACAATGATTGTCATACCTTATTTGTGATAGACTGGATTTTGGCTTAATTTCGAGGATGAAATTTCTTTTAAGGTATGTAGGATGTGATGGAGTGAACTTCTGAAATTTTGGATACCCAATTGGTTAACCTAATCCATAACTTCGAGAATCGATGATTGTCGATGTAGTCACTTTACCTTATTTTTTGGGTTTATTAAGTTGACTATTAAGGTAAAGGTCTTTATGAAATTTTATAATCAAATTATAGTCCTTCAATATGGTTAATCATATCAATGAGCTTGATGTAGTTTGGAGGGTCAATTGATGTTGAATGTATGTTTGATACCCGTTAATATATGTCTTTTGAAGTATTTAATTGATTGGTCAAATAATAATATTTTGGTATAAAAAAGGGAGGTGTGTAGGTAAGACTATGATAAAGTTATCATAAAATTTTCATAATGTTTGCATGATCATAGAGGGAGATATAGCAATTTGAATACAAGGGACTTATGTGTACATTAATGCATTTGATGAGTAAGGTTCCAGTTATATACAATCTAGATTTTGATGTAGCAGTTTCACACGACCCAGATTTGAGGATCCATGGATCCACTATGTGGCCTTCTTTTGACCATAGGATGGGTAGGATCAAACAACTCTTAGTCCTCTCCTACCTTACTGTAAAGAGTGAGACTCGAGAGGAGATCCACTCAAATGATATGAGAGAAGAGCCATGTAATCATAAAGCAACAAAAACAAAACTATTATAAAGTTACATCATGGTTCATCTACAAATGTTCCTCACCATAAAAGGTGTCATAATAAAGTAAAAAGGTATACATCGAATTAATCTAATAACATACAAGACATGTGGTAGAGGGCAACCCGTCCATTCTAAGTCATCCTAAGGTCCAGTAGCCTGTAATAATCTTCTTACATCCTTGTCTTCTAATGCACCTACACCTAGATGGAAGGAAACATAACCTAGAACATAGGAAACAAAGTAGAGTCAGTAAAGGCTGAGTATGTACATATATTAAACACTTTGGGCATTATATTGGGTAACAAGTGCAAAAGAGATATTCCCACAAAAAAGGGGCTAATTGCAATTAGTTAAGTTCAAAAGAAATATAACAAAAGAAATGTGGCGTATTTAAATTTAGATTACAAGCATGAGATGAAAAGTGCCTTGCCATAACATGTATCAACAATCTCAATATAAAACAATAACTTTTGTATGCATAACAATGTAGACTAAATATACCTAAAATAGGGCCATACCACCATATGATCATGGCCTAAAAGAAATAAGGGTGGAAAGTACACCCTGGGTGGAAATGCACGCCCTATATAAGTATGGTTGTACATAAGTACTACTGTTCTAGATATTATAGTCAAACATGTAGAATGCATTAATAGAGTAGCAAGACTAGCATTTTAGTCATTTTCTCATAAATTGGCAGCCAAGCAAAAGGCGTCCAAGAACCCATCATAAATAAGGTATCTCAACAACAACTGGAATACAATTAATAAGAATAGATGGTATAAATGTCCAAGCAGTTCGATTTCGAATAGAATTAACAGTTCAAGAGATGCCTCATTAAAAGAATGTAGGTTTCAGTCAAATAATGCTGAAAATAAAATAGAGGATGTCCATACCTTATCTTCACGATTAGTGGCTATGTCAATTGATATACTTGGTCCTCTAAGGTCGAGTATTGTGTCTAGGAACAGAAGGTGTATGTTAGATAAACCAAAGGGAACATGTTTATTCATTCATAGTATGTCTATATATATGGTTCTTATCCTAGTTCCAATCTTTTAATGGAATATTATGCTTTTTAATCTTATTAGGAGGTTATATGATCCATAGATACATGCATTATCTCTAATATCCATCTTTAGATACATAAGTCTAAGTATGTCTGTTCCGTCAATTTGTGTTTTGTGATATCCTCCTCATATAATATTATTACACTTTCATTAGTCCATTAATAGTAAATATATTACTGTCCCATAAGTATGAATATATTTGCAAAATCCCTTTACATTTGTTATTATCATAATATATATATATATATAGAGAGAGAGAGTCAGGCTAGAATACACTCGAGTGTACGGATCACACGAATACACTCAAGTGTGTTTGCATATCAAGACTATTTTTTTTTCAAAATGTAAACTATTGATCTTCACCGTCATACTATAACTAGGCTACATATAAATTTTGAGCCCATTTGGATGAGTGTAAGTCACTCATCCAAGGGCAACAAAATCGATGCGTGAAACTAATTTGAAATGCATAATTTTTGCGGTCTTCATAACATGGGCTATACATTTGCGTATGAGTTGTTCACGAGATGTTTAAGAAGATCAACGGATTAGATTTTTGAAAACAATATTGCATCATGAAAAACTAGCCTGTCTCTCTCTCTCTCTCTCTCTCTCTCTCTCTCTCTATATATATATATATATATATATATATATATATATATATATATATATGCACATGTATATGAATCTAGGGTTTGTAATATATGAAAACAATGAGATTAGTATACTAGACTTTCTATTAGAACTACTCAAATTGTTAGTCGCTTTTTAACTATGAAATTCAGAGATGTCAAGCTTATGTATATTGATTATGCATATGTATGCCGCATATTCCATTCAGTCAATAATTCATAGTCCTAAATAACTACTAGAATCAATTATAACACACTATTTATTTACTATTATAGTATGAATCCTTAGGTGTAATATCTATTAGTTTTAAAAGACTAAACATGAGTAGGTACTGACCTGTTACCGACTTTAATGCAGTTTATGACAACTGACATGAATCTATGCAATCTGTATACAGTGGAGTTCCCTAGGTACAACTTGATTTCCTCCTACACATCCGTTGGTACTTTGGTGAAGATTGTTTATTTGGTTTCAGGTTGCGTCTCCGTGGAGTTTGGTTGCTAGCTCATCATCTGATTTCCTTGATCTAGTAGGAGGTGGTTTCTGAAATCATGGTGGTGATGGAGAAGAAAGGAAGGGGACGAGGAGATGTGTGGCCACCGAGGCTATGAGTTAGGTGAACAGGTATGTTGGCCCAAGAAGTGCCATACTCAACAACTCAGACTCAGGTCATCGGGGAAGATGAAGAAGAAGATGAAGATGTGGCTATGAGGATGGTATCGAGATCAAATGATTAGTTGTGAAGCAGTGATGGACTGTGTCCTCTGTCCACCATCCCGTGGACGTCATCAGGAATTGGATGCAAAGGTAGGGAAGATGATCGAGAGAGGGAGAGAGAAAGAGATGAGGAGGAAGGGTATTTGTGGCGAGATTGTGTGTAGGTGCTCATCAGGTCATCAGGTGGTGTCTGGTTGTCATGGTCGTCCAACCAAGGACATGGGACAGTGCAACTAGGGTTTTGGACACTGTCCAGACTGTCTGATCGTGTTCTGACTAGCAGTGTCTACAACATCATTGGTGATTGCCCTCTGCTGCCGCAGTAGTTGCGCGCATGGGGGAAAGGAGTAACATGGTGGGTAGGGTGTAGGGGCGAGGATGAAGAGAAGAGGAAGAAGAAGAGGAGGCGATCTGTAGTTGCAACTGGAACTAGTGGTGCTTGGTGCCCAAAGGAGTCATCATCAACCTCTGCAATAGGCGACGGCACGGTTGGAAAGAGAGGGGCACCAAAGACCTAGGGTGATGAGGGATGACAAGGAGGGACAACAAATGAGTTCCTGTGGTGGCAGAAGCTGTTGGCGTTTAGGCGAGCACTTCGCCGGACTGCCGAGGTAAGTGGAAGATCTTTCCTTCGGGAACCTATTGTGAACAGAAGGGGGATGAGAAACAGGGATTTCAGAGCAGATGAGAGAGATGGAGCCGGGGGTCAAAAGCCAGATATCCTTGGCCTGATCCGAGATTCACTTTATTAATAGTCCCTCAGCCAGCGAGGCTACTACAGACTTGCCACATCATCTCAATGATTGGCTGACACAGGGTCAATGATGAACAACAGCTGACTAGGACCGTTCAACACTTATTCGGACAAGCCTCCTATTACAAACAGAACAACATGCCTGAGGACTCGTAACAAATCCCCCCCCCCCCCCCCTTAAGAACTGGCTTCGTCCTCGACAGCCACCCAAGATGGAAATGCCATTTTCATCTTCGTATAGCGTTCCCAAGTTGCTTCTTCTGCTGGTTCGCCAATCCACTTCACCAGAACTTCAGAAGCAGCTGCTTGTCCATCTCTGACCATTCTTCTCACCAAGACCTTGTCAGGAAATCTCGAGGCCATGGCCCAGTCCCAATTTGGAGGAGATGCAGCTTGTAGAGGGCGAGTTCAATGGAACGGCTTGAGCTGGGACACATGAAAAACCGGGTGTACCTTAGCATCTTCTGGTAGCTAGAGTTTATACGCCACGGGTCCAACACGTCCAACTATCTCATAGGGTCCGAAGAACCTTGTTGCTAATTTCTGAGCTGCTCGCCGAACAACTGATTGATGTCTGTAGGGATGTAACTTCATCCAGATCCAGTCACCCACCAGAAATTCACGGTCAATGCAATGTTTGTCCCCTTGTCTCTTCATGCGCTCCCTTGCCTTATCCAAATTCAGCTTCAACCTTCTCAATATCCAATCCCGAGCCTTGTGCAAGTCTTCTACTGCTGGAGATGCAGCAGTCCCTGATTCATGCGGCAGTAGGGTGGGAGGTAGTCATCCATACACCACTTCAAATGGAGTAAACCCATGAGCAGAGTGTTGAGATGTGTTATACCAATATTCAGCCCACGACAACCACTTCAGCCAATCTTTCGGTTGCTGATTGCAGAAACACCTCAAATATGTCTCTAGGAAACGATTCAGTACCTCCGTTTGGCCATCCATCTGTGGATGGTATGCTAAACTTCTACACAGCTTCGTTCCTTCCTGTTTGAACAATTCTTCCCAAAATCTGCTTGTAAAAATCGGGTCCATGTCCGACACAATACTCACAGGCATTCCATGTAATCTGACCACCTCCTGAATGAATGTCTCTACCACTGAGACCACTGTGTAAGGGTGCCCCAAAGCTGTGAAGTGACTGTACTTTGACAATCGGTCGACCACCACCATGATTACTGACCTTCCTTTGATAGTTGGCAACCCTTTTATAAAATCCATTGAGATGTCTTCCCAAATTGCCTGAGGAAGAGGAAGTGGTTGCAGCAAGCCTGCCGGTGACTGCGTTTCATACTTATTCTGTTGACACACCGAACAATTCTTCACCATCTCCTTCACTCTTGTCTTCATGCCTGTCCAGAAGAAGTCTCGACGGATCTGATGCAATGTCTTAGCAAAACCCGAATGTCCTCCTGTGCGGGAGCTATGCCCCTCTGCTAGAATCAATAGAATCAGCTCCGACTGAGGACTCAAATACAAACAATTCTTGTAGTATAACAAGTCTCCTTTCCTCGCGTACTTTGTCAGATCTAGCTTCCCTTCCTCCCAAGCTGACATCATCTCCTGAAGTTCCAGCTTTGTTTGGTAATCGTGCTTTGCTACTGCCAGCCAGTCCGACAGCACCGAAGAGATGGCACAATATGCAACTTCCTCTCCATAATGAGAAAGAGCATCCGCCGCTTGATTAGTAATCCCTTTCTTGTATTCCACCTAGAATGTATATCCCATCAATTTATGTAACCATCGTTCCTGGGCAAGAGTATGGATCTTTTGTTCCAGTAGAAATTTCAAACTGCGATGATCTGTTCTAATAATAAATTGACCACCCAACAAATAAGGCCTCCATCTCTGAATGCATTCCACGATGGCCAGAAATTCCTTCTCATATGTTGACATGAGCAACTGCCTCCCCTTCAACACCCTGCTACAGTATGCCACCGGATGTTGTTCCTGTGATAGTACTCCTCCCACTCCATTACTTGAATCATCAGTCTCAATTATAAAAGATTTACTGAAGTTTGGAATCGCCAGGACAGGTGCAGTAGTTAAAGCCTGCTTCAGGTTATCAAAAGCTTGTGCAGCTTGTTCTCCCCAAGAGAATGAATCTTTTTTTAATAGATCAGTCAATGGGCTTGCAATCCGTGCAAAGTTGCGGATGAACTTTCGATAGTATCCCGCCAACCCAAGGAATCCCCTCAATTGTTTCACTATCTTTGGAATCGGCCAATTCTGAACATCTTCTACCTTCCCTTTCTCCATGGCTACTCCAGCCCCAGACACCACATGTCCTAAATATTGCACTTCTTGGACTGCAAAATAGCATTTTCTCTTCTTCACAAACAGCTGGTTTTCTTCCAGAACCTGCAACACCGTGTTCAAGTGCTTCCTGTGCTCTTCTATAGTTCTGCTGTAAACTAAAATGTCATCGAAGAACACCAATACAAACCTTCTTAGGAATGGACGAAAAATCTCATTCATCAAATGCTGGAAAGTTGCGGGAGCGTTTGTCAATCCAAACAGCATCACTACAAATTCGTAATGTCCTTCGTGGGTCCTAAATGCTGTCTTGGCTATGTCCTTCTCAAACACTCGAATTTGATGATATCCCGATCTCAGATCGAGCTTTGAGAACTACTTTGCTCCTGAAAGTTCATCTAATAGCTCGTCTATGACTGGTATCAGATGTTTGTCTTTCACTGTCTGGTTATTTAGAGCACGGCAATCCACACAGAACCTCCATGAGTCATCGTGCTTCTTCACCAGTAAAACAGGTGATGAGAAAGGACTAGTGCTATGTCTGATTAATCCCTGCGACCTCATTTCCTTAACCTGTCTCTCTATCTCATTCTTATGAACATGAGCATAACGATAAGGAGGGACAACCACCGCTTTCTGGTCATCCTTCAGAGGAATACGATGGTCAACTGGCCGGAGTGGAGGGAGCTCCTTAGGTTCATCGAAAACGGTCTGGTGCCTTTCTAATATCTCTGGCACTAATTGCTCTTGACTTCCTTCTAATGTCATTTCTTCCCCTTCTAAGAACATCATCATTGCACACGCAGCTCCCTTGAGTTCCTGGTCTAACTTCTCACCTTCAATATCTTGTATCTTTTTAGACAATAAGCCCTTCACCTTGTATGATTTCCTCCCTTTAGTGAATTCCATCACTCTGGTTTTAAAATTCTGAACTACATCTCCCAATTTTTCAAGCCACACCAACCCCAGGACGAGTTGTTTACACCCTAGGGGCAACAGTCTCACCTCCTCCCGGGTAGAGTATCCCTGCATTCGTATTAAACAATTCTTCAAACATCATGCAGACACCAGGATTCCTCCGCCTCCCACCTTGACTTTCATGGTTTCTTCTGCCACAACCTCCAATTGACATTCCTCATCCAAAGTGGGATCTATAAAATTATGAGTCACCCCTGAATCAATGAAAATGAGACACCTATGTCCTTCGATGTATCCCCACACTTTGAACTGTCGTGGCCAATTTTCACTTGTGACAGACTGCAGTGAAATAGTACTCAAGTTAGATTCATCACCTTCTTCATCTGTATCACCTTCTTCACCTCCTTGACGAATCAACTCCCATGTGTCACTTTCTTCTGACCCGAGGAAACATAGCAGCTTGCCCGTACACTTGTGACCTGGAGTGTATTTCTGATCACATCTGAAACACAGACCTCTTGCTCTTCTATCATCTCGTTCCTCCCTGGTCAGATGCTTAATGACTGGTGGCCCTGAACCCCCTGTCGATCCGGCAGCACACAGTTTTGGTTGATCAACACGATTCCAGACTCCTATGCTTCTCAGCTCCTTACGTTGTAGAATGCATTTCTTCTCGGCGGGTACTGCCTTTTCACAAAGATCCATGAGGTCGATGAATCCCATGAGTCGCAATTCCGCTTTGATTTCTGGCTTGAGTCCACCCCGATAGATCAGACATATCATCTCGTCCTTAATCGGTGGGCATTATTCAACAAGCGCTCAAACTCCCTTTGATACTCCCTTACTGATCCGTGGTGTGACAATCTCGTCAGTGCCCCGATTGGTCCGTCTTCAATCTCAGATCCAAATCTCCATTGAAGTGCTTCCTGTAGATCTCTCCAAGTTGACAGTCATCCGCCCCGTTCGTACTAGTTGAACCAATTCAAGGCGTCCCCTCGTAAAAACTGAACGATGACTTTGATAGTTGCTTTATCAGAAGCCTGTGGATTCTAATCGAAATAACGAATCGCACATTGAATCCAGTCAGATGGATCTTCCTCGCCGTTGTACGTCGGCATCAGTACACGATTGGACCACTGCACAACAATTGCTTAAGGAATGCAGATCTTCTCGCCCAATCGACTTGTTGCTCCAGTCTCTATCTTCTCCATCCGATGTTCCATCACCTTCTGCAATTCAGTGAGCTCCTCAAGCTGACTCATCATCTGATGCATCAACGGCTTCAGTTTCTCGGTAGGATTCTCTCCGTCTGCTGTCTTCCTTGCGCTATCTCCAGTATGACCATCCATCTTCTCGCCGTCACCGGTTACACTAGAGTCAGACGGTGACTTCTCCAAACATAGACTCCCAAACAACATTTCTTGTCTGTCTGGCAGGGGAAGCAGAGGCGGCAGCTCTGATACCAAATTGTTGGCGTTCAGGCGAGCACTTCGGTAATAGAATTTGATGTGCCTTATATTATCGCACTAAAAAACTCACTTAGGGTTGAAATCCCTAAGTTTTTAACCAAAACAACGTGCAATAATACCACCCACAAGCGGACGAGTCTTATCACAATATAGTTGAGGATCGAATCCCGAGGGACAACGTTTTTAAGAATCTTTCTCTAGTCGAATCTAGTTGAATCAAGACTAATTTGATGTGCCTTATATTATCGCACTAACAAACTAAATGCAAGGAAAGTAAAGAGCAGGATTAAAGGTTGATTAAAGATTAATGATGGAAATCGCTGGGATGGTCCCGGGTTTCACCACCACTACACATGCAATCACATCCAAACATCAAACATCCAGGCAAGATATAACCATTCAAATAGAGCTGGTACAGAACTCCCCATACGGGCGTCAGGTTCGCGTAAGCATTACCTTAGGTATCAGATGTTTTGTCACCATGCAGATCACATACTTACAGCTCCAAAGATACATAAATCCAAATGAAGTTGTGGCCCCCCTATACAGGCGTCAGGCACGTAGAAGTGTCACCGTGGGCTAGATGGCTCGTCACCACACAGATCATACACTTAAGACCTCAAGGAATCCCATTCTATTTCTAGTTTGGGAGTCAACCGCGTTAATCGACATTCAAAACCTACGCATTGAAGTTCTCGCAACATAGGAAATGAACAAGATAAATGCAAGCAGGTGATCAATCCACAAGAACACATCGACGATTAACAGCGATATGAAAGATTATATACATGCCATGGAATGTTTAACAAAAGGACATGAGAGCATGGGCAGCGGGGCTAGTCCCCGCACCCCAGCGAAAGTAAACTACTCGCTCATGATGAGAGAAATAAGAAAAACAAGAGAAAGAGAGGATTCCATCATGAGCATGATGAAGAAGATGATCGCAGCTCTGTCGAGGAACGATCTTCTACACAACATCAGAGCAGATCTGGAAGAAGAGAGAAGAACACCACGATAGATGGGGTAGATCTCCTCTCTCCACCTTCTTCTTCTTCTCGTAGTCCTTGCTCACATCAGGAGGAGCTGCTCGTGGATGAGATGGCGGCATAGAAATGGCGTAGATGCAGCAGATCTAGAAGAAGAGAGAAGAACACCATGACAGACAGGGCAGATCTCCTCTCTCCACCTTCTTCTTCTTCTCGTAGTCCTTGCTCACATCAGGAGGAGCTGCTCGTGGATGAGATGGCGGCGTAGAAATGGCATAGATGCAGCAGATATAGATCCAGATCTAGATCTAAATGAGGTGGCTTGTAGATCTGAGTCTTCACTCCAGATCTGGGTGAATAGGCCGCAAAACCACCACGGGGACAGTTTCTTGGCTATGGGGATCGTCTCCTTAGGCCCAGGAAAGACCTGCAGCCTAACGACGTCTGGAGATGATGATTTGATGGGCTGGAGTCGTGTTCTATTTATAGGCAGATTGGGCACCGACTTAGATTCGTGACCTCTGTAATCTTGCAGTAGGTTGCGGCTTTTCGAATGATGTTGCGGTCGCGGCTTAGCTGTAGGTCGCGGCTTTTCAAATGATGCCACAGTCGTGGCTTTTCGAATGATGTCGCGGTCGTGGTTTTTCTGCACAATCGTGGTATTGGAAGGCTGGTCGCGATTCTTTGAATGCCACGGTCACAACTTTTTGCACGGTCGTGGCTTTTTGCACGGTCGCGGCTTTTGGATGCTGCCGTGGTCGCGGCTTTTGAATGATGTCGTGGTTGCGGTTTTTCTGCACGATCGTGGTATTGGAAGGCTGGTCGCGATTCTTTGAATGCCGCGGTTGCGACTTTTTGCACGGTCGCGACTTTTATGAAGAGGTTGTCGCGGTCGCGGCTATGCAGGGGAGGTGCAGAGAGTTGGTGAAGGTCGCGGTTATTATTGTGGACAGGTGTCCGCGATCTTTTGGCTTGGTCATGATTCTTTACCGCCTCGACCGCGGGTAGGAGAGCAGAGGAAATGCGATCGTGGTTCCTATAATCGCGGTCGCGACTAGGGTTAAGGGAGTGGAGCCGCAAGGTAGAGAGATCAAGGGTCAGTTGACCAAGGTTGACCGAGCCTAATCCAAGGGTTGAAATGGATATGGGCCTAGGAGATGAGGCCCAAAGCTCAAAACGACCTATACAAGGGTGCACAAATTCAATAAAAATAGGAGTAAAATCAATTAAGCCAATATAAGTTTCATATAAGAAGATAAGGCCAATAAAAGCACGGATGCAACCGATACTGGGCTAAACGAGATAATTGGACTGCGATGAATATGCATTCATCAAAATACTCTGAACTTCAATGTTGCTCATCCTCGAGTAACACAAAATCTAAAACACTCACCGGATGAAAACTTTTAACTCGTGTGATTGCTTCATCTTCACATCACGATTGTTTCTTTTCTGCTCGGTATGATTAAGTGTCCCAACATCTTGAGATCACAGAACACATTTTACCATATCTTCGTTCCCGAGTTCGCTTCCCAATATCACTTCCTCTCTACTTTTTCCAAAATCAAGCATGTCATAGAGTTTCATAGAAGTCCATAGATACCCGCAGAATAACAAGTGTGCACCTGATCTGACACTGGTGTTTTTAGGATCAGGGAGGTATTCATTGTGCCTTTAGGTGGAAGAGGGAGTGAAGGGTGGTATGGAAGGAAGAAATAAATCTCTCCTCTATTCGACTCGTGATTTTTATTATATGAATTGCAACTTCATTGATTGCATTTTTGTGTGTGCGAATCTCTCCTCTATTCGACTCGAGATTGCATTTCTTTTTGTGTGCGCTTTGGCATCTTTTCTTGGTGATACACCCCTATTTCGTAGCGAGGGGTATGGAAGAAGAGTAAAGAGAGAGAGAGAGAGAGTGTCACCCCGAACTTAGGGTTCGACACTATATTGGCTATTTTAGTTTGTTTTTGATGAACGGAGGGGTAAGAAAATGATAGAAGAAGTGTAGAAGAGAGTTCAGATCAAAATGCAACTTGATTTACAATTTAGTGCACCGGGTCGTTCTCCTTATCATACTCTGCTCAAATAATGACTTGATGAGGATCCGGTGGAGATTCCATGATATTGTTCCACTAGTCAGATAGGAAGCACAACGTGTTTGATCCCTCTCAGTTCGACAGATACTTGCCATATCTACTGATCATGATGTTAGAATTCATAAGCTTCATACGGTGATTTTAATCATTGGTTAGTATTAGAAAATGTCCTCCTTGAGGCTTCACTTAGAATAAGGAGGGTATAATGATTCAAAACTGCGTGGGAAAATAGGATAGCCAGCTAGGTAAAGGCTTTGATTGAAACAAAAGTGTCAAACTTCATCAAGTTTCTATACAAACTGCTATGACAACTTTTGAAAATTTTGAATATTTTTGCTCAAAATAGCAACAAAATTTCAACAATGAAATCTTAAGTCTGAAACGGATAGGAGAGGGTGGAAAGTAGAGTACGTACCACCCACCCTCCACCCCGAACTTAGAAATTTGCTCGTCCCGAGCAAACTCTAAATCCGAGATGGAGGGGAACACTCGTGCCGGTTGGTCTACCAGATGTGGTTGCATTCCTTTCAGCGGCACGTCCTCCATCTGAAATCTAAAAAAATGGAAACTATCAGAACTTAAGATTGCATCTTGCGATGCATTGTCTACCAGGTGCAAAATTTTCTAAAAACAAAACTAAAAGTAGAAGCTAAGTTAAAGATCGGGTTGCCTCCCGACAAGTGCAGTGACATGATTTTCCATAGATAATTCTGAAGGGTGTTGTTCCAAGAGGTGTTTTGAACGCAGTTCGGTAGGCCCATAAGGCGTCATTGATTTTCACTGACCAATCCTTTCGGTTGCATCCTACTGTCTTTTCCAGGATAGCTTTGAGTTGACGGTTCAAAACCTCTACCTGCCCACTAGTTTGTGGGTGGTAGGGGGAAGCTACCTTGTGCGTTACTCCATATTTTCTTAAAAATGCTTCAAAACGTCTTTCCAGAAAATGAGAACCTCCATCAGAGATCACAGTGCGTGGAACTCCAAAACGGGGAAAAATGATATCTTTGAACATTTTAATGACGGGTTTTGAATTTCTAGTAACCGTTGGTATTGCCTCTACCCATTTGGAGACATAATCAACCGCAACTAGGATGTATGAAAATCCATGTGAGGATGGGAATGGACCCATGTAGTCCACTCCCTAAACATCAAAAATATCGACTTCTTGCCATAGCTTAAGTGGCATCTCATCTCTTTTTGTAATGTTTCCTGTTCTCTGACACTTGTCACATGATAACACAAAGTTATAAGCATCTCTTGATATGGTTGGCCAAAAGAAACCACATTGCAAAACCTTCAAAGAAGTTTTCTTTGAACTCATATGGCCTCCGACTGGGCCTGCATGGCATTGTTCTAAAATAAGTTGGGCTTCTTCCTCAGCGATACAACGTCTGTAGAGACCATCAACACAGAGCTTGAAGAGGTACGGTTCATCCCAGTGATATTGCCTCACATCATGCATGAATTTCTTTAGAGCATTGCCAGTACATTCAGGGTGGATGACACCAGTGGCAAGGTAGTTCACATAGTCTGAGTACCAAGGAGTAGTTTCTGAGACTTTCATAAGCTGGTCATCTGGAAGAGAGTCGTTAATTGGGATCTTCCCAGTTTCTAGAGTGTGGATACGACTTAAGTGGTCTGCTACAACATTTTCTGTGCCTCTCTTATCTCTAATCTCAAGATCAAATTCTTACAATAGGAGAATCCATCTTATAAGCCTTGGTTTTACATCTTTCTTTTTTAGAAGATAACGAATAGTAGCGTGATCAGTGTAGACAATCACCTTTGAACCAATAAGGTAGGATCTAAACTTATCAAAGGCATATACGACTGCTAGGAGTTACTTCTTAGTAGTCGCATAGTTCCTTTGAGCTTCGTTAAGGGTCTTCGATGCATAATAGATGACATGATGTTTCTTCTCTATACATTAGCCCAGAACGGCTCCCACCGCGTAATCACTGGTATCACACATAATTTCAAATGGGTGTTCCCAATATGGAGCTCGGATGATGGGTGTTGTTGTAAGGGCATGCTTTAGATTGTTGAAACTCTTGATACATTCTTCATCAAAATAGAAGTCAGCGTCCTTCAGCAACAAGTTTGTCATGGGCTTGGTTATATTGGAGAAATCCTTGATAAACCTTCTGTAGAAGCCTGCATGACCAAGGAATGCGCAGACTTCTCTTACATTGGTAGGGATCGACAGTTTGGAGATCACTTCGATCTTTGCTTTGTCAACTTCAATTCCTCGATTACTGACTCTATGGCCAAGGACAATGTCTTCTTTTACCATAAAGTGACATTTCTCCCAATTTAGCACAAGATGTGCTTCTTCACATCGTTTGAGGACCAGGAAGAGGTGCTTCAAGCATGAGTCGTACGAATCCCCATATATAGAGAAATCATCCATAAAATCTTCCATGATGGTTTTGATTAAACAAGCAAATATGGCTTCCATGCAGCGTTGGAAGGTTGCAGGCGCATTACAGAGCCCGAATGGCATCCTTCTAAAGGCGTATGTCCCAAAGGGGCAAGTAAAAGTAGTTTTCTCCTGATCATCTGGATGTATAGGAATTTGGTAGAATCCAGAGTAACCATCGAGATAGCAAAAGTATTCCTGGTGAGCCAATCGCTCTAAGACTTGATCTAGAAAAGGCATCGGGAAATGATCTTTACGTGTTGCCTTGTTCAACTTCTTGTAATCGATGCACATCCTCCAACCAGTTACTGTTTGAGTGGGGATGAGTTCATTATCTTCATTCCGTATCACATTAGTGCCACCTTTCTTTAGAACGACATGCACATGACTCACCCAAGGTGAGTCAGATATCAGATAGTTGATTCCGATAGTGAGCAACTTGATGACTTTGTGGCGGACTACTTCCTTCATATTAGGATTCAACTTTCGTTGATGCTCAATAGTCGACTTATGGTCTTCCACCATAGCGATTTTGTGCATGCAAAGTGCTTGACTGACCCTGATGAGATCGCTCATCTTGTAGCTGATAGCTTTCTTTCTTTCCTTCAATTCTTTCAGGAGTTTATCTTCTTGTTCTGTCGTTAGATCAGAATTTATAATAACTAGACAAACCTTGAGTTCATCCAAAAACACGTACTTAAGTCCCTCGGGCAGGGGCTTCATTTCAGGGGCTTCTGGCTTCTTGAATGGCTCTTCAGTTACATTCACAGCTTTGAGTTCCTCGAACTTAGCTTTAGGATCTTCTTCTACAGAGTCAAGGTGAAGGGTACAATCCTTAACTTGTTTGCTGATGGAATTATCAGTAGATGGATTTGTTAGAGCTACTTCTAAAGGATCGTGTTGTTCACACTCCTCTTGTGTGAGGAGCGATATTTGCTCAATGCAATCAATCAAATAGACTTCTTCCTGCATGCTCGGTCTTCGCATGCTTTCAAAAACTTTGAACTCGAGGGTTTCTTTCCCTAGTCTGAGCAACAAGGTCCCTGCTTCAACGTCAATCAAAGCTCTTGCAGTGGCGAGGAACATACGACCAAAGATAAGAGGGTATCTGGCATCTTCCTTTATGTCCATGATGACAAAGTCACATGGGACATAAGAGTCTTTTCCAACCTTGACAGGGACATCTTCAATGATTCCTAAGGGAAGAGTCATAGAGTTATCTGCAAGTTGTATGGTCATTCCCATTGGGAGGAGTTCTGCAAACCCTAACCTCTTACAAAGGCTAAGTGGCATGATAGAGATGTTAGCACTGAGATCGGCCAATCCCTTCTTACATGAAGAGTCACCGATATGGCATGAAATCCCAAAGGATCCCAGGTCTTTCTGCTTCTTGGGCATTTTTCTCTGAATAATACCAGAGGCAGTCGTTGCTAACTTCACTGTCTCATATTCTTCAATTATATATTTCCTTGTGAGAAGTGACTTCAAGTACTTCGTCCAGGCTGGTATCTCAGCCAGAGCATCAAGGAAGGGTATATCAACATGAAGCTTCTTCATGGCTTCCTTGAACTTATTGAAGCGGGTATCGAGCTTTGTCTGCTTTAAACGAGCTGGGAAAGGAGGACGAGGCTTGTATACTGGCACATCCAGCTCAGGTGTGTCTTCTGCCTCTGCAGCCAATGGTTCCTCCAATCTTGCTTTGTCTATATTATCAATGGTTGGTTGTTCCTTCAGTTGAGACTCAGGTATTGTAGAGTCTTGGACATTCACAAAGTCATCATCGTTTGTTGCCTCCGTTGGTATCTTAGCAGGGGGGTCAGAATAGTCTTTTCCAGACCTGGTGGTGACATCCTTCAATTGCTCTGGGTGCTTAGGATTGTTCTCTGGTTGTCTGGCAAAGGTTCCAGCAGGTGGCTTCATGCTAGCTGCAAGTTGAGCTAGTTGAGATTCAATAGCCTTCTGATGGTCTTGCTGGTTAGCTATCATAGCCTGCTGCGACTGCAACATCTTCTCAATAGTTGACAATTTGTCATCAGGATGGATGGGACCGGCTTGTTGCCCTTGTTGTTGCTATTGATAAGGGACTTGGTTGGGGTTCTGAAATTGAGAATTGTTCTGATAATTGTTGTAGTTTCTATTCGGGTAGTTTCCTCTAAAGTTCCCTTGATTCCCAAAATTTGGTTGTTGGTTATACTGGAATCCTGGCGGGCCTCGTTGTTGAGTATTTGAACCAAGTTGTCGTGAGTTTTCCGCTCCAGAAGGATTTCCATATTGAAAACCTGGATGGTTCTTATTATGATTTGGATTATAGTACCATTTACCAGGGATGGTATTAATGTAGTTCAGACTTTCCATTTGACCATTATCTCCTTGGGCACAGGTATTACTCAAAACAACATCATAGAGAATGTTACATGCTAGAGTAGAATGATCAGTTCCGTTACATGCTTCACAGAAGAGTGAAGCTGACTTAACTTGTTCTTGTTGTCGAGGGGGTGAGCGTCTTCTTTCATAAGCTGCGAGAGATGATTCTAGATGGTCTTCCTTGGCAACTAGGAGTTTGAGAGATTCAGTGATAGACTTGTACTCGGGTGTTGTGTCAGCCATAGCTACCTTCAACACTCCTTTACCAATAGGTCTACCCCAGTTGGCTTAGTTTTCAGCTCCAAGGGTGACAACCTTCCATGCGCTATCATAACTCTGACACATGAAGTTTCCTCCAAACGAGGAATCCAAAAACCTCTTGATATCATAGTCCACACCTCTATAAATGATTTCAATGAGTTGATTCTTTGGAATGCCATGATGTGGACACTTGCGCAAGAGCTCTTTGTATCTTTCCCATGCTTTAGCTAGGGATTCTCCAGGGACTTGGGTGAATTGCATTATTCGACCCCTAATTTCATAGGTGAGAGAAGGTGGATAAAACTTTTCTAGAAAAACATTTTGAAGTTGTTCCCAAGTGGTGATGGGTTCACATTGCAAGGAGTTATACCAACTCATGGCTCTATCGGCAAGAGAGTATTTGAAGAGATGGAGTCTGATGGCATCATCTGTGACTCCATTTTGCTTTGTCATGGTGCATAAGTCTATGAACCTCAGAAGATGTTCTTGACTATCTTCTCCTTGCTTACCATAGAAAGGATTGTTTTGAAGCAATGTGATCCAATGTGCCCGTTTCTCAAAGTTGGGGACGTTGATGGGAGGAGGTTGCACTGGGTGATGAACGTCAGCAGCTTTAGGGATCGAGAATTCTCTAAGGTCTTTTTGTAGCTCAACTTGTTGAGCTGCTGCTTGAGCTTCTTGGATTTCTTCTTGAACTGCGGCTTGGGCTTCTTGCATAAGCCTATCTCTTTGTGCATTAAGGGCTTGAGCTACCCTTCGAGCGATTTCCTCCTCTTCAACCATTATTGCTTGGTTCTCTCTGTACTGACGACGAAAGGTTCTGTCTATCTCAGGGTCAAAGCTAGCAGAGAGTCTGGGACTGTCCGAGCGGCTCATACACTAGACTTTGTGGGTACTTAGGATGGAAAGATCTTTTGCTGGTAAGATGGACGGAGTAGAACCAAATTCAAGTATATATGATCGATAGTATCAAAAGTAAAAGAAAAACCTAAATTAGCCTCAAAAGAACTAGATTTAACTAGACGATTCTATTGTCCCCGACAACGGCGCCAGAATTTGACATGGCTTATATTATCGCACTAACAAACTCACTTAGGGTTGAAATCCCTAAGTTTTTTACCAAAACAACGTGCAATAATACCACCCGCAAGAGGACGAGTTTTATCACAGTATAGTTGAGGATCGAATCCCGAGGGACAACATTTTTAAGAATCTTTCTCTAGTCGAATCTAGTTGAATCAAGACTAATATTTAGAACAAGGTTGGTTGAATTGAGTTTAATCAAACTAAATGCAAGGAAAGTAAAGAGCAGGATTAAAGGTTGATTAAAGATTAATGATGGAAATCACTGGGATGGTATCAGGTTTCACCACCACTACACATGCAATCACATCTAAACATCAAACATCCAGGCAAGATATAACCATTCAAATAGAGCTGGTGCAGAACCCCCCATACGGGCGTCAGGTTCGCGTAAGCATTACCTTAGGTATCAGATGTCTCATCACCATCCAGATCACATACTTATAGCTCTGAAGATACAAAAATCCAAATGAAGTTGTGGGCCCCCTATACAGGCGTCAGGCACACAGAAGCATCACCGTGGGCTAGATGGCTCATCACCACACGGATCATACACTTACAACCTCAAGGAATCCCATTCTATTTCTAGTTTGGGATTCAACCACGTTAATCGACATTCAAAACCTACACATTGAAGTTCTCTCAACATAGGAAACAAACAAGATAAATGCAAGCAGGTGATCAATCCACAAGCACACATAGACGATTAACAGTGATATGAAAGATTATATACATGCCATGGAATGTTTAACAAAAGGACATGAGAGCATGGGCAGCGGGGCTAGTCCCCGCACCCCAGTGAAAGTAAACTACTCTCTCATGATTAGAGAAACAAGAAAAACAATAGAAAGAGAGGATTCCGCCATGAGCATGGTGAAGAAGATGATCGCAGCTCTGTCGAGGAATGGTCTTCTACACAACGTCAGAGCAGATCTGGAAGAAGAGAGAAGAACACCACAAAAGATGGGGCAGATCTCCTCTCTCCACCTTCTTCTTATTCTCATAGTCCTTGCTCACATCAGTAGGAGCTGCTCGTGGATGAGATGGCGGCGTAGAAATGGTGTAGACGCAGCAGATCTGGAAGAAGAGGGAAGAACACCACGACAGATGGGGCATATCTCCTCTCTCCACCTTCTTTTTCTTCTCATAGTCCTTGCTCACATCAGGTGGAGCTGCTCGTGGATGAGATGGCGGCATAGAAATGGCATAGACGTAGCAGATCTAGACCCAGATCTAGATCTAAATGAGGTGGCTTGTAGATCTGAGTCTTCACTCCAGATCTGGGTGAACATGCTGCAAAACTACCACGGGGGTAGGTTCTTGGCTATGGAGATCGTCTCCTTAGGCCCAGGACAGACCTGCAGCTTAACGACGTCTGGAAATGATGATTTGACGGGTTGGAGTCGTGTTCTCTTTATAGGCAGATTGGGCACCGACTTAGATTCGCGACCTCTGTAATCTTGTAGTAGGTCGCAGCTTTTCGAATGATGCCGCGGTCACAGTTTAGCTACAGGTCGTGGCTTTTCGAATGATGCCGCGGTCACGGCTTTTCGAATGATTCCGCAGTCGCGACTTTTCTACATGATCGTGGTATTGGAAGGCTGGTCACGATTCTTTGTATGCCGCAGTTGTGACTTTTTGCACAGTCATGGCTTTTTGCACAGTCACCGCTTTTAGATGCTGCCGCAGTCACGACTTTTTGAATGATGCCGCAGTCGTAGCTTTTCTACACGATCGTGGTATTGGAAGGTTGGTCGCAATTCTTTGAATGACGCGGTCGCGACTTTTTGCACGATTGCGTCTTTTGTGAAGAGGTTGCCGCGGTCGCGACTATGCAGGGGAGGTGTAGAGAGTTGGTGAAGGTCGCGGTTATTATCGCGGACAGGTGTCCACGATCTTTTGGCTTGGTCGTGATTCTTTACCGCCTCGACCGCGGGCAGGAGAGCAGAGGAAACACGATCGCGGTTCCTGTAATCGCGGTCGTGACTAGGGTTAAGGGAGCAGAGCCGCAAAGTAGAGAGAGCAAGGGTCCGTTGACCAAGGTTGACCGAGCCTAATCCAAGGGTTGAAATGGATATGGGCCTAGGAAATGAAGCCCAAATCTCAAAACGACCTGTACAAGGGTGCATAAAATCATTAAAAATAGGAGTAAAATCAATTAAGCCAATATAAGTTGCATATAAGAAGATAAGGCCAATAAAAGCATAGATGCAACCGAAACTAGGCTAAATGAGATGATTGGACTGCGATGAATATGCATTCATCAAAATACCCCGAACTTAAACATTGCTCATCCTCGAGTAACACAAAATCTAAAACACTCACCGAATGAAAACTTTTAACTCATGTGATTGCTTCATCTTCACATCACAATTGTTTCTTTTCTTCTCGATATGACTAAGTGTCTCAACATCTTGAGATCACAGAACACATTTTACCATATCTTTGTTCCCGAGTTCGCTTCCCAATATCACTTCCTCTCTACTTTTTCCAAAATCAAGCATGTCAGAGAGTTTCGTAGAAGTCCATAGATACCCGCAGAACAACAAGTGTGCACCTGATCTGACACTGGTGTTTTTAGGATCAGGGAGGTATTCATTGTGCCTTTAGGTGGAAGAGGGAGTGAAGGGTGGTATGGAAGGAAGAAATAAATCTCTCCTCTATTCGACTCAAGATTTTTATTATATGAATTGCAATTTCATTGATTGCATTTTTTGTGTGCGAATCTCTCCTCTATTTGACTCGAGATTGCATTTCTTTTTGTGTACACTTTGGCATCTTTTCTTGGTGATACACCCCTATTTCGTAGCGAGGGGTATGGAAGAAGCGTAAAGAGAGATAGAGAGTGTGCCACCCCGAACTTAGGGTTCAGCACTATATTGTCTATTTTAGTTTGTTTTTGATGAACGGAGGGGTAAGAAAATGATAGAAGAAGTGTAGAAGAGAGTTCAGATCAGAATGCAACTTGATTTACAATTCAGTGCACCGGGTTGTTCTCCTTATCATACTCTGCTCAAATAATGACTTGATGAGGATCCGGTGGAGATTCCATGGTATTGTTCCACTAGTCAGATAGGAAGCACAACATGTTTGATCCCTCTCAGTTCGACAGATACTTGCCATATCTACTGATCATGAAGTTAGAATTCATAAGCTTCACACGGTGAATTTAATCATTGGCTAGTTTTAGAAATTATCCTCCTTGAGGCTTCGCTTCGAATAAGGAGGGTATAATGATTAAAAAATACGTGGGAAAATAGGATAGCCGGCTAGGTAAAGGCTTTGATTGAAACAAAAGCGTCAAACTTCATCAAGTTTCTATACAAACTGCTATGAAAACTTTTGAAAATTTTGAAAATTTTTGCTCAAAATAGCAACAAAATTTCAACGATGAAATCTTAAGTCTGAAACGGATAGGAGAGGGTGGAAAGTAGAGTACGTACCACCCACCCTCCACCCCGAACTTAGAAATTTGCTCGTCTCGATCAAAATCTAAATCTGAGATGGAGGGGAACACTCGTGTCGGTTGGTCCACCAGATGTGGTTGCATTCCTTTCGGCGACACGTTCTCCATCTGAAATCTAAAAAAACAATGGAAACTATCAGAACTTAAGACTGCATCTTGCGATGCATTGTCTACCAGGTGCAAAATTTTCTAAAAACAAAACTAAAAGTAGAAGCTAAGTTAAATATCGGGTTGCCTCCCGACAAGCGCCTTTGTTTTACGTCGATTGCTCAACGTGATTTCTTCATTTTTTGGTAGATATGTCAGTTTGGACAGATTCATCAATTCATCAGTGCTAGTATCAGCTGTGGTGAAATATCTCTTCAAGCGTTGGCCATTTGCCACAAAATCACCTGACTTCTCACTCCATAAAGTAAATGCATCATGTGGATAGATGCTCTTAACAATGTATGGCCCAGACCATCGAGAATGGAGTTTTCCTGGGAATAACTTCAGTCTTGAGTTGAACAACAGAACTTGGTCTCCCACTTGAATGTTCTTTCTCTTCAGATCACTGTCGTGCCAAAGTTTGGTGCATTCTTTGTAGATTTGTGCATTCTCGTCAGCTGTCATTCGGAGTTCATCCAACTCTTGAAGTTGTAGAATCCTGACTTTGCCTACTTTCTTCATGTTAAAATTCAGCTATTTGATTGCCCACCATGCTTTATGTTCTAGTTCCACGGGCAGGTGACATGATTTTCCATAGATAAGTCTGAAGGGTGTTGTTCCAAGAGGTGTTTTGAACGTGGTTCGGTAGGCCCATAAGGCGTCATTGATTTTCACTGACCAATCCTTTCGGTTGCGTCCTACTGTCTTTTCCAAGATAGCTTTGAGTTGACGGTTCAAAACCTCTACCTGCCCACTAGTTTGTGGGTGGTAGGGGGAAGCTACCTTGTGCATTACACCATATTTTCTTAACAATGCTTCAAAACGTCTTTCTAGAAAATGAGAACCTCCATCGGAGATCACAGTGCGTGGAACTCCAAAATGGGGAAAATGATATCTTTGAACATTTTAATGACGAGTTTTGAATCGCTAGTAACCGTTGGTATTGCCTCTACCCATTTGGAGACATAATCAACCGCAACTAGGATGTATGAAAATCCATGTGAGGATGGGAATGGACCCATGTAGTCCACTCCCCAAACATCAAAAATCTCAACTTCTTGCCATAGCTTAAGTGGCATCTCATCTCTTTTTGTAATGTTTCCCGTTCTCTGACACTTGTCACATGATAACACAAAGTTATAAGCATCTCTGGATATGGTTGGCGAAAAGAAACCACATTGCAAAACCTTCAAAGAAGTTTTCTTTGAACTCATATGGCCTCCGACTGGGCTTGCGTGGCATTGTTCTAAAATAAGTTGGGCTTCTTCCTCAGCGATACAACGTTTGTAGAGACCATCAACACAGAGCTTGAAGAGGTACAGTTCATCCCAGTGATATTGCCTCACATCATGCATGAATTTCTTTAGAGCATTGCCAGTACATTCAGGGTGGATGACACCAGCGACAAGGTAGTTCACATAGTCCGAGTACCAAGGAGTAGTTTCTGAGACTTTCATAAGATGGTCATCTGGAAGAGAGTCTTTAATTGGGATCTTCCCAGTTTCCAGAGTGTGGATACGACTTAAGTGGTCTGCTACAACATTTTTTGTGCCTCTCTTATCTCTAATCTCAAGATAAAATTCTTGCAATAGGAGAATCCATCTTATTAGCCTTAGTTTTGCATCTTTCTTTTTTAGAAGATAACGAATAGCAACGTGATCGGTGTAGACAATCACCTTTGAACCAATAAGGTAGGATATAAACTTATCAAAGGCATATACGACTGCTAGGAGTTCCTTCTTAGTAGTCGCATAGTTCCTCTGAGCTTCGTCAAGGGTCTTCGATGCATAATAGATGACATGATGTTTCTTCTCTATACATTGGCCCAGAACGACTCCCACCGCGTAATCACTGGCATCACACATAATTTCAAATGGGTGTTCCCAATATGGAGCTCGAATGATGGGTGTTGTTGTAAGGGCATGCTTTAGATTGTTGAAACTCTTGATACATTCTTCATCAAAATAGAAGTCGACGTCCTTCAGCAACAAGTTTGTCATGGGCTTGGTTATCTTAGAGAAATCCTTGATAAACGTTCTATAGAAGCCCGCATGACCAAGGAATGCGCAGACTTCTCTTACATTGGTAGGGATCGACAGTTTGGAGATCACTTCAATCTTTGCTTTGTCAACTTCGATTCCTCGATTACTGACTCTATGGCCGAGGACAATGCCTTCTTTTACCATAAAGTGACATTTCTCCCAATTTAGCACAAGATGTGCTTCTTTCACATCCTTTGAGGACCAGGGAGAGGTGCTTCAAGCATGAGTCGTACAAATCCTCATATACAGAGAAATCATCCATAAAAACTTCCATGATGGTTTTGGTTAAAGCAGCAAATATGACTGCCATGCAGCGTTGGAAGGTTGCAGGCGCATTACAGAGCCCGAATGGCATCCTTTTAAAGGCGTATGTCCCAAAGGGGCAAGTAAAAGTAGTTTTCTCTTGATCATATGGATGTATAGGAATTTGGTAGAATACAGAGTAACCATCGAGATAGCAAAAGTATTCCTGGTGAGCCAATCACTCTAAGACTTGATCTAGAAAAGGCATCAAGAAATGATCTTTACGTGTTGCCTTGTTCAACTTCCTGTAATCGATGCACATCCTCCACCTGGTTACTGTTCGAGTGGGGGTGAGTTCATTATCTTCATTCCGTATCACAGTAGTGCCACCTTTCTTTGGAACGACATGCACAGGACTCACCCAAGGTGAGTCAGATATCAGATAGATGATTCTGATAGTGAGCAACTTGATGACTTTGCGGCAGACTACTTCCTTCATATTAGGATTCAACTTTCATTGATGCTCAACAGTCGGCTTGTGGTCTTCCACCATAGGGATTTTGTGCATGCAAAGCGCTTGACTGACCCCGGTGAGATCACTCATCTTGTAGCCGATAGCTTTCTTTCTTTCCTTTAATTCTTTCAGGAGTTTATCTTCTTGTTCTGTCGTTAGATCAGAATTTATAATAACTAGACAAACCTTGAGATCATCCAAAAACACGTACTTAAGTCCCTCAGGCAGGGGCTTCATTTCATGGGCTTCTAGCTTCTCGCATGGCCCTTCAGTTACATTCACAGCTTTGAGTTCCTCGAACTTAGCTTTAGGATCTTCTTCTACAGAGTCGAGGTGAAGGGTACAATCCTTAACTTGTTTGCTGATGGAATTATTAGCATATGGGTTTGTTAGAGATACTTCTAAAGGATCATCTTGTTCATACTCCTCTTGTGTGAGGAGCGACATTTGCTCAATGCAATCAATCAAATAGACTTCTTCCTGCATGCTCGGTCTTCGCATGCTTTCAAAAACTTTGAACTCAAGGGTTTCTTTCCCTAGTCTGAGCAGCAAGGTCCCTGCTTCAACGTCAATCAAAGCTCTTGCAGTGGCGAGGAACGGACGGCCAAAGATAAGAGGGTATCTGGGATCTTCCTTTCTGTCCATGATGACAAAGTCACATGGGACATAAGAGTCTTTTCCAAACTTGACAGGGACATCTTCAATGATTCCTAAGGGAAGAGTCATAGAGTTATCTACAAGTTGTATGGTCATTCCCGTTGGGAAGAGTTCTGCAAACCCTAACCTCTTACAAAGGCTAAGTGTCATGATAGAGATGCTAGCACTGAGATCGGCCAATCCCTTCTTACATGAAGAGTCACCGATATGGCATGAAATCCCAATGGATCCCATGTCTTTCTGCTTCTTGGGCATTTTTCTCTGAATAATATCAGAGGTAGTCGTTGCTAACTTCACTATCTCATATTCTTCGGTTATATACTTCCTTGTGAGAATTGACTTCAAGTACTTCGTCCAGGCTGGTATCTCAGCCAGAGCATCAAGGAAGGGTATATCAACATGAAGCTTCTTCATGGCTTCCTTGAACTTATTGAAGCGGGTATCGAGCTTTGTCTACTTTAAACGAGCTGGGAAAGGAGGATGATGCTTGTATACTGGCACATCCGGCTCAGGTGTGTCTTTTGCCTCCGTAGCAATGGTTCCTCCAATCTTGCTTTGTCTGTATTATCAATGGTTGGTTGTTCCTTCAGTTGAGACTCAGGTATTGTAGAGTCTTGGACATTCACAATGTCATCATCGTTTGTTGCCACCGTTGGTATCTTAGAAGGGGGGTCAGAATAGTCTTTTCCAGACCTGGTGGTGACAGCCTTCAATTGCTCTGGGTGCTTAGGATTGTTCTCTGGTTATCCGGCAAAGGTTCCAGCAGGTGGCTTCATGCTAGCTGCAAGTTGAGCTAGTTGAGATTCAATATCCTATTGATGGGCTTGCTGGTTAGCTATCATAGCCTGCTGCGACTGCAACATCTTCTCAATAGCTGACAATTTGTCATCAGGATGGATGGGACCGACTTGTTGTCCTTGTTGTTGCTTTTGATAAGGGACTTGGTTGGGGTTCTGAAACTGAGAATTGTTCTGATAATTGTTGTAGTTTCTATTCTGGTAGTTTCCTCTAAAGTTCCCTTGATTCCCGAAATTTGGTTGTTGGTTATACTGGAATCCTGGCGGGCCTCGTTGTTGAGTATTTGAACCAAGTTGTCGTGAGTTTTCTGCTCCAGAAGGATTTCCATATTGAAAACCTGGATGGTTCCTATTCTGATTCGGATTATAGTACCCTTGACCAGGGATGGTATTGATGTAGTTCAGACTTTCCATTTGACCATTATCTCCTTGGGCACAGGTATTACTCAAAACAACATCATAGAGAATGTTATAGGCTAGAGTAGAATGATCAGTTCCCTTGCATGCTTCATAGAAGAGTGAAGCTGACTTAACTTGTTCTTGTTGTCGAGGGGGTGAGCGTCTTCTTTCATAAGCTGCAAGAGATGATTCTAGATGGTCTTGCTTGCCAACTAGAAGTTTGAGAGATTCAGCGATAGACTTGTACTCGAGTGTTGCTTCAGCCATAGCTACCTTCAGCACTCCTTTGCCAATAGGTCTACCCCAATTGGCTTGGTTTTCAGCTCCAAGGGTGACAACCTTCCATGCGCTATCATAACTCTGACGCATGAAGTTTCCTCCAGACGAGGAATCCAAAAACCTCTTGATATCATTGTCCACACCTTTATAAAAGATTTCAATGAGTTGATTCTTTGGAATGCCATGATGTGGACACTTGTGCAAGAGCTCTTTGTATCTTTCCCATGCTTCAACTAGGGATTCTCCAGGGACTTGGGTGAATTGCGTTATTCGACCCCTAATTTCATAGGTAAGAGAAGGTGGATAAAACTTTTCTAGAAAAACATTTTGAAGTTGTTCCCAAGTGGTGATGGGTTCACATTGCAAGGAGTTATACCAACTCATGGCTGTATCGAAAAGAGAGTATTTGAAGAGACGGAGTCTGATGGCATCATCTGTGACTCCATTTTGCTCTGTCATGGCGCATAAGTCTATGAACCTCAGAAGATGTTCTTGACTATCTTCTCCTTGCTTACCATAGAAAGGATTGTTTTGAAGCAACATGATCCAATGTGCCCGTATCTCAAAGTTGGGGGCGTTGATGGGAGGAGGTTGCATTGGGTGATGAACATCAGCAGCTTTAGGGATCGAGAATTCTCTAAGGTCTTTTTGTAGCTCAGCTTGTTGAGCTGCTACTTGAGCTACTTGGATTTCTTCTTGAACTGCGGCTCGGGCTTCTTGCATAAGCCTATCTCTTTGTGCATTAAGGGCTTGAGCTACCCTTCGAGCGATTTCCTCCTCTTCAGTCATTCTTGCTTGGTTCTCTCTGTACTGACGGCGAAAGGTTCTGTCTATCTCAGGGTCAAAGCTAGCAGAGAGTCTGGGACTGTCCGAGCGGCGCATACACTAGACTTTGTGGGTACTTAGGATGGAAAGATCTTTTGCTGGTAAGATGGACGGAGTAGAACCAAATTCAAGTATATATGATTGATAGTATCAAAAGTAAAAGAAAAACCTAAATTAGCCTCAAAAGAACTAGATTTAACTAGACGATTCCATTGTCCATGACAATGGCGCCAGAATTTGACGTGGCTTATATTATCGCACTAACAAACTCACTTAGGGTTGAAATCCCTAAGTTTTTAACCAAAACAACGTGCAATAATACCACCCGCAAGCAGACGGGTCTTATCGCAGTATAGTTGAGGATCGAATCCCGAGGGACAACGTTTTTAAGAATCTTTCTCTAGTCGAATCTAGTTGAATCAAGACTAATATTTAGAACAAGGTTGGTTGAATTGAGTTTAATCAAACCAAATGCAAGGAAAGTAAAGAGCATGATGAAAGGTTGATTAAAGATTAATGATGGAAATCGTTGAGATGGTCCTGGGTTTCACCACCACTACACATGCAATCACATCTAAACATCAAACATCCAGGCAAGATATAACCATTCAAATAGAGCTGGTGCAGAACCCCCCATACGGGCGTCAGGTTCGCATAAGCATTACCTTAGGTATCAGATGTCTCATCACCATCCAGATCACATACTTACAGCTCCGAAGATACAAAAATCCAAATGAAGTTGTGGGCCCCCTATACAGGCGTTAGGCACACAGAAGCGTTACCGTGGGCTAGATGGATCATCACCACACGGATCATACACTTACGACCTCAAGGAATCCCATTCTATTTCTAGTTTGGGAGTCAACTGCGTTAATCGACATTCAAAACCTACGCATTGAAGTTCTCGCAACATAGGAAACGAACAAGATAAATGCAAGCAGGTGATCAATCCACAAGCACACATCGATGGTTAACATCAATATGAAAGATTATATACATGCCATGGAATGTTTAATAAAAGGACATGAGAGCATGGGCAGCGGGGCTAGTCCCCGCACCCAGTGGCGGAGCCAACCTCTTTACAAAGGGGGGTACACATAAAGTAAAATTATAATATCATATGAAATGTATATTTTTTATTTACATAAGAAAAGGTCTTTCACTATTGTCATTAGATAATTAGAGTGACTATCATGTCTTAATGACATTATTATCCTGGTTATTACGATGTGTATAGAAAAATCAATGGATCTTACTGTGACAAAAAATATTGACAACATAACTCGCCACTTTGTGGACTGCCTAATTCCCATGTACAGTTAAAACACTCATTTATCTATAGACATTATTAAATAAAATTATGTATCTTATAACTATCCACACACCATTAAATGCATGCTAAACCACAAATGCTAACATTCAAAAGATATAATTTTTGTATGAAATGAACTATTTTAAATTAGATCTTTATAAATGTAGGTCACTCAGGCAAAACCACATGCATTTTATGTCCAACATCATGGATTATTATTTATGTTTTAAGATTGTCATATAATTTCTTATATGATGATTTTGAAAATTCTAATAATTATAAAGTAACATTGATTTTAATAAATAGGTTTGTATATTCGATACCATGTAACAATTATATCATATAAGTTGAGAGAAAACAATGTAATAAATTGAAGTAAAAAAATACATGCATCGTGATATTAATCCATCACCAATTTTATCTAAATATTAATCAAATTATAAGGTAAATAATTAATTACTGAATTACAAATATACCCATATCTACTCGATGCTGAAAATAAAGAGAATATCAAATACATTATGTTTGACATTATAGCAAAAATAAAATATAAAATTTTGAGAAAAAAACATTTGGATTACATACATATAGAAGTATGACTATATAGTTGATCCATTAGAAAAGTTAAAATATTTAAACAAATGAGACTTTAATGATTTAACATTTAAGATGTGTTTTGTAATTTAGAGAATCTAACATAATGAAAGAATCTAAAACATCATTTTTAGTAATATCATAAATAAAAAGTAATATACAATGATTATCTAAACTTTTTATATTATTTACATTAATGTTATTTTAAGGGTTTATCTTATATTAGTACATGGTGCATCCTTATTTTACCAAATATATATATGAATTTTATAAATAATAAAAATGTGTTTTATCATCATTAAATAACAAATACATTATGAAACTATAAACTAAAAGAAACAATTAATATTGAGTAATTTTTACCTCTTTTATCATTATATACACCTGCGTTAGATAAACAATTATCCTATATTATTAGCACATACAAATTATACAACATATAACTAAGTACTAACTATATTTGTTATATATTTAATTATATATAGGTGATATAAAATAATTAACATTATAATAAAGTATACAACTAACTATTAATTTACATTATTTGTTTCAACATTTTATATGTTAATATTAATAATTAGTAAGTTGACATTAATGTCTGTGTTTGTAATATAATTATCAATTTATTTAAATAAATAAAACTTCACAAAAATCAAGATCTATTTTTAAAAGTAATAAAATATTGTAGTTTTATATGAAATTGATGTTATTTTTATGTGTTTCTATTGTGTTTTGTTGCTTAAAACACACAAGCAATGACATTATTTGTTGAAAATTTTTTGTAATTTATAAAAGTCGATGTACCAACCTCTTTTATAGAGAATATTTAAAAATACTTATTCATTATGATACCATGTTGTGTATATAATATATATATATATATATATATATATATATATATATATATATATATTAAATACAAAATTCGAGGGGGGCACTTGCCCCTGCTTGCCCCCCCTGACGCCGCCACTGCCCGCACCCCAGCGAAAGTAAACTACTCGCTCATGATGAGAGAAATGAGAGAAACAAGAAAAACAAGAGAAAGAGAGGATTCCGCCATGAGCATGGTGAAAAAGATGATCGCAGCTCTGTCGAGGAACGGTCTTCTACACAACGTCGGAGCAGATCTGGAAGAAGAGAGAAGAACACCATGACAGACGGGGCAGATCTCCTCTCTCCACCTTCTTCTTCTCGTAGTCTTTGCTCACATCAAGAGGAGCTGCTCGTGGATGAGATGGCAGCGTAGAAATGGCATAGACGCAGTAGATCTGGAAGAAGAGAGAAGAACACCACGACAGACGGGGCAGATTTCCTCTCTCCACCTTCTTCTTCTTCCTGTAGTCCTTGCTCACATCAGGAGGAGCTTCTCGTGGATGAGATGGCGGCGTAGAAATGGCGTAGACGCAGCAGATCTAGACCCAGATCTAGATCTAAACAAGATGGCTTGCAGATCTGAGTCTTCACTCCAGATCTGGGTGAATAGGCCGTAAAACTACCACGGGGGAAGGTTCTTGGCTATGGAGATCGTCCCTAGGCCCAGGACAGACCTACAGCCTAATGACGTTTGGGGATGATGACTTGACGGGCTGGAGTCGTGTTCTATTTATAGACAGACTAGGCACCGACTTAGATTCGCGACCTCTGTAATCTATTGATTTATTCTATGACACGTAAGCATGATTAACATGGACATGATTACGATTTAGGATCTTGATCATAAACTAGTCATTAAACAATGTAAAACATACCCGTAGACATATCTTGATGAAGCAAAACTTCTAGATCTGAAACGCGTCTTCTCTCCCTTCGCCTAAGCCGCTAGCCGTAAGTCCAAGCCGTAATTGCGGTTTCATAAGTTAACCCTAAGATGGATTTCGGGTTATATATATAGGCAGAGAGAGGGATGAATTTCTCTATGAGCCTTAATCACAACCGTCCATCAAGGTTGCAAAATAAAAGAGAAAGTCTTCTAAATTAAATCCCAATCCTATTAATTCAGCAGTTTCCTTCTTTGACCAAGATTGTTATATGGGCCACATAATAAAAGCATATAATGAAATTCGGAATATCCACAAGTCCATAAAAATAGGGACTTGTGGGTTACGAAATTTCCAACAGTCTCCCACTTGGTCCATATTACAATTCCATTATGGTGTTATATAGGAAAAATATAAGGCGCGCATCAATGCTGAAATAATATACATAATGGGTTTACTTTAATTACCTTGGTTAACCCGAATCATTGATGAGAGTCATAGCGGTTCTACATTAATTAAAGAACATAGTTCCTTTCATGTACCACTGACCAACAATCAAATTAACCAATTCTGTATAGCGAAGCAATCATAATTGTCCACTTAATGTCTTAGGAAAGACTATTTCTGTTATCATACATTACAATAATATGTACATAACGAATCATGATATGAAACAGAAAAAAAATTCAGAAGTTCCAATACTGAGTACTCAAATAATGTCATTACAAAGCACATAGCAATCCACAAATTAAGAAAAGCTACTGGTTACCCTCAAGACCCATTGTTTCTGTATGCTGCTTAAATTTCTTGGGTGGCAGCCCTTTAGTAAAGGATCTGCTATATTAGCACTCATATTAATGTGCTCAATTGACACTCTCTTCTCCCGAATTTCTTCTTTACCTGATAGATATTTCATCTCCATGTGCTTTATGCCTTTAGAGTACCTATCATTCTTCGAAAAGAAAACTGTTGCGGCGTTATCACAATAAATTTTCAGCGGCCTAGCAATAGAATCAATGACTCTAAGCCCTGAAATAAAATTCTGCAGCCATAATGCTTGAACTGTAGCCTCAAAGCATGCTACAAATTCAGCCTCCATGGTGGATGATGCAATAATGGTTTGTTTGGCGCTCTTCCAGGAAATAGCACCTCCAGCTAATACAAACACATAACCAAAAGTGCTTTTCCGGGTATCCACGCATCCACCAAAATCTGAATCTGTGTAACCAATCACTTCAAGGTGATCAGTATGCTTGAATGTGAGCATATGTTTCTTTGTTCCCTGTAAGTACCTCAACACTTTCTTTGCAGCTTTTCAATGATCAATGCCTGGATTGCTTTGATAACGTCCCAACATACCAACTGCATAACTGATATCAGGTCTAGTGAAAACATGTGCATACATCAAACTTCCTACAAGAGAAGCATAAGGAATATCTTTCATTCGATCACACTCTAATTCAGTTTGAGGACATTGATTTAAGCTGAACTTATCCCCTTTCTGAATTGGAACACCATTAGAATCACAAGACGCCATATTAAATCTTTCCAAAACTTTTTTTATATAAGAATTCTGAGACAATGCCAAAAACCTACGTGATCTGTCACGGAATATTTCTATCCCAATCACATAAGAAGCCTCTCCCATATCTTTCATTTAAAAATTTTGAGAAAGAAAATCCTTGGTTTCCCGTAATAAACCAAGATCGCTGCTGGCAATTAGAATATCATCAACATATAGAACCAAAAATGCAAACTTACTCCCACTAATCTTTAGGTATATGCATTGATCAACAATGTTTTCAGTGAACCCAAAGGCTGTAATGGTATTGTGAAACTTAATATACCATTGACGTGAAGCTTGCTTTAATCCATATATTGATTTCTTTAACAAACAAACCATGTTTTCCTTTCCATCTATAATGAAGCCTTCTGGATGAGCCATGTAGACCTCTTCTTCTAAACTCCCATTCAGAAAAGCCATTTTCACATCCATCTGATGTAACTCTAAGTCAAAATGAGCTACTAAAGCCATAATGATTCGTAAAGAATCCTTTTTAGAAACCGGAGAAAATGTTTCATTATAATCAATGCCCTCTTCTTGATTAAAACCTTTGGCTACAAGTCTGGCTTGATGTCGTTCGATTTTACCAAGAGAGTCACGTTTGGTCTTATAGACCCACTTGCACCCGACTCTCTTATATCCTTCAGGTAAATCGGCCAACTCCCAAACTTTATTTGCAGTCATAGAGTTTATCTCATCACACATGGCATCGATCCATTTCTCAGAATTTTCAGATTTCATGGCTTGTGAATACGTAACCGGATCTTTATCCATCCCTATGTTAAATTCACATTCTTGTAAATACAATAAGTAATCATCTGAAATAGCTGATTTCCTGCTTCTTGTAGATCTCCTTAATTCTACTGTAGGTGTTGCAATTACATTCGGTTCAATGGCGACAACAAGCTCATTATGGAGTGTATGATCATTGACATGTTGTTCTAGATTATTGATTGGATCAACAACATTAGCTGGAACAATGTCAGTCGGAATTGAGGGCAAGGGAATTGGTATTGGTGCCCTTATTTCTCTAATGATCACTTCTCTAACTTTATCACTCCCACTGATTTCGCCATTCTCAATGAATTTAGCATTACCGATTTCTACAATTCTAGTAGTATGGTTAGGACAGTAAAATCTAAATCCTTTTGATCTTTCAGGATACCCAATGAAAAAACCGCTAATGGTTTTTGGATCGAGTTTCTTCTCATGTGGATTATAAATGCGTGCCTCCGCTGGACATCCCCATACATGTAAATGTCTTAAGCTGGGTTTCCATCCCTTCCACATCTCGAAAGGTGTCTTAGGGACAACTTTGCTGGGAATCTGATTTAAGATGTACACAACAGTCATAAGGGCATGCATCCACAAGGATATGGGCAGATTGGAAAAACACATCATACTCCTAACCATTTCTAGAAGTGTACGATTACGTCTCTCAGCTACACCGTTCATCCACGGGGAACTGGGCATTGTGTACTGAGGGACAATTCCTAATTTTCTAAGAGTTTAGCAAAAGGACCAGGACGTTGTCTTGATTCATCATATTTTCCATAAAATTCACCACCTCTATCAGACCTAATGATTTTCACCTTTTTACCTAATTGCCTCTCAACTTCAGTAATGTAAATTTGAACAACATTCATAGATTGAGATTTATCATGCAAAAGGTAAAGATAACAGTAACATGAATAATCGTCTATAAAGGTAATGAAATATTTTTCTCCACCAAAAGATGGAATATCGAAAGGTCCGCATATGTTTGTGTGTATAATTTTGAGTAGTTCAGTGCTTCTTGTGGCTCCTTTCTTAGTCTGTTTGGTTTGCTTACCCTTAATGCAATCCACACAAACACCAAAATCAGTAAAATCAAGACTCGGAAGAATCTCATCTTTTACTAAACGATTAACTCTTTCTCTGGACATATGACCCAGTCTTTTATGCCACAAAAATGCAGAACTTTCACTCATCCTACTTCGTTTCAAACCCACTTTAGGATGCAAGGTAACAAGAAGCGATTCAGAAAAAATATCATCAAGACAAATTTGATATAAACCATTAATCAAAATTCCTGAACCAAACAAACAGTTTTCCTTAAACAAACTGAAACGTCCACCACCAATTTCTAATGAAAAGCCATCATTATCAAGTTTAGACATGGAAATTAAATTCCTAGAAATGGAAGGTACATAAAGAGTTTGCTCCAGATCTAAATAAAAACCAGAGTCTAATACTAAACGAAAGGTGCCAATGGCTTCTACTGGAGCTTTCACTCTATTTCCCATGTAAAGATAGGCTTCATTTGGACTTATGTTCCGGGTTGTAAGGAATCCCTGCATCGAGTTTGAAACATGAACATTAGAGCCAGAATCAATCCACCAAGTATTACAAGGTGCTTCTACAAAGTTTGATTCGAAACTACATACAAAAGCCAAAGGCTTACCTTTCTTTTCGAACCATTCTCTGCGCTTTATGCAATCTTTCTGAATGTGTCCAGGCTTCTTACAGAAGTGGCAGTTATCATTCTTCCTTGCTTTCTTAGGTGCAGATTGGCCTGACTAATTGGATGGACTAGTCTTAATGCCCTTCCAATTTTTCTTACCGACTTTGTTCTTCCCGTACCCATTACCATGCATGTAATTTGCCTGAGCAACATGACCATTCTGCTGCTTAATTCGAGCCTATTCCTGAACCAGCTTATTGGTCAGTTGATTCACATTCCACGTATCCTTAATCATGTTATAGTGAATCTGAAAAGGACCATATTGCTGAGGCAGCGAGTTTAGGATAAATTGGACTAGGAACGAATCCGCAACAGTCATGCCCAATTTACCTAGTTTTGCAGCCAGATTAGTCATGTCAAGTACATGTTTCTGCATAGTTTTAGTACCATCATAACAGGCAGTCGTTAGTTCAGCCATAAGTTTTCCAGCAACTGCTTTATCAGCAACCTTAAAGCGTTCAGTAACTATTCTTAAATACTCCTTAGCTGTCTCACTCTCACTCTCAGTAATGGAGGATTTAATGTTGGTAGCAGTGGTTAAACACATGAATTTCAAGCAAAGTTTATTAGTACTAGTCCATGCATTAAAGTTTTTGATCTCATTCTTTGTTGAGGTAGAAGTAAGATCAACAGGCTTATCTACGGTTAATCCCGAATCAATCTCAAGCACACCCAAGTAAAACTCGACATGTTCTTTCCACTCGGTGTAATTAGTCCCATCTAGTTCGGGAACTGAGTTGACAAAGGAATTAAGACTAGCGGGTTGATGAACTGCATTATAGAAATATATTCACGATAATTAATCTTTGAGTTGTAAACACATATAGACAAATATGACTAAGATTTATGCATAAGCGAGTGATTTAAACCAATAATCAAACAAGTATGGTATCTGTGGATATCCTATACATGTTTAATTACAGAAATGAAACAACTCCATAATCGTTATTTTACTTGTAATGCATTGACTACCTGTGGGTAATACATAATGCTAGTAAACAACCAACAATAAGTTTACTTAGTCTGACATCCATTACGTTCTTTGAGTCCACTGTGGTGAACTTCAAACAATAATATGAACGTCATATCTTAAGAAGAGTAACATTCACGTACCGAGATGAAATCACTGTGGTGATTATCAGAACGATATGATATGAACGTTGCTCTTAATAACATATTTTCCCTAACAATTATACACATATATGGGATTTTTCCTTAACAGTTATACGCATACATGAGATTTTAGTGAACAAATAATTAAGGAAAATTTTATAGTCCTATACATGATAGAGTTTTACTCCAGGATTATTCAATAAGATACGGAAACATCAAACAAAATTTACATAACAATTATGCCCAAAAACACTTAAAACGTGATTTTGAGGGTCTAAACGGCCGAATTAGGCTAAAAATGAAAACTTTATGGCGCAGCGATAAATCTTGAAGAAAACGCCGTTTCTGATGAAGAGTCAAAATTTCATCGAATTCTGACACTTTTTCGGAAGATGCAGAAATATGGATAAAAGTTGATTTTATCTTGATTTAGAACTAAGAATATGATCATAACGAAGCGACTGATACCACATATTGATTTATTCTATGACACGTAAGCATGATTAACATGGACATGATTACGATTTAGGATCTTGATCATAAACTAGTCACTAAACAATGTAAAACATACCCGTAGACATTGTGGAATACAGAAGACAAGATCTTGATGAAGCAAAACTTCTAGATCTGAAACGCCTCTTCTCTCCCTTCGCCTAAGCCGCTAGTCGTAAGTCCAAGCCGTAATTGCGGTTTCGTAAGTTAATCCTAAGATGGATTTCGGGTTATATATATAGGCAGAGAGAGGGACGAATTTCTCTATAAGCCTTAATCACAACTGTCCATCAAGGTTGCAAAATAAAAGAGAAAGTCTTCTAAATTAAATCCCAATCCTATTAATTCAGCAGTTTCCTTCTTTGACCAAGATTGTTATATGGACCACATAATAAAAGCATATAATGAAATTCGGAATATCCACAAGTCCATAAAAATAGGGACTTGTGGGTTACGAAATTTCCAACATAATCTTGCAGTAGGTCGCGACTTTTCGAATGATGCCGCGGTCATGGCTTAGCTGCAGGTCGCGACTTTTCGAATGATGCCGCGATCGCGACTTTTCGAATGATGCCGCGGTTGTGGCTTTTCTGCACGATCGTGGTATTGGAAGGTTGGTCGTGATTCTTTGAATGCCGTGGTCGCGGCCTTTTGCACGGTGGTGGCTTTTTGCACGGTCGCGGCTTTTGGATGCTGCCGCGGTCACGACTTTTTGAATGATGCCGCGATCACGGCTTTTCTGCACGATCGTGGTATTGGAAGGCTGGTCGCGATTCTTTGAATGCCGCGGTCGCGGCTTTTGTGAAGAGGTTGCCACGGTCGCGGCTATGTAGGGGAGGTGCATAGAGTTGGTGAAGGTCGCAGTTATTACCGCGGACAGGTGTCCGAGGTAAGAGGCCTTCGGGAACCTATTGTTAATATAAGGGGGATGAGAAACAGGGATTTCAGAGCAGATGAGAGAGATGGAGCCCGGGGTCAAAAGCCAGATATCCTTGGCCCGGTCCGAGATTCACTTTATTAATAGTCCCTCAGCCAGCGAGGCTGCTACAGACTTGCCACATCATCTGAATGATTGGCTGACACAGGCTCAATGACGAGCAACAGCTGACTAGGACCGCTCAACACTTATTCGGACAAGCCTCCTATTACAAACAGAACAACATGCGTGAGGACTCGTAACAGAAGCCCTACTGGTTTGTTGGTTTGTGGAGTCGGTGACGGCCACTTTCATTCACGAACAGGGCAATACTCGGACCTATGACAACACAATTTCCTGCTAAACTTGGTGAAGGCCATGCCTATGTCCCACGATGTACAACATGAGGATCTGGGAATAAATAGGACAGACATGTTGGCAAGTGAGATCTGGGGCCGTCGAAGGTATTTCCAAATTTCTGAACCCATCGATGCTTGCTAGTCCTACAGTGGATGACTTTCACGACAGGTGAGCATTCGGTGGCCGGGAACAAGTATGAAAAAGGGGATCGACGACATGGGGTGGTGTCTGGGTTGTTGTAGCCGATGTGGCTGGAACCTTATTGCAGGTCAGGCTCAGGCGGAGTCGAGAAGAGATAGGGGCAAAGACGGCTAAGGTTTCCGTGGGTACCTCTTGATGGAGAACCAGAGATGGCGCTAGATCATGCGGCCACTGTGGCTGCACATAGGGAGAGAGAGAAGCTAGCGGAGGAAGAAATAAGGAAAAGGGGAAGGATCGGAAGAGGAGGAGATAAAGGAGGATGACCGCCGGTCGAGGATGGAAGACGCAGTCCACGCGCGCGGGAGGGGGAGAAACAGTCGCGTGGAAACGCAGGATTGCGCGGGGGAATGGATGACGAGGTCACGCAGGATTATCAGTCGTGTGACTGGTGGCAGAGAAATGTAAATATGATTTTGATCAAACAACTTTAGTTTATTTAAGAACCTTCTCTTTCTAATTTAATTGGGATGCAAACATGGTCTCATGAATATGAACTACTAGATGGAAGCTATTAAAGGTGTGAGGAACACGATTAACATATAAATTTTACCTTTTGGGGTCATTGGGTGCATAGTTTAATCAATTGTATGCTGGGTGTTTATCTAGGGTATTCATTGCTTTCTTTCACCCAAATATACTCTTGAAGATTGTATTTTCTCAACTACTATACTAACAAAATTATTTAAAGTCAATTTTAGCCATGAGATTGTCAATTGGTATATTTGTGTGACTAATTTATTATTGAGGTTAATTATTCAACTACCTTGAATTTTCAAATAAGGAGGTTAAACATTAATCGCACTATGTCATTTGATATTAGTAGTCCTAATGTACACCAAATAAGGGAAAGTTGTACTTAATAACTTTTAAAAGAAAAAGTCATAAGAAGAGGAATTTTGGTATGTTAAAACACTCCACCCCGAAATCCATCTATAAGCCTATCTAAGGTTTCTATTACACTTAATGTAGTGGATTATGATAGACCATTCCATATCATACTTATAGTCAAAACCCCATGGTGATCTTACATTACCTCGTGCATGAAGTCCCTATTAGTCTTTGATTATATTATTTCGAGCTAAGTTTACATTGAAACCTAGTATTATATTATGCCTCATGAACAAATCTTTTCATGTACTATAAGGTATATTAGGGTTAAGGTGTAAAATTAGGGTATTGTTAGTAACATTTCTTACCCTGCATATTCAAGCATCATAGTGTATTATAAGCACTTAATGATCTAGTCTTCCATGATTTTGTGTGTGTACATATTAAAGTACTTATGTTAATAGTATGTATTTCAATCCTTTTTACTTAAGTTTGTTTTTATCATGCATACAATATGCACATTAACTTTTACATCCTTTGTTTGTTCAACCTACTTTCTAGGGTAGGGTTATCCATACCATTCATTATAAGCTATCAGAGAGTATGTGGGTATTAAGTTCAACATGTAGGAATCAGTCATAATTTTTTTTACTTAGTAACTTACTAATGTATACCGGTTTAGTGAAGACAAAATTTATTTGTCTAAGTAACATTTATGGTACTCAAATTAATAACCTTTACCCACTTACCCTATTTAGGTCGTAGCTAACTGTTTTACCTAAGTATAACTCATTTCAACCTCTATTTAGTTCACTTAGTCCTTAAATTAAGTTAAACTCTTATTTATTACGGGGTACAAGACTCCACCCCATAAAGAGATCAATCTATACATGAGGGTATACTCACTAGATTATATATATCAAAAACTTCATCTTCATACTCTCTACACAACATTTAGGCCTAGGGTTTGAGGTTGATCGTACCAGTCAAGTGTTTCTTCACTAAAGGGTTTCTCTACTACTCAAGCTTTCTTGGTGGTGAGTTGGTTCCAAAAACCTTCGACAAAACCTTAAAACCTTTTCTTTACATATAATGTAATAATGAAAATAAGTGAACCAATAAAGCTTTGCGATAAAAATCCAAAAGTTGGTGCCAAATTTGATCTGAGAACCAAGTCATCCACCTTCCACAACATGACACCTATACCATTATTCTATCATCACCTCATTCCACAAAAAGGATCTAATTATTCTAACAACTAAAAGGGCATATGACTACATCTCTAACATGTAAAAATAAAAGTGATAAATGTTTCTTAATACACATGGTCAACATTTATCAAACCATAATAAGGCCCAAAATCCACTACACCATCTCGATACATATGAAATTCACATGATCATCCAACTAATTAGAAGAAATTAGGGTTCCCACTTTACTTAATGATTTTCTATCATGGTGTCATCACAAGACAAAGTGGACTATATAGTCAATTACCTATCATCTAGTTCACTAGGTAATCCAATTACCCCATGGAGACTAGAGAGATGAACACTTAAGGATATCTATCGAAACTTAAAGTTTTCTTCAAATGGTCTCGTGTATGAGGATTAACAAGATTAATGAGGATGGTATTCATCCATTTGATAAATGGATTTGGGTAGATATATGTTGAGATACTCCATGTCAAAGGTAAGGCATGTCTAACCATAACATAGCTAATTTAATTCATCATCTAGTATCAAGGGAATCATCACCATTCTACCACTTATGTTGGAGTTCTATGTTTGACATCCATACATGCTCATTCCTCCTAGTGGACATATTAAAGGCATGCTAGAAAAAAACAAGGAAAAGGTCCCCAATGGGAATTAGGATTAAGCCCACATACGATTGTTCAAGTAAACCTACATTTTATTCATGAACTATTGTAACATAAGGCAGGGAATTAGAACATGATGACCAAGGGAGTCAAACCCTATATGGAAAATATATGTACTCCATAAAGGGTGTAGGATTTACTAGGGTTCTCAAAAGTTAAGTCTCAACCATAATGTGGTTTGGAGAGTGGAAACCACCAAATTAGGTAGGGGTTGAAACAATGTTTGGTATTCCACTACTCAGTACTAGGTACATCAACTACATGTTAAGGGTCACCTAATAACTAATTAAGGAACAATATGGGATAACTTGAAATAGTCAAGTTACCGACTACATAGGCTCTAATACCATTTTATAAAGAGTGAGACCCGAGAGGGGATCCACTCAAATGATATGAAATAAGAGCCATGTAATCATTAAGCAGTGGAAACAAAACTATTACAAAGTTACATCATGATTCATTTACAAATATTCCTCACCATAAAAGGTGTCATAACAAAGTAAAAAGGTATACATTTAATTAATCTAATAACATAAAAGACATGTAGCAGAGGGCAACCCATCCATTCCAAGTTATCCTAAGGTCCAATAGCATATAATAATCTTCTTACATCCTTGTCTTCTAATGTACCTACACTTGGGTGGAAGGGAACATCATCCAGAACATAGGAAATAAAGTAGAGTCAGCAATGGCATGTAGGATGTGATGGAGTGAACTTTTTAAATTATTAGATACCCAATTGATTAACCAAATTCATAACTTTGAGAATGGATGATTGTTAATTACGTCACTTTACCTTATTTTTTGGGTTTATTAAGTTGACTATGAAGGTAGAGGATTTTATAAAATTTTATAATCAAATGATAGTCCTTCAATATGGTTAATCATATCAATGAGTTTGATGTAGTTTGGAGGGTCAATTGACGTCGAATGTATGTTTGATACCCATTAATATATGTCTTTTGAAGTATTTAATTGATCAGTCAAATATTGATATTTTGGTATCAAATAGGGAGGTGTGTAGGTTAGACTATGATAAAGTTATCATAAAAGTTTTATAATGTTTGTTTGTATGATCATAGAGGGAGATATATCAGTTTGAATACAAGGGACTTATGTGTACATTAATGCATTTGATGAGTAAGGTCTGATTATTTACAACCTGGATTCTGATATAGCAGTGTCACACGACCCAGACATGAGGATCCACGGATCCACTGTGTGGCCTTCTTTTGACCATAGGATGGGTAGGATCAGATAACTCTTTGTCCTCTCCTACCTTGTTGTAAAGAGTGAGACCCAAGAGGGGATCCACTCAAATGATACAAGAGTCATGTAATCATAAAGCAGCAGAAATAAAAGTATTACAAAGTTACATCATGATTCATTTACAAATGTTCCTCACCATAAAAGGTGTCATAACAAAGTAAAAAGGTATACATCTAATTAATCTAATAACATACAAGACATGTAGCAGAGGGAAACCCATCCATTCCAAGTTATCATAAGGTCCAGTAGACTCTAATAATCTTTTGACATCCTTGCCATCTAATGTAACTACACCTGGGTGGAAGGGAACATCACCCAGAACATAAGAAACAAAGTAGAGTTAACAAAGGATGAGTATGTACATATATTAAACACTTTGGACATTTTATTGGGTAATAAGTACAAAAGAGATGTTCCCACAAAAAGGGAGCTAATTGTAATTAGGTAAGTTAAGAAGAACAATAACAAAAGAAATGCGGTATATTTAAATTTAGATTACAAGAATGAGATGAAAAGTGCCTTGCCATAAAATGTATCAACAATCTCAATATAAAACAATAAATTTTGCATGCATAACAATGTAGACTAAATATACCTAAAATAGGGCCATAACACCATAGTATCATGGTCTAAAAGAAATAAGGGTGGAAACGTACACCCCGGACAGAAACGTACACCCTATATAAGTATAGTTGTACATAAGTATCACTATTCTAGATATTCTAGTCAAACATGTAGTATGAATTAATAGAGTAGAATTACTAGCATTTTAGTCATTTTATCATAAATTGGCAACCAAGCAAAAGGGGTCCAAGAACCCATAATATATCTCAAAAACAAAATGAATATAATTAATAAGAACAGATGGTATAAATGTCAAAGCGGTTGGATTTTGAATAGAATTAACAGTTCAAGAGATGCCTCATTAAAAGAATGTAGGTTTCAGTCAAATAATGCCAAAAATAAAATAGAGGATGTCCATACCTTATCTTCATTATTAGTGGCTACATAAATTGATATACTTGGTCCTCCAAGGTCGAGTATTCAGCCTAGGAACACATAGTGTCACTAGTACAGAAATGGGTTATAATGTCACTACCTGTAGGGTCGGTTTTTCCAAATAACCGACTTTATATGTCTAAAAAAATGCGGGCACCAATTAAGACCTCTTAGGTCAGTTTTTTTACATAAACCAACCTTTTAGTGTAACTCTATAGGGTCGGTTTTCCAAATAACCGACTTTATATGTCTATAAAAAATGCGGGCACCACTTAAGACCTCTTGGGTCACTTTTCTTAAAATAACCGACCTTGTAGTGTATCTCTATAGGGTCGGTTTTCCAAATAACCGACCTTATATGTCTATAAAAAATGCGGGCACCACTTAAGACCTTTTGAGTTGCTGTTTTTAAAATAACCGACCTTGTCGTACATCTCTATAGGGTCGGTTTTTCTAATATAAGCGACCTTATAGAAAATTTTTCCGGCGGCAAAAATTTGCTTGGTTTTGGCTTTCCCGCCTCGATCTATAGGGTCGGTTCTACATTATAACCGACCCTACAGGGATCCTCGGTCGACAAATTCGTCGACCGAATAAGAGCTGCATTTCACGTATACAAGCACCTATAGGGTCGGTTTTTTCTTTATAACCGACCTTACAGTCCTCCTCTGTTCAACACCTTTAAGGTCGGTTATTCCTACAAAACCGACCTTAAAGGCCTCCTCGGTCGACAAATTCGTCGACCGATTTCTATTCTGGATCCAGATAGTTCACCCATGTATAAGCACATCTAGCGTCGGATTTGCACTTATAACCGACCTTAGAGCCTTCCTCGGTCGACCAATATTTCGACCGATTCATTCGGTCGACCAATTCGTCGACCGATAATTACCTCTAAGGCCATTTTTTTCCTTAAAACTGACCCTAAAGGTACTTATGCGAAGGAAATCTGGCTCTTTCTCGATTGACAAATTTGTCGACCGATATCTATTCTGGATCCAGATAGTTCACGCATGTATAAGCACCTCTAGCGTCGGATTTGTACTTATAACCGACCTTAGAGCATTTCTCGGTCGACAAATTTGTCGACCGATAAGGAGTCAGTTTTCATGTGTATAAGCAACTTTTAGGGTCGGTATTTTCTTAATAACCGACCTTAGAAGTCCATTCGGTCGGCAATATTGTCGACCGAAATATATCGGTCGATGAATTTGTCGACCGAGGAACGACTAGAAAAACCAACCGTCATAACGGCTAAAAAAAATCAACCGTCGTAACGGCTAAAAAAATCAACCGTCGTAACGGCTAGAATTTCAACCGTTAACGGCTATAAATACGACCGTTGACCGTCGTAACGGCTATTTTTTCGATCGATCGTTGGCCGACCGATAGACGACCGTTGCGGCTGTCGGTCGACAAATTGTCGACTGAAATTGGCTATGTTTTGCTATAAATAGCACCCAAAACGATCCATTTCTTCACACCTTCACATTCTCACTTCTCTAGCTCCTCTCTAGTGTATTCTTGTGAAAATCTTCATCTTCTCTACATCCAATTCTTGCTTGCTATTTCTCCATTTCAAAGCAACGAAATGGCTTCATCATCTACGCGCGGAAAGAAGCAAGTTGCAGGTAGGAAAGGAAGGACGGGCCTTGCACCGCTGCCGGTCATCAACGACGTCCCTTTCATCGACCAAGCTGCAGTCGACCGCTACCTCAGGCTCTCCTCAAAAACTCCTCTTCCACGACGACCAGTCGACGTCATGGACTTCTAAAACATTATCGATTTGGAGGAACTTTTTGAGGTGCAACATTTGACTGATTTTCTAAATCCCTCCTTCCAATCCTACTCCTCCAAACTAGTTAATGAATTCCATGCCAATTTAGCTGAACATCCTGAACATGATTCCTTCTCCTCTATGGTTGGTGGGTATGGATTCCATTTTACCGAGGAGGGTATTCTTGATATTCTTGACATAGATATAGAAGAATATAAATTTTTTATTGATCTCACTAGAGGAACTCCACTCAACAAACTCTCCCAAGATAACACTACAATTAGCCTTAGTGATGTCAAAAGAGCCATCTTTCAATCAAATATGACTTGTCATGAAGATATGGGTACCTATTATGCCATAAATTTAAAACCTGAAGCTAGGATCATAAATCTCATTGTTGCCACCAATATCCATCCTAGAGCAAACAAATCTGAAGTACCCACCTTTCGTATGTACCTTATCTATGCCATTCTGAAAAGTATTCCCATAAACTTTATTCGTATCATCATTAAGAATATGTTTGAGTTTTCTGGCAATCCACCATATGCTGACTTTGTATGCCAAATCACTCAACATTTTCTTAAGAAGAATATTGAGGACGACTTAGGTTACACATGGGATAGAAAACCCCAAAAAATAAGTAAAAATACGATGGAAAAGATGGGAATTGACTTTGGCCACAAAAGGGCTAGGACTGAAGGGGAGACATCCACCCAAGACATACCTCCACCACCTCCTCCTACCAACCTACCCCATGATCCTATTACAAATACCTTGACATACATTGCTGGCTCCCAATATCACCTAAGTAGGCAATTGGATTATAATCACCATGGCATGACTTATTTAAACCAAAGGATGCAAGCTCTCTCTCCTAACCAACCTAATGAATATCCCTATTCCCTTAATCCTGGCATGATAAATCCCTACAATCCTTCCTACAACTACTATCAAACTCCACCTCCACCATCTCCTGATCTCACACATACTCAGTTTTCCCCAATTCAACTTCAAGACATTGCTGCCAACTTTCACTTTGATCGTGTTCCTACCTTCTTGGAGGCTTATGCCTTAACCATGATAGGTGCCTTGGAGTGGCAGACACTGGTCAAATATTATGGAGCTGAGCCCTTTCTTGGAAAAGACCCAGACATTGATGTAATCCTTCGGTCTTTCCAGTGAGATTATGAGATATCTTTGTAATGATGTAATGTATATCTTTTTATACAGCAAGTATGTCATGTTTCATCTTATAAAGTGTATGGACATTAAATTGTTATGAATAAAAGTGTTTTCCATGGCTTCATTTGGACATATACATGTTATATAAGAATATTGTTATTTCAAATGATTGAAAAATAAATTATGGCTAAATTTGACAAAGCATCACTTGGTTAATATTATACACACACACTTGGTACTTAATTTAAAACATTGAAACATGGTTAATCTCGGTCGAAAATATTATCGACCGAGACAAATTCGGTTGACAATATTGTCGACCGAGGATGACTTTAGGGTCGGTTTTTTTCCTTATAACCGACCCTAGAGCTCTTTCGTTCGACAAATAGTCGACCCACTGAATTTTTGAATAGAGTTTAGTACTTTTCAAAACGTTATAAAGCATTGGGATCTCAATCTTTTGTCTCATTGTTGGGAATTCACATCCCTCAATACCACCATCATCACATTTGCTGATTCTGGGTATTCAAACCCTTAGTTCATCACTAAACATGGTTATCACTTATCAGGTAACTATTACCTTCAGGTCATCTGACCAAGGTATTCAGGATATTTGTTACACAATCATCTCAATTTCATATCAACCATATCAATTTCATATCAACATCATGCAATACAAAAATAACATCTCTATTCCCTCATTAGGGTTAGAGTTTCCCATTTTTATCAATTAGGGTTCACATATCATCATCCCATATTGAAATTTCACATAACATTATCCCATATTAGGGTTTTTACACAACACCACCCTATATTAAGGTTTCACATAACATTTCCATATTAGGGTTTCACAAAACATCATTCCATATAAGGGTTTAACATAACATTATCCCATATTAGGGTTTCATACAACATCACCATATATTAAAGTTTCACATAACATAATTATTAGGGTTGTGGAAGCCTTTAGAGCTCCTCGGTCGACGAATTTGTCGATCGAGACCCCTTATAGGGTCGGTTATTAGAAAAACCGACCCTAGAGGTGCTTCTAAGAAAGAAATCTGGCTTCATTCGGTCGAAGAATTTGTCGATCGAATGAAGCCAGAATTCTTTCTTAGAAGCACCTCTAGGGTCGGTTTTTCTAATAACCGACCCTATAGGGGGTCTCGGTCGACAATATTGTCGACCGACAATGTCCAGTTTAGTTATTCACACATGTATAAGCACCTCTAGGGTCGGTTATACGAAAAAACCGACCCTAGTGGTGCTTGTACGAAGGAAATCTTGCTCCTTCTCAGTCGACAAATCGTCGACCGAAACGAGTCAGATTTCTTCGTATTAGCACTTGTAGCGTCGGTTTTACCTATTAACCGACCCTAGAGGTCCTTTCGGTCGACAAATTCGTCGACCGAGTGTGCGTTTGATTGTTATTAAACAACCCGACACATGCACCGTTTATCTGTAGAGTCGAGTTTTGTTTGTTAACCGACGCTACAGTTTTTCGCTCCGTACAAAAAGCCAAAATTTTAGTCTTTTTCCTCCCACGAAACCCTTTTCTCTTTTCGAATCTCTCTCACGCGGCACCGCGAAACCCCTTTTCACTTTGTCATTCTGCCGTTGCCGTTTCTCCGTGAAGCCGTTGCCGCCTCTCCACGCCGCCAAGAGGATCGTGAATCTCGTCGTCGCCGCGAAGAGGATCGTGAAGCTCGTTGTCTCTGCCTTCCCCTCTTCCTCCACGAAGCCCGTTGTTTCCGTGAAGCTCTTCATTTCCGTGAAGCTCTTCGTTGCCGTGAAGCTTGCCGTCGCCGCCTTCTACTCTTCCACGAAGGTCGCCGCCTCTCCGTGAAGTTCTTCTCTTCCTCCACGAAGCTCACTGCCATTTCGAAGTAAGTTCGAGCTTCCTTCGTTCCTTGTTCCCCTTCATTCCCGCCCGCCGCCATTGCTGCTTCCAGGTCCATCTCGGTCAACAATTAGTCGACCGAGAGTGGACCTGGACGCTGCACGCAGGTGGGCTCTCGGTCGACTAATTGTCGACTGAGATGGACCTAGAACTTATTTATGTTGGAACTATAAATGTTTTAATCATATTTTCTGTAATGTTCACAAATAGTTTTGAATATTATAATGATTTCAATCTTTGGACTGTTGGAAGCGGCCTTACTTTGCTAATTTGTACAAGTATTTTCCATTTTATATGATTTGATAACCCAATAATAAAAACATGTATGTGTTTTTTCATATGTAATCATAATATAAATTTTAGAAATTAATACTAGATTAGACATGTGTACTCCTACATTGACACTTTAGGGTTGATGCATGATGTTTAACTTAATATATAAATATGAAAATAATGCATTTGTATATTAACTTAGAAACCCGTTCAAAATTTACTCATTAGGAGTAAACTTTGGATAGTCCCCGGTTTGGGACTGTTTTTGGATATTTTAATCTCACTTAGGATGTACCTGTATAATGTATGTTTAGTTTTGTAGATTATTTCAGTAGGATTTCTCCATTTCTTCTCTGGGTACATATGTGAGTGGTTATTTGCCATTTACATCGGTGTACTTGGAGAACTTAGGGGAAATGCTGTTGAAATTTTCTTCAAAACTAAACATACATTATACAGTTACTAGTGAGATTAAATATTCAAAAATGGGATAGGTGGTACACTTTAGTATATAAAATTAACTTTCTATCAATAAAAACTTACAGATTATTATAGTATCAATATTAAACTGTTAGTTTTATAATTAATTTTAATGTGATATAGAAAATGGATCAAAGTTGGATGTCTATCAAGAACCGTTGCAGTCCAGAGTTTGCCAAAGGTCTTGATGAATTTATCAGATTTGCTGAGGAACATAGGAAACTACCTACAGATAGGCTATATTGTCCATGTAGAAATTGTTGTAACAATTTGAAAGTTGATACTGGTGAGGAAATTAAGAATCATGTCATATGCAATGGGATCATACAAGGTTATAATGAATGGTATTGGAATAGAGAGAAATTGAATTATGGAGCAGAAAATGTCGATACTAATAGTTGTGGCATAGAAGATATAGATAATGATGATAATGTTAATGATGAACCAATTCAAGATGACCAAATTCAGGATGATATGATTGATGAGATGCTACGTAGTTGTCGGGACAATGTCATTGATCCACCTTCTTTATTTGCAAACATTGTCCATGATGCTGAAAAACCATTATATAAGGGTTGTACTAAGTTCACAAGGTTGAGTGTTGTGATGCGATTATACACTCTTAAAGCTCAAAACCAGTGGAGCGATAAGAGTTTCACTTCACTGTTGTCTTTGTTAAAGGAAATTCTTCCTGAAGGCAACGAGCTTCCAATTTCAACATATCAAGCAAAGAAAATAATGTGCCCAATGGGAATGGAGGCTAAGAAGATTCATGCATGTCCAAATGATTGTGTGTTATTTCAGAAGGACTATAGTAATTTGATAAATTGTCCAAAATGTGGTGCGTCAAGGTATAAGACTACAAATTTAGCTAAGGCTAAAAATGGCTCTCCTGCCAAGGTGATGTGGTATCTACCAATAATACCACGATTTCAACGCTTATTTGCTAATACAGAAGATGCGCAAAATTTGTCTTGGCATGGGGAGTTAAAGGTCAATGATGATGGCGTCCTACGACATGCATATGATTCACCACAATGGAAGAAAATTGATTTATTATACCCTCAATTTGGTAAATAACCAAGAAACCTAAGACTTGGACTCTGTACAGATGGAATGAATCCCTATGGTACATTAAGCAACCAACATAGCACGTGGCCTGTTATGATTGTTATATACAATCTTCCTCCTTGGTTGTGTATGAAAAATAAGTATGTGATGTTGTCAACATTGATATCAGGGCCTAAGCAACCTGGAAATGATATTGATGTTTACCTTCAACCTCTAATTGATGACCTAATGAAACTATGGGAAGAAGGTATTATGACATATGATGCTTCACGTAAAGAGATATTCAGTTTGCGTTCTATGTTATTTTGCACGATTAATGACTTTCCAGCTTATGGAAATTTGTCTGGATATAGCATAAAAGGATACAAAGCATGTCCTGTTTGTGAGGAAAATACTGATTCAATCAGACTGAAACATGGTGGTAAAATCGTATATCTTGGTCATTGGAGATTTCTCCCACCAGTGCATCCTTATCGAAGGAAATGCAAAACCTTTAATGGGTCAACTGAGGAACGAAGTGCTCCTAAACCTATACCAGGACATGTTGTATATGATAGGGTGAAACATATTGTTAATGAATTTGGAAAGAGTTAAAGTAGTCATACACTCGCATGTGACAAATCTCTATACAAGAAGAGGTCAATATTCTGGGATCTTCCTTATTGGAGATCTTTGGCAATTAGACACTACATTGACGTCATGCATGTTGAAAAAAATATTTGTGATAGCATCATCGGTACGCTATTGAACATACCAGGAAAGACTAAAGATGGCATCGAATCTAGAAAAGATTTAGAATTAATGGGTATTAGAAAAGAATTATCAGTGGAGATCAGGGGTCGCCGCACATATTTGCCACCGGCTTGTTACACTTTGTCAAAGAAAGAGAAAAAGACTTTCTGTGAGTGCTTGTATAATATTAAGGTTCCACAAGGATACTCTTCTAATATTCATAGATTGGTATCAATGAAGGATCTGAAACTGATAGGTCTCAAATCTCACGATTGTCACACCTTAGTGCAACAAATTTTACTTGTGGCTATTCGATCTATATTGCCAAAGCATGTAAGGTTTGCAATCACAAGACTCTGTTTCTTCTTCAATGAAATATGCAACAAAGTGATACATCTTGATACTCTCGATAAATTACAGAAAGATGTAATTGTTACCATGTGTCAGCTTTAAATGTACTTTCCTCCTTCATTTTTTGATATCATGGTTCATCTTGTAGTACATATTACAAGGGAGGTGAAGATGTTGGGTCCAATTTTCTTACACTGGATGTATCCATTTGAACGCTACATGAGTGTTTTTAAAGGTGATGTTTGGAATCGTTATCGTCCTGAAGGGAGTATTGTTGAGGGTTACGTGGCTAGGGAGGTGATGGACTTTTGTAATGATTTTTTGAATTGCAATAAAACTTGTAGCGATAAAAAAAATTCCCATCACACTGGATCTTATTGTGGCAAAGGAACTCTGGGAGGACGAGTGAAAGGAATCAGTCGTGAGTTGTGGGAACAAGCGCATTTGTATATTTTACACAACATCGATGAAGTTAGTAGCTACATCACAGAACACAATGATCTTATCAAGAGAAATCATCCGCGATCCAGTTCAATGTGGCTTGCAAGAGAGCATAATCGAACATTTATTAGGTGGTTTGAAGAGAAAGTATTTAATCAACTATCTGAATCAGCAAATAATGTTGTTGAGAACATAAAATGGCTCGCCTTTAAGACAAAAATGGATGTCATGTCATATGAAGGTTATGACATTAACAGATTTTCATACTACACAAAGCGTCAAGATGAAAGTAGTGTAGTTCAAAATAGTGGGGTCACTGATAAAGCTTGTTCATTGTATTTTGCTAGTGCCAAAGATAAAAGACCACGCGAAGCTGAGATGTCATATTACGGCGTCATTGAGGACATATGGGAAATGGACTATACAAATTTTCGAGTTCCTATATTTAGGTGTAATTGGGTTGACAACAATAAAGGAGTTTTAGTGGATGAGTTGGGTTTCAAATTGGTGAATTTTGAAAATATTGGTTTCAAAGACGAGCCATTCATCATGGCAAACCAAGCAAAACAAGTATTCTATATTGATGACCCGGTAAATAAAAATTGGTCTGTCGCTCTTAATGGAAAAAGACAGTTTACTGTAGATCCTATAAATGAAGAAGAATACTACAAAAAGTATGATGATTCCAGTCCATTCTCAGTTGGTTTGCCGAGTGTAAATGTTGAAGATAACACCGATGAATATTATAAACGTCAAGACCATGCTGAAGGAATTTTCCTTGACTAACAACTCAACCAATACTAAAGGCATGTATTCTTTGAATTATTTATTTTATTATCGTGTATACCTTATCACTTGTGCTTTTATTATCACTTATTTTTTTTATCATGTATACTTGCATGTTCTAAAATGGCGAGTGAAGATGAACATTTTGAGCATGAGCACCATGAAGATGAACATTCTGAGCATGAGCACCATGAGGATGGTAGTGGTGATGCTAAGAACTGTAGATGTCCTACATTGATGCGTAGGCTGTAGGAGCTCAGGGCTAAAGGGGATAAATTGCCAGTCCAGTTTGATATGACAGGAGCACCTGTTGGGGAACATGCTAGTGCTTTCAAGCATTACGTAGGGGCGACCGCACGCACTAAGGTGCCAATAGATATAGAAAATTGGCATGATGTTCCTAATGCCAAAAAAGACCTCATATGGAAAGATATATATGTGAGTGGAAGTGATATGTTTTTTATCTATTGATTCTAATCTAGTTTGCTTGGAATTAATTCCTTTTCAAAACAACATTATTAATTGCTTCTTTTGTATGTATAGGGTGTTTTTCATCTAAATGAAAAAGATCACAAGAAAAGAGTGCTACAACGTTGTGGTGTACGATGGACGGGTTTTAAGACATATCTTGTAAGGGAATTTATAAATAATCCTAAACTAAAGAAGAAAGCTACATATGTATATATTTTTATTGATCCTGAGGTGTGGGAAAGATTTGTTGCAGCTAGGAGATTGGAAGAGTTTCAGGTAATAAAGATTGTGATGTATTGTATGAATATTTAATTTTATACAATTAAGGAGGTGAATCTTTTTATACATGTTTGCCAAGTCTAAATTGCAATACCTCGTTTTAAATGATCAGGCTATTCACCAGGCTCAAAAGGAAAGACGGGCTAAAAATGTGCATGACCATCGCTTGGGGCCCGGTGGTTATGCCTTCCGCCGCCAACTACAAGAGAAGCAATCATCTTCTGGAGAAGAATCTAGTACAACTCAAGTTGAGCGACCACCCCGACACATGACATGGATTGATGCTAGAAAGAATCGAGCCGGTGAAATTGTCAACCCTGCAACTAAGGAGGTGGCACAAAAGATGGTAGGTTTATCCCAACTAAGTAAAGAGTAACTTCCACAAGCTTAGATTTATTTATATCTAATTGATATTGCGATTTAATATTTTTATTAACTATGAATAGATTGATCTCCATGAGCAAAGGAAGGAAGGAAAGTTCATCCCAACTGGCTACATGGATGAACTAGCAGTTGCTCTTGGTACGAAGGAGCATCCTGGCCATGTTAGGGGATTAGGAGCTGGCATAGGATTCAAGTCTTATTTTGGCCCTTCGCAATCTAAAAGAGGTTGTGCAGGAGGTCTTACACAAGAGGATGTTGAAGCATTAGTAGCGCAGAAAGTAAAAGAAATAATGTCTTCATATCAGCCTACTCAACCTTCTCAACCTATTCATACTGCACGTCTCTTAAGTGATGAGGTACAAGGCCATGCTACAGTTGTAGAAGGTCATGGGAGTACTCCCGATGTACCACCACAACAATCTACAGTAAGTTTTTGTTCTATATGTTGTGATATTAGTATGATAAATATATGATAATATATAGTTGTAACATGTATCTGTTCTACTGTTTCTTATATAACTTATATTATTTCAATCTAGGTTGGTATGAACTGTAAACTTGCAGTGGAGGTTCCAGAATATAATGTTGTGGCAGCGGACAAAGTGTACAACCTTGGTGGTACATTGCATTGCCAACAAATTACTGATGACATCTGTCGTGTGTCCATCCATCTTGTGTATGACGGAATGGGGGACAAACCACTACCCATACCTAATCCTGAATATAGTACAGTTGAAGAAGCTGAGGGTGCTATGGTGGATTGGCCTAGACACTTGGTTATCAATGACAAGGTATACCTTATTTCTACCATATTTTTCATATTTGACTGCATATATGAACTCATGTAATATAAGTATGTAATTTAATTAACAGGTTTGTAAACCAAAAAGTAAAAATTCTACTAGTCGTCCTCCTATGCCCAAGCCATCTTTCATTCCCGAAACTACATTCGACGAATTGGGAAACAAATCTAAATGTTTGTGTTGATACTTAGCTAACCAAAGATCGGGATCAAATATGATGGTCAAGTTAACAGAAGATGCAGTTGGGAGGGACTTTGAGAATTTTATTTTTCTTGATGATATTATAGAGTTGTTCCGGTATGATTGGCTGAACACTTTGATAATAGAAATATGGATAAGGTAAGGATCTATCAATATATATAGAAAATTCCAATACAAATTTTTAGCTTATTTCTACATATGAAAATAATTACAAATGTTTAACAGCCATTTATATACCGAGGTCACCGACTTTGATATAAAGAATATTGCATTCTTAGTTCCTTCGGTCACTAGTCAGGTGGAGACAAATAATATTGAGGAAGTGAATGAGTACTTCTCTGATGCATTCAAATATTTTGCTAGTGAGGGGAAGGAAATTATCCTAATTCCTTTTAACGTCCAGTAAGTATTATTATTGAATATAATTTTAATAATGAATGAAACTATTTATTTTAATGTTTGTTTTATTCTTACTCAGAGCTAGACATTGGGAATTACTGGTGATTGTCCCAAAATTGATGACTCTTTATTATCTTGACCCAATGGGTAAAACAACAAGGAGTCACAAACTGAAATTGTCAGCTATGGAGTAAGCATAAATTTAATCAATTGCTTCAACATGATATTTTATTTAGAATTTCTATTTTACCAACTATCGTTTAATTGATAGGGGTATAAAGGCTTTTCGTGAAGCTGGAGGACAAATACCCACAAAATTAAAGACATTGACTTTGAAAAATGTCAAGGTAGCTACTTTGACAACTGCTTAGTCTTATATGTATTAATTTTTCAATTCTAATATGTCAACTCTTATAGTCTTATCTCAACTGCTGTTTATAGTAGTTTACTAACATTAAGTATAATTCTTTATTTGTAGTGTCCTATGCAAAATAATGACTGGGCTTGTGGCTACTATGTAATGAAATACATGCAAGCTATTGTCAAACAAGCATCACATGACATTCAGACTATAAGTCAGGTAATAAAGAATAAAATCATAAATTTACAAGTGATTGTAGTCATTTTTATAAAATATTAGCATGCACATTTTCTGTTACAGATCTTTACAACTCAGCCTTACACACATGTGGACTTGAATGAATTCCAAGAAGAGTGGTCAGAGTGTTTTATAAGTGAAGTCGAAATAGCATTGGATTAAATATGTCAGCTCCATTTATGTATGTGGTTTGAGTACGTACTCTCTCATATTTTTACTTTTGTAATATGTCATCTCAGACTTGCACTCTATCATTTTGTAAATTATGATATTTATTATCATTTTTGTTATGAATGTGTGGTTTTGAATGGTGACGGTTGAGCATCAATGCTCCCCTCTCCCAGAATATATGAATCTTCTTGTTCTTCTGTTCTATATCAATTTCTGCAGAAATTATTTAAAAAAAAATCGTAACTTCTAGCGTCGGTTTTTTAAATAACCGACCCTATAGATTGAATTCATTGTACACTCTTCGGTCGAAAAATTTTCGACCGAAATAAAACTTCTAACGTCGGTTTTTGTAAAAAACCGAGTCTACATGTCCTCTATAAGGTCGGTTTTTTGAAAAAACCGACCCTAAAGATTGAATAAAACATTTCAGTGTAAGACTCGGTCGACAAACTTCTCGACTGAAATACTATCGGTCGAGAAGTTTGTCGACCGAGTCTTACGCTGAAATGTTTTATTCAATTTTTAGGGTCGGTTTTTTCAAAAAACCGACCTTATAAAGAGTTTTCGGTCGACAATTTTCTCGATCGAGAGTTACCACTGAAATGGTATTCAATCTTTAGAGTTGGTTATTTCATAAAAACCGACCCTGTAAACGTTCTCGGTCGACAATTTTCTCGACCGAGAACGTTTACATTGTCGATTTTTATGAAATAACCGACCTTACAGGCTCCTTTTTTCTCGCCTAGGTCAGAATTTTTACAACCTCTTACGTCGGTGTTTACTCTGTAAGGTCGGTTTTATTTGGTTAAATAATCCGACGCTATAGACCAAATTCTGTAGCGACGCCCACCTAGGCGTCAGTTAAAAAGTGACGCTGTAGGATTTAAAAAACCGACGCTACAGACCATTTATGTACTAGTGTGTACGTTAGTGAAACCAAAGGAAATATGTTTATTCATTCCTAGCATGGCTATATATATGGTTCTTATCCTAGTTCCAATCTTTTAATGTCATATTATTCTTTTTAATCTTGTTAGGAGGTTATGTGATCCATAGATACATGTATTATCTCTAATATCAATCTTTAGATACATATGTCTAAGTATGTCTGTTCCTTCAATTTGTGTTTTGTGATATCCTCCTCATATAATATTATTACACTTTCATTAGTCCATTAATAGTAAATATATTGCTGTCCCATAAGTATGAATATATTCACAAGATCCCTTTACATTTGTGATTATCATAATATATATATATATATATATATATATATATATATATATATATATATATATATATATATATATATATATATATATATATATGCATCTAGGGTTTGTAATATATGAAAACAATGAGATTAGTATACTAGACTTTCTATTAGAACTACTCAAATTGTTAGTCACTTTTTAACTATGAAATTCAGAGATGTCAAGCTTATGTATATTGATTATGCATATGTATGCCGCATATTCCATTCAGTCAATAATTATTAGTCCAAAGTAACTATTAGAATCAGTTATAAAACACTATTTATGTACTATTATGATATGAATCCTTAGGTGTATTATGTATTAGTTTTAAAAGACAAAACAAGAGTAGGTACTGACCTGTTTTCAACTTTAATGCAGTTTATGACAGCTGACTTGAATCTTTGCGATCCATATACAATGGAGTTCCCTGCGTACAACTTGATTTCCTCCTACACGTCCCTTGGTACTTTGGTGAAGGTTGTTTATTTGGTTTCAGGTTGTGTCTCCGTGGAGTTTGGCTGCTAGCTAGCTCGTCATCTAATTTCCTTGATCTAGTAGGAGGTGGTTTCTGAAATCATGGTGGTGATGGAGGAGAAAGGAAGGGGACGGGGAGGAGATGTGTGGCCACGGAGGCTATGAGTTAGGTGAACAGGTCTGCTGGTCCAAGAAGCGCCATACTCAGCAACTCAGACTCATGTCATCAGGGAAGACGAAGAAGAAGATGAAGATGTGGCCATGAGGACGGTATCGAGATCAGATGATTAGTGGTGAAACCACGATGGACTGTGTCCTCTGTCCACCATCCCGTGGACGTCATCAGGAACTGGATGCAAAGGTAGGGAAGTTGATCGAGAGAGGGAGAGAGAAAGAGATGAGGAGGAAAGGTATTTGTGGCGAGATTGTGTGTAGGTGTGCATCAGGTCATCAGGTGGTGTCTGGTTGTCATGGTCGTTCAACCAGGGACACAGGACAGTGCAACTAGGGTTTTGGACGCCGTCCATGGCTGTCTGGTCGTGATCCGACTAACGGCGTCTACCACGTCGTTGGTTGTTGCCCTCTGCTGCCGCAATTGTTGTGCGCATGGGGGAAAGGAGTAACATGGTTGCTAGGGTGTAGGGGAGATGATGGAGAGAAGAGGAAGAAGAGGAGGCGATCTGTAGTTGCAACTGGAACTAGTGGTGCCCGGTGGCCAAAGGAGTCGTCGTCAACCTCTGCAATAGGCGACGGCGCCCTTGCTGCAATGGCGACTGCACGGTTGGAAAGAGCGGGGCACCAAAGACCTAGGGTGATGAGGGATGACAAGGAGGGACGAAAAATGAGTTCTAGTGGTGGCGGAAGCCCAACTGGTCTGGTGGTTTGCAGAGTTGGTGACGGCCACTTTCATCCACGAACAGGGCAATATTCGAACCTACGACAACACAATTTCCTGCTAAACTTGGTGGTGAAGGCCATGTATATGTCCCACGATGTACAACATGAGGATCTGTGATGAAATAGGGCATACATGATGGCAAGTGAGATCTGTGGCCGTCGAATGTGTTTCCAGATTGCTGAACCTGTCGAGGCTTGCTAGTTCTGCAGCGGATGACTTTTGCGGTAGGTGAGCCTTCGGTGGTCAGGAATAAGTATGAAAAAGGGGATCGATGACATGAGGTGGCGTCTGGGTTGTTGCAGCCGGTGTGGCTGGAACCCTGTTGCAGTTCAGGATCAGGTGGAGTCGAGAAGAGATAGGGGCACAAACGGCTAAGGTTTCCGTGGGCACCTCTAGATGGAGAACCAGAGACGACGCTAGGTCTTGCGGCCACGGTGGCTGCACATAGGGAGAGGGAGAAGCTAGCGGAGGAAGAAATAAGGAAAAGGGGAAGGATCGGAAGGGGAGGAGATAAAGGAGGATGACCGCCGGTCGAGGATGGAAGACGCAGTCGACACGTGAGAGAGGGGGAGAAACAGTCGCGTAGAAACGTAGGATTGCACGGGGGAAGGGACGACGAGCACACACATGATTATCAGTCGCGTGACTGGAGGCAGAGAAATGTAAATATGATTTTGATGCAACAACTTTAGTTTATTTGAGAACCTTCTGTTTCTAATTTAATTGGGATGCAAACATGGTCCGATTAATATGAACTTCTAGATGGAAGCTATTAAAGATGTGAGGAACATGATTAAAAAATAAAATTTACCTTTTGGTGTCATTGGGTGCATAGTTTAATCAATTGTATGTTGGGTGTTTATCTAGGGTATTCATTTCTTTCTTTCACCCAAATATACTCTTGAAGATTGTATTTTATCAACTAGTATACTAACAAAATTATTTAAAGTTAATTTTAGCGATGAGATTGTCAATTGGTATATTTGTGTGACTAATCTATTATTGAGGTTAATTATTCACCTACCCTGAATTTTCAATTAAGGAGGTTAAACGTTAATCGCACGATGTCATTTGATATTCGTAGTCCTAATGTACATCAAATAAGGGAAAGTTGTACTCAATATCTTTTAAAAGGAAAAGTCATAAGAAGAGGAAGGCTTAAGTCTAGAACCCAGATTTTGGTATGTTACAACACTCAAACCCTTAAAGAGGATTTCATCCCCGAAATCCATCCATCACTAGTCAGGTGTACTAGGTCATACCTATAAGCCTATCTAAGGTTTCTATTACACTTAATGTAGTGGATTATGATACACCATTCCATATCATACTTATAATAAAAACCCCATGGTGATCTTACATTACTTCATGCATGAAGTCCCTGTTAATCTTCAATTATATTATTTTGAGCTAAGTTTACATTGAAACCTAGTACTATATTATTCCTCATGAACAAATTCTTTCATGTACTATTAGGTATATTAGGGTTAAGGTGTAAAATTAGGGTATTGTTAGAAACATCTCTTATCCTCCATATTCAAGCATCTTAGTGTATTATAAGCACTTAATGAACTAGTCTTCCATGGTTTTTTTGTGTACATATTAAAGTACTTATGTTATTAGTACGTATTTCAATCCTTTTTACTTAAGTTTGTATTTAGCATGCATGCAATATGCACATTAACTTTTATATGCTTAGTTTGTTCAACCTACTTTCTAGGGTAGGGTTGTCCATACCATTCATGATAAGCTATCAGAGAGTATGTGGGTATTAAGTTCAACATGTAGGATTCAGTCATAATTTTTTTTTTACTTAGTAACTTACTAATGCATACCAGTTTAGTGAAGATAAAATTTATTTATCGAAGTAACATTTATGGTACTGAAATTAGTAACATTTACCCACTTACCCTATTTAGGTTGTAGCTAAATTCATTACCCAAGTATAACTCATTTCAACCTCTGTTTAGTTCACTTAGTCCTTAAATTAAGTTAAATTCTTATTTATTATGGGGCACAAGACTCCACCCCATAAAGAGATCAATCTATACATGAGGGTATACTCACTAGATTATATATATCCAAAACTTCATCTCATACTCTCTACACAACATTTAGGCCTAGGGTTTGAGGTTGATCATACCAGTCAAGTGTTTCTCCACTAAAGGGTTTCTCTACTACTCAAGCTTTCTTGGTGGTGAGTTGGTTCCAAAAACCTTCAACAAAACCTTAAAACCTTTTCTTTACATATAATATAATAATGAAAATAAGTGAAGCGATAAAGCATTGCGATAAAAATCTAAAAGTTGGTGCCAAATTCGATCTGAGAACCAAGTCATCCACCTTCCACAACATGACACCTATACCATTATTCTATCATCACCTCATTCCACAAAATGGATCTAATTCTTCTAACTACTAAAAGGGCATATGACTACATCTCTAACATGTAAAAGTAAAAGTGAGAAGTGTTTCTTAATACACATGGTCAACATTTATCAAACCATAATAAGGCCCAAAATCCACTACATCATCTCGATACATATGAAAGTCATATGATCATCCAACCAATATATATGGTGTTATCACAAGACAAAGTGGACTATATAGTCTAATTACCTATCGTCTGGTTCACTAGGTAATCTATTTACACCATGGAGACAAGAGAGATGAACATTTAAGGATATCTATCAAAACTTAAAGTTTTCCACAAACGATCTCGTGTATGAGGATTAACAAGCTTAATGAGGATGGTATTCATTCATTAGATAGATGGATTTTGGTAGATCTATGTTGTGATACTCCATGTCAAAGGTAAGGCATGTCTAATGATAACATAGCTAATTCAATTCATCATCTAGTATCAGGGAATCATCACCATTCAACCACTTATGTTGGAGTTCTATGTTTGACATTCATACATGTTTCCATACATGCTCATTCCTCCTAATTGACATATTCAAGGCATTATAGAAAACAACAAGGAAAAGGTCCCCAATGGGAACTAGGATTATGCCCACATAAAATTGTTGGAGTAAACCTACATTTTACTCATGAACTATTGTAACATAAGGTGCGGAATTAGAACATGATGACCAAGGGAGTCAAACCCTATATGGGGAATATATGTACTCCATAAAGGGTGTATGATTAACTCAGGTTCTCAAAAGTTAAGTCTCAACCATAAAGTGGTTTGGGGAGTGGAAACCACCAAATTAAGTAGGGGTTCAAATGATGTTTGGTATTCCACTACTCATCACTAGGTATATCAACTATATGTTTAGGGTCACCTAATAACTAATTAAGGAACAATATAGGATAACTTGAAATAGTCAAGTTACCTACTTCTTAGGCTATGATACCATTTTGTGAAAAGTGAGACCCTAGAGGGGATCCACTCAAATGATACGATACACGAGCCATGTAATCATAAAGCAGCGGAAACAAAACTATTACAAAGTTACATCATGATTCATTTACAAATGTTCCTCACCATAAAAGGTGTCATAACAAAGTAAAAAGGTATACATGTAATTAATATAATAACATACAAGACATGTAGCAGAGGGCAACCCATCCATTCCAAGTTATCCTAAGGTCTAGTAGCCTATAATAATCTTCTTACATCCTTGTCTTCTAATGTACCTACACCACGGTGGAAGGAAACATCACCCAGAAATAGGAAACAAAGTAGAGTCAACAAAGGTGTAGGATGTGATGGAGTGAACTTTTGAAATTCTTGGATACCCAATTGGTTAACCTAATTCATAGCTTTGAGAATGGATGATTGTCGATGATGTCACTTTACCTTTTTTTGGATTTATTAAGTTGACTATGAAGGTAGAGGACTTTATGAAATTTTATAATCAAATGATATTCAATATGGTTAATCATATCAATGAGTTTGATGTAGTTTGGAGGGTCAATTGATGTTATACGTATGTTTGATACCTGTTAATATATGTCTTTTGAAATATTTAATTGATTGGTCAAATATTGATATTTTGGTATCAAATAGGGAGGTGTGTAGGTTAGACTATGATAAAGTTATCATAAAAGTTTTATAATGTTTGTATGATCATAGATGGAAATATAGAAATTTGAATACAAGGGACTTATGTCATGTGTACATAAATGAATTTGATGAGTAAGGTTCCAGTTATTTACAACCTGGATTTTGATATAGCAGTGTCACACGACCCATACTTGAGGATCTATAGATCCACTGTGTGGCCTTCTTTTGACTATAGGATGGGTAGGATAAGACAGTTCTTAGTCTTCTCCTACCTTGCTGTAAAGAGTGAGATCCGAGAGAGGAGTCACTCAAATGATACGATACAAGAGCCACATAATTATAAAGCAGTGAAACAAAACTATTACAAAGTTACATCATGATTCATTTACAAATGTTCCTCACCATAAAAGGTGTCATAACAAAGTAAAAATGTATACATATAATTAATCTAATAACATACAAGACATGTAGCAGAGGGCAACCCGTCTATTCCAAGTTATCCTAAGGTCCAGTAGCCTATAATAATCTTCTTACATCCTTGTCTTCTAATGTACCTACACCTGGGTGGAAGGGAACATCACCCAGAATATAGGAAATAATGTAGAGTCAGCAAAGGCTGAGTATGTACATATATTAAACACTTTGGGCATTATATTGGGTAACAAGTGTAAAAGAGATGTTCCCACAAAAAGGGGGCTAATTGCAATTAGGTAAGTTCAAAAGAACTATAACAAAATAAATGCGGCATATTTAAATTCAGATTACAAGCATGAGATGAAAAGTTCCTTTCCATTACATGTATCAACAATCTCAATATAAAAAATAACTTTTGCATGCATAAAAATATAGACTAAATATACCAAAACAGGGCCATAACACCATAGGATCATGTCCTAAAAGAAATAAGGGTTGAAACATACACCCCGGGCGGAAACACACACCCTATATAAGTATGGTTGTACATAAGTACCACTTTTCTAGATATTCTAGCCAAACATGTAGCATGCATTAATAGAGTAGCAAGACTAGCATTTTAGACATTTTCTCATAATTTGGAAGCCAAGAAAAAGGGGTCGAAGAACCCATCATAAATAAGGTATCTCAACAACAATAGGAATATAATGAATAAGAACAGATGGTATAAATGTCCAAGTAGTTGGATTTCGAATAGAATTAACAGTTCAAAAGCTGCCTCATTAAAAGAATGTAGGATTCAGTAAAATAATGCCCAAAATACAATAGAGTGTGTCCATACCTTATCTTCATGATCAGTGGCTACGTAAATTGATATACTTGGTCCTCTAAGGTCGAGTATTCAACCTAGGAACACATGGTGTATGTTAGTCAAACCAAAGGGAACATGTTTATTCATTGCTAGCATGGCTATATATATGGTTCTTATACTTGTTCAAATCTTTTAATGTCATATTATGCTTTTTAATCTTATTAGGAGGTTATATGATCCATAGATACATGTAGTAGATCTAATATACATCTTTAGATACATAAGTCTAAGTATGTTTGTTCCTTCAATTTGTGTTTTGTGATATCCTCCTCATATAATATTATTACACTTTCATTAGTCCATTAATAGTAAATATATTATTGTCCCATAAGTATGAATATATTCACAAGATCCCTTTACATTTGTTATTATCATAATATATATATATATATATATATATATATATATATATATATATATATATATATGCACATGTATATGCATCTAGGGTTTGTAATATATGAAAATAATGAGATTAGTATACTAGACTTTCTATTAGAACTACTCAAATTGTTAGTCGCTTTTTAACTATGAAATTCATAGATGTCAAGCTTATGTATATTGATTATGCATATGTATGCCACATATTCCATTCAGACAATAATTAGTAGTCCTAAATAACTACTACAATAAGTTATAACACACTATTTATGTACTATTATGATATGAATCCTTAGGCGTATTATCTATTAGTTTTAAAAGATAAAACAAGAGTAGGTATTGACTTGTTACCAACTTTAATGCAGTTTATGACAGCTGACATGAATCTTTGCGATCCATATACAATGGAGTTCCTTTGGTACATCTTGATTTCCTCCTACACATCTCTTGGTAATTTGGTGAAGGTTGTTTATTTGGTTTCAGGTTGTGTCTCCATGGATTTTGGTTTCTAGCTCGTCATCTAATTTCCTTGATCTAGTAGGAGGTGGTTTCTAAAATCATGGTGGCGACGGAGGAGAAAGGTAGGGGATGAGGAAGAGATGTGTGGCCGCTGAGGCTATGAGTTAGGTGAACAGGTCTGCTGGCCCAAGAAGCGCCATACTCAGCAACTCAGACTCAGGTCATCGGGGAAGACGAAGAAGAAGATGAAGATGTGGCCATGGGGACGGTATCCAGATCAGATGATTAGTAGTGAAGCAGCGATGGGATGTGTCCTCTGTCCACCATCCCGTGGATGTCATCAGGAACTGGATGCAAAGGTAGGGAAGATGATCGAGAGATTGAGATAGATAGAGAGAGAGAGAGAGAGAGAGAAAGAGATGAGGAGGAAGGGTATTTGTGGCGAGATTGTGTGTAGTTGCTCATCAGGTTATCAGGTGGTGTCTGGTTGTCATGATCGTCCAACCAAGGACACGGGACAATGCAACTAGGGTTTTAGATGATGTCCATGGCTGTTTGGTCGTGATCCTGTTGGATATTAATCTCGACTAAGTACAGTAGTGAGTGCGATGTTTCAGGTGTCAAATAAAACATGCACACCAGGTGTCCGGCTGTGCTGAGTCTGTGCGGGTTGTTATGCCCAGAGTCCGGGTCATGGGAGGGTGATCCTAGTTTCTTGGATCTAAGTTTGGTTCGTGGCAATCATGTGGCCACTGAGTCCTGTATGCTTAAGACTTTCTCTATTTAAGAGTCTGTAAACAAGTAATAAAATTATCGCTTTCCCTCAACATCTCGTATACTGTTCTTCTTCTTCCTCTGAACCACACCTAAGCTCGATCCACAGCCTGCTATTTTTCTTCACGTGGTATCAGAGAAGGTTAGGATGCCTAAGTACGGGTCAGGCTCAAGCGGGTCCAAGGGAGGAGAAGCCGTGGATACAACAGCGGCAAAGGAAGGGGGAGTCACGCTAAAGTATCCAATGCTTACGAAATCTAATTACCCAACCTGGGTAATGAAGATGAAAGCAAACATGCGTGCCCAGGGTGTATGGGCAGCAATCGAAGCTTCCGGTGATGGAGGTGAGGTCGACGAGAGAAAGGATCAAATGGCGCTGGCCGTCATCTATCAAGCTGTGCCGGAGGAGACCCTGCTGCAGCTCGCCGGAAAGGAGACGGCGAAAGAGGCATGGGAGGCTCTCAAGATGATGCATGTCGGCGTCGAAAGGGTTAAAGAGGTGAAGCTGCAGGCTCTACGATGGGAATTTGAAAACCTTCGTATGAGCGATGGTCAGCAGGTGGACGAATTCGCTAGCAAATTAAGCGGGCTAGTGAATCAGATCCGGTCTCTCGGCGAGATATTGGAGGAATCCCACATCGTGAAAAAGATGTTGAGGAGCGTACCTCCAAAGTTTCTGCAGATTGCAGCCACAATGGAGCAGTTCGGAGACCTCAAGACCATGCAGGTCGATGAGGTTGTCGGCGCTCTCAAAGCACATGAAGACAGGTACCGGGACTATGACGCAAGGCATGAACAAGCTTTGCTAATGAAGAAGGACTGCAAACCAGAGCCAAAGATGCAGCACGCAGAGGATTCCTTCCATCAAAGCTCACGCGGACGTGGTCGGGGCAACACGCGTGGTCGAGGACGAGGGCGAGGACGTGGCAGAGGAGGTCGAGGTGAATCAAACACACCTCGTCAGACAGAAGAAGCAAATCGGGATGCAGTCCGGGACAAAAGCAAGGTAAGATGCTTTCACTGCAACCACCTTGGACACTATGCCTCCGAGTGCCGAGGGAAGAAACAGGAAGAATCGAATCTGAATCGCGTAGATGATGAAGAGCCGGCTCTGCTACTGATCGAGAAGGAAGGAAAGAAGCTAAATATGGTCTTATTAAATGAAGAGACAGTCATACCGACTGGGTATCCTAGTATGGATAAACAAGGCCGCTCCGATCAATGGTATCTGGACAATGGCGCCAGCAACCATATGACGGGAAATCGCAGCAAATTCAAAGACTTGGACGCATCCATAAAAGGCCAAGTTAAATTTGGGGACAGCTCGAAGGTGCAAATCGAAGGAAGGGGGTCTGTTTTATTTCAATTCAGTGGAGGTGAACAACGACTCCTATCGGAAGTATACTACATCCCAAGTTTGGATAGCAACATAATTATCCTTGGACAACTGACTGAACAAGGCAACACGATCGTGTTGAAGGGTTCTTATCTATGGCTCTATGACAGAGATGACAGGCTGCTATTGAAGGTTGAGCGGTCTACAAACAGGCTGTACAAAGTAGACATAGAATCAGGAGATCCCATATGTCTAGTAGTGAGCCTAGATGAACCTGCTTGGTTATGGCATGCCAGGTTGGGGCATGTAAACTTCCAATCCCTCAAAATGCTTTCAGAAAAGAAGATGGCCGTAGGACTACCAAGAATCAATCATTCGACCCAGATCTGCGAAGGCTGCTTGGTAGAAAAACAGGCGCGTCAACCATTCCCCGGTGAAGCAAGCTGCAAGGCTAGAAGGCGACTTGAGCTGATACATGCGGACCTATGTGGTCCAATAACTCCACCATCCATTGCCGGAAACAGGTACTTTTTCCTCCTTGTTGATGATTTCAGTAGGAAAATGTGGGTGTATATGCTCAGAATGAAGGACGACGCATTCGAGTGCTTTAAGAAATTCAAAGCACTAGTAGAGAAACAAACAGATCTCAAGATAAAGGTTCTACGGACCGATCGGGGGGGTGAATTTGTATCAAACAAATTCATCTCATTTTGTGAAGGTGAAGGCATTCATCGGCATCTCACAGCTCCTTACACCCCACAGCAGAATGGGGTAGTTGAAAGACGCAACAGAACTATCATGGCCATGGCAAGAAGCTTGTTAAAAAGTATGGATGTACCTGCAGATATGTGGGCGGAAGGTGTACGACATGCAGTGTATTTGTTGAACCGGCTACCAACTAAAGCGCTGATAGGTACTACACCTCACGAATCATGGTCAGGTTGCAAACCTTACCTAGATCACTTGAAGATATTTGGGTGTGTTGCACATATGAAAGTCCCTAGTGTGCACACACGGAAATTGGACGATCGGAGCAAAACCATGGTCTACCTTGGAGTAGAACCGGGGAGCAAAGCACATCGGCTATATGATCCGCGACAAAGGAAGATCAACGTCAGTAGGGACGTAGTCTTTGATGAACGAAGAAAGTGGGAATGGAAAGAAGACATTGAGCACAATCCAGGAAGCAGAGCCATATTTACAGTAGTAGGAGGAGATGGTCACGACCTGGAAGGAAGCTTACACTCTGGTGATGAGGGACAGTCATCTGATACTTCTGTATCTCCACAGATGCAAGGCGATTCTCCATCAGCCTCACAGGGATCATCTTCATCCTCAGCTGTACCAACTGCTTCGTCCTCCGTTCAATCAGTTCCTGGGATGATTAACGACCAGGAAGCGTCAGCGTCTTCTTCTGAAACTGAGCCAGCCAAGTTCCGTTCGATCCATTCCATCTATCAAGATACCGAAGGAGCTAGTGTCGAGCTTCTACTGACTGATATGGAGGAACCAGTCAATTACAAAGAAGCTGTGAAGGAGAAGGTTTGGCAGGAAGCTATGACTCGAGAGCTAGATTCAATCAGTAAAAACAATACCTGGGAGCTGAGGGATCTTCCATCTGGACACAAGGCTGTAGGTGTAAAGTGGGTCTACAAAGTCAAGAGGGACTCATTAGGCAATATCCTCAAACACAAGGCAAGGCTCGTGGCAAAAGGATATGTGCAGAGACATGGGATAGATTTTGAAGAAGTCTATGCCCCGGTAGCAAGAATGGAAACAATAAGACTGTTATTGGCCTTAGCAGCTCATTTCAGTTGGGATGTTCACCATCTTGACGTAAAAACAGCCTTTTTACACGGAGAACTGCTTGAAGAGGTGTACATATCCCAGCCGGAGGGATTTGTGGTAAAGGGAAAAGAGGAAAAGGTGTACAAGCTGCACAAAGCTCTATATGGGTTGCGACAGGCACCCAGAGCTTGGAACGCAAAATTGGACAGAAGCATGAAGACGCTTGGGTTCAAAAGGTGCTCACAGGAGCAAGCCGTCTACACGAAGAAAATTACTGAAGGTATACTCGCTATAGGAGTATATGTGGATGACTTGATCATCACGGGGTCAAGCTCAGCAGAAATCAAGCAGTTTAAAGAACAAATGAAGAGGGAATTTGAAATGAGTGATCTAGGATTGCTCTCCCACTATTTGGGAATCGAAGTTGAACAAAAGAAGGACTCAATCACATTAAAGCAATCAGCTTACGCCATGAAGATACTGAAGCAAGCAGGGATGAGTGATTGCAACCCAACCAAATATCCCATGGAACCAAAGCTGAAGCTCAAGAAGGAAGATGAAGGAGAAGCTGTTGACACCACTGCATACAGAAGCATGGTCGGAAGCCTGTGATATCTCACACACACTCGACCAGATCTAGCTTATTCTGTTGGACTGGTGAGTCGTTACATGGAGTCTCCTAAGCTCAGTCATCTTCAGGCGGTGAAGCAAATTCTGAGGTATGTGAAGGGTACTGTGAATCACGGGTTGATTTACAGTAGAGGAAGTGATCCAATCATGATCATTGGATATTCAGACAGTGATCTTGCTGGTGACATAGACGAAAGGAAGAGCACGACAGGAGTTGTGTTCTATCTAAACGATAAACCCATCTCATGGATTTCGCAGAAGCAGAAGTGTGTGGCGTTATCCTCGTGTGAAGCAGAATTCATGGCGGCTACTGCAGCAGCTTGCCAAGGGATATGGCTGTAGAACTTACTCACTGAAATTACAGGTGAGGAGTGCAAGGTAATTGAATTATTGGTGGACAATCAGTCATCCATTGCCTTGATGAAGAATCCGGTGTTTCACGGGAGGAGCAAACACATCGAAACGAAATTCCACTTCATCCGTGAGAAGGTTGAAGAAGGGAAGATCAGCATCGTCTATGTCAGCACTGATCAGCAGCGAGCGGACATCCTCACAAAGGCGCTGGGCAGACTCAAATTTACTGAGATGAGCACCACACTTGGAGTGAGTAATGTCGGATAATTAGAGTCAAGATTAAGGGGGAAGATGTTGGATATTAATCTCGACTAAGTACAGTAGTGAGTGCGATGTTTCAGGTGTCAAATAAAACATGCACACTAGGTGTCCGGCTGTGCTGAGTCTGTGCGGGTTGTTATGCCCAGAGTCCGGGTCATGGGAGGGTGATCCTAGTTTCTTGGATCTGAGTTTGGTTCGTGGCAATCATGTGGCCACTGAGTCCTGTATGCTTAAGACTTTCTCTATTTAAGAGTCTGTAAACAAGCAATAAAATTATCGCTTTCCCTCAACATCTCGTATACTGTTCTTCTTCTTCCTCTGAACCACACCTAAGCTCGATCCACAGCCTGCTATTTTTCTTCAGATCCGACTAGTGGCGTCTACCACATCGTTGGTGGTTGTCCTCTGCTGCCGCAGTAGTTGCACGCATGGGGGAAATGAGTAACATGGTGGATAGGGTGTAGGGGCGAGGATCGATGAAGAGAAGAGGAAGAAGAAGAGGAAGTGATCTGTAGTTGCAACTGGAACTAGTGGTGCTGGGTGCCCAAATGAGTCGTCATCAACCTCTGCAATAGGCGACGACGCCCTTGCTGCAATGGTGGCCGCACGGTTGGAAAGAGCGGGGCACCAAAGACCTAGGGTGATGAAGGATGATCAGGAGGGATGACAAATGAGTTCCAGTGGTGGTGGAAGCCCTACTGGTCTGGTGGTTTGCAGAGTCGATGACGACCACTTTCATCCACGAACAGGGCAATACTCAGACCTACGACAACACAATTTCCTGCTAAACATGGTGGTGAAGGCCATGTCGGTGTCCCACGATGTATAATATGAGGATTTCGGAAGAAATAGGACAGACATGGTGGCAAGTGAGATCTACGTCTGTCGAAGGTGTTTCTAGATTGCTGAACCTATTGACACTTGCTAGTTCTACAACATATGACTTTCGCGGAAGATGAGCCTTCGGTGGTTCGGAACTAGTATGAAAAAGGGGATCGACGGCATGGGGTGGTGTATGGGTTGTTGCAGACGATGTGGCTGGAACCGTGTTGTAGGTCAGGCTCAGGCGGAGTTGAGAAGAGATAGGGGCATAGACGGCTAAGGTTTCCGTGGGCACCTCTAGTTGGAGAACCAGAGACGGTGCTAGGTCTTGCAGCCACAGTGGCTGCACATAGGGAGAGGGAGAAGCTACTGGAGGAAGAAATAAGGAAGAGGGAAGGATCAGAAGAGGAGGAGATAAAGGATGATGACCACCGGTTGAGGATGGAAGACGCAGTCCACGCGCAAGAGAGGGGGAGAAACAGTCACGTGGAAATGCAGGACTGCGCGGGGGAAGGGACGACGAGGTCACGTAGGATTATTAGTCGTGTGACTGGTGGCAGATAAATGCAAATATGATTTTGATCCAACAACTTTAGTTTATTTAAAACCCTTCTCTTTCTAATTTAATTGGGATGCAAACATGGTGTGGTTAATATGAACTTCTAGATGGAAGCTATTAAAGGTGTGAGGAACATGATTAACAAATAAATTTTACCTTTTGGGGTCATTGGGTGCATAGTTTAATCAATTGTACGTTGGGTGTTTATCTAGGGTATTCATTGCTTTCTTTTACCCAAATATACTCTTGAAGATTGTATTTTCTCAACCACTATACTAATTAAATTATTTAAAGTCAATTTTAGCCATGAGATTGTCAATTGGTATATTTGTGTGACTAATCTATTATTGAGGTTAATTATTCACCTACCCAAAATTTTCAAATAAGGAGGTTAAACATTAATCACACCATGTCATTTGATATTAGTAGTCCTAATGTACACCAAATAAGGGAAAGTTGTACTCAATATCTTTTTAAAGGAAAATTCATAAGAAGAGGAAGGCTTAAGTCTAGAACCCAGATTTTGGTATGTTACACTTGCGGTTACACAAGACAATGCTATTGATGGAGATCAAGCCCACCCATGATCCCACGTCGAGGAGCAACCGAGCAAAAGACTAAGGGTAAAGTTAACCGAGCTACTAATCTTGGATCGTTGGGCCGGACAGATAGACACCTCGTTCAAGGCATATGGACAACCGAAGAGAGGGGAAGAGATTCTCTATTCCATGGCTTCTCCATTACAACATGTAAATGGGAAGTGTGGGTAGGAGAATGAGTATTAGATGGGTACCATGGAGTTTATTTGGGAAAACATTCCTAGGGTGAAGGCACAATCGTGGAGCATCCATCTTCCATGAAACTGTCGCGCTATATGGGTGAGGGAGTCTAGTTACCAGAGATGAAGGTAGAGCTTGGGGGTTGTAAGATGGTGTTTGAAGCTGCAATCCGAGGGTGGTGCAAAATCTAGGGAGCCATGAGAAGGTTTATAGAGCATCTGAGTTCGAGGTACGAGACGTCAGAGTAGGGTTTCCCCTTTCTACTCCACTATGGCGACAACCATGGCCGATGGCTCATGGATGTAGAGGTCCGGAGTAGAAGATGAGAATTCATGTTGCTGAGAAGATATGGTTTGACTCGGTGAATCTTTCAGAGAGGTTATTAGAGGATGAGGAGGTCCGAACTTTCTGGTATTTCTCATCAGCAAACCCTGTCTCGGCGGTTCCCTACCTCATTTGGGTTTAGAGAATGCTCACAAAGAGCGTGCTTGTGGAGAGTGAACACATCAGGCGAGAAGGAAGAAAGGAGAAAGAGGGACCAAGTGGCCTAGAAAATAGATCAAGCGAACCAGGTTCAAAACCCCAAATTGGCTGGACCTCAGTGAGTCAAAGCAGACGAGTCACAACTCTCCATGGACACCTGGCGGTGCACAATTGGTTCCACAAGGTAAATATAACCAAAATTATTTAGAACTTGCATAAATCACAATAATTAGCTCACTTTTTAGAAAGTTATAAATAAGGTACCGAAGTTCTTAGAAAATTACGTAGCACATCATGAAAGTATATTATCAGGATTTTGATGCACTAATCTCAGTGATATCATGTAAGTTGTGAAATGCTTATTTTATGGATAATAAATATCAAATGTGGCCTAAAATTAGGATAATATGTCAGTAAATCCATAAATAATGTTTATAATGTATCCGATGTCAGATATTACAATGTTGATGCACAAAGTCATATAAAATGCTTCATCTAGATATTTAGGGGTAATAACCCCAAATAATATGTAACAACTACTTTTATGTTCAATAAATGTTGGAATATTCAATATAAGCTACCTACAACCCTTGATAAAATTATGAGATCATAATTATGTATATAAATCATGTTACATGTTAAATGATCCTAAAGTGATGAGAAACTCTAAGATGATACATGCAACCTAGGGTTGACATGTACATACAATTACATGTAATTAAATAATCAGATTCTATATGTCAACCTGTGATCCAAGACGAGTGACCTAATTTCAAGAAGATAAGACAAGAATACAAGTAATTATGAAAATATCCTCATGAACAAGCTAAACACTAGAATTGACATAATTTGGGTTTGGATGAGGTATAAAGTAATGGAGAATCTAATGATAGTACATGATCTTGTCTTTATCAGGGTTTGACCAAGGATATAGATGATTCATGAATATGTTATGATTAGGATATCTGTTTTCAAGGTACTCCCTTACCTCTTACTTGGCTTACTACTTAGTATTGTTGTATTATGTTTGTACAAGTACTTGGCATATGATATTGCATGAAATGATTGTTCTTGTATGATGCCTTGCTTGATTTTTTGTACTTATGGCTATGTACATATGAAACATAATATGTCTATTCCATTATATGAAAGTACTAAACTCTTTAGTAGTAGAGTGCTTGTAAGTGACTTATCTCTTTGGTAGTCAGTCACATTGTACATATGATCTAACTCTATGGTAGTCGATCATAAAGGCCTTAATCTTGAGCTCCTTGAGAGTCAAGAGAATGCATCAAAACCTTTGGCGGTCAATGTATGCTTAAAAATGTGTTCTCTTTTGTTAATAAACATATGTGTTCAAGTATGCTTTTGTTATATATTTCTATTGTTACTTCCAATATTAGTTTTATCTTATTTCCAAGTCTTAGTAATGAGAGGTATATAAAAGACATGTAGGTGTACTCATTACAATATTCTTGAATATTATGCTTACATGTACCACATGTAATCTTTTGTTTAGGTTGTGGACATATGATCTTGAAGAACCAGGATAGTTGTGAGTTGTGTGGTGAGATAATGCACAGGTGGAGCTGTTGTCTTAAGATCTTGTTGTAGATGTAGTGCATGTATATGTAAAAGTTTACTGTTTAATGTGTAATATCAAATGTTGTAACATTTCATGTTGTAATTATACGTTGAATGATGAACATGTTGTATGGTTTTATTATTGTTCATGTGCATGTACTATTGTTGTTTCCTTTTGGATCCCTTGATTTTCTTCTTCTTAGCCTAGTGTGTGGTGTTTAAATTGGGATTCTCACTTAGGTGATGTTTCAATTTGGATGTCACACATCAGATTAAGTTTTAGGAAATCCAAGGACGTCATATGTGGTATCAGAGCATGAACAATTGCAAAGCCTCACATTTTCTCATTGTGCAACTCAAACTAAAGAAAACCTTGAAGTTGAACATCTTTAGGGTCAGATTAGTTGTCTTTTAGAGACTAGATTTGACTTAGCCTGTAGGTTAGCACCTAAATGTCAGAGAACTAGGTCTACATTGGTGCTTGTTGTATAGAAGGTCCTTAGGTGTCGTTCTTTCCTTATAATGCAATGGTATGGGATGTTGTATTATTTGGAAATGACGTACATCATGAGAAGAGGAACCTTTGACATATGATGCATCTATGTTTTGGGTAGCTACACCAGTCTACACCATGTTCTCACCCTTTTCATTAGGTGACATGATACTTGACTATCTACTGTGGGCAGGACACTCATTTTGTGGATTTGGTTTTTGATTCTAATCAGATCGAACCTCGATAGTTTTCTATGACATTTGTTTTATCAGAGAAAAACTATATGATATTTTCATATATATGTAAGTATAACAAAAATGTGTCCTCACACATGTACGAGTAGGATGTAGTCATGCAACCTAAGTGAAAGTGAATGATATCAGTCTAGAAGAGAGAGTAGTTCTAGATTAGATGTCTAGAGCCTTGTTAGAATGGATGATAGATGGAATAACTCAATTAAGATTTGATGATGAATACAGTCTTATATAGATAACATAAAATGGTTTATGATGATAAATGTTTTTCTTTGAGGACCTAAGTTTAGATTTGAGGATTTGAGATAATTTTTGATGATGCAAGTATGCATTCTTTTTATGAGACAAGATAAGCTAAGTTATGACAAGGTTGTGAGTCAACATGAGCCTCAATTTATTTTAAAAAGGAGGACCTCTAGTGTTAGGACCAGTTTTAGGGTTAACTCCAGAGAGAGTGAGACCCATATGGAGTAGGTCAGAGAACCTAAACTGAAGTATGAGAAATGTTTCTTATGATATGTCCTAAACTAGACTACTAAGTGAATGAGTTGAGATGCTTTATGCATGATTGCTATAGTCTTATTGAACCCTAGATGTCCTTGGGAGGACCAAACCCTAGATTCAGAGAGAGGCTGTCTATATGCGTACATGTGAACATCGATATGAGAACCTACCATCTAGGTGAGGGAGAGAGAGGCCCAAGAACCTGGACGAGGTAATTGTTTTTGTTTATGTAAAGCCTCAAGCTTGGGTTGGTGCTAGCTTGTAGGAACCTAGTGGTTGCATATATAAGAGAGAGAGAGTCGGTAAATAGTGTTCCATGGGTAGAGATCTATGAAGAGGATATCATATCATGTTTTGGTTTGTGCTTATGTGGCTAGAGCTTGTGAAGATATCACTAGTGCCAATGAGGTAATCTGAGAACCCTAGACCAAAGAGGGAAAATAACATTCATACTTTTGGTACTCATAGAGTTGAGTGAGCTCAAAGAAATTGAGCATGACATTACTCTCAGGATTAGGGTTAGAAGAACCTCAGTTGGACTAGATAAAGTTTTGATATATGTTCGACAAGCCACTTGTATAAGTTTGTTTAGCATAACCATGATGTAATTTATATAAGAATATGTTCTGATCTTGAGTTGTGATATGCGAATATGATTTGATGGAAAAATTAGAGATGTTTTAAAGCTCTTTATCAATAGATGTTTAACCATATATATGAATAATAATGATAATGCAATATAGTTGGTTAATCTAGTGATGAAGTCACTCATAAAATTTGTAACTTGATATATGAAAGTGATATGAAATTCCATATAATAAATAAGGTGTTAATCATAGTGCTTTATAAATATGATGAATGTGGATGAAAAAATAGGAAAACATAATGATGATGGCATCTTGACATGACATGGATGAATAATATGTGTTAATTGTAGTTACCATTCATTAAATGTATAAGATAATGGTGGAATCTTAAGGTTTGGGTGAAATAAGGGTGTAAATCCTAAAATATGAACAATGTCATGACATAAAGTAAGCTTTTAAACCAAGTTACATGGTGAGTGGTTCATCCTTGTTACTCTAATAACCTCCTAGGAGTGTTTAATCTATAGTATTAGAAACTCTTTTTTGTGAAGATGTTGCACTTGGAGTGGTTCCTTCATGTGGTTGAAGACCTTTTAATTTAATTTTGAGGACAAAATTTCTTTTAGGATGTATATGATGTGATAGACTAGATTTTGGATTAATTTTGAGGATGAAATTTCTTTTAAGGCGTGTAAGATGTGATGGAGTGAACTTTTGATATTCTTTGAATACCTAATTGGTTAACCTAATTCATAACTTTGAGAATGGATGATTGTCGATGACGCCACTTTACCTTTTTTAGGGTTTATTAAGTTGGCTATGAAGGTAGATGATTTTATGCAATTTTATAATCAAATGATGGTCCTTCAAGCATGGTTAATCATATAAATGAGTTTGATGTAGTCTGGAGGGTCAATTCATGTTGAATGTATGTTTGATACCCCTTAATATATGTCTTTTGTAGTATTTAATTGATTGGTCAAATATTGATATTTTGGTATCAAATTGGGAGGTGTGTAGGTTGGACTATGATAAAGTTATCATAAAAGTTTCATAATGTTTGTATGATCATAGAGGGAGATATAGAAGTTTGAATACAAGGGACTTATGTGTACATTAATGCATTTGATGAGTAAGGGTCTAGTTATTTACAACCTGGGTTCTGATATAATAGTGTCACACAACCCAGACTTGAGGATCCATGGATCCACTATGTGGCCTTCTTTTGACCATAGGATGGGTAGGATCATATGGCTCTTATTCCTCTCCTACCTTGCGGTTACACAAGACAATGTTGTTGATGAAGATTGAGCCCACCCATGATCCCACGTCGAGGAGGAACCGAGCAAGATGCTAAGGGTAAATTTAACTGAGTGACTAATCTTGGATCATTGGGCAGGATAGATAGACACATCGTTCAAGGCATATGGACAACTGAAGAGAGGGGATGAGATTCTCTACTCCATGGCTTCTCCATTACAACCTGTAAATGGGAAGAGGGGGGTAGGAGAATGAGTACTAGATGGTCTACCAGGGAATTTATTTGGGGAAAAAATTCCTAGGGTGAAGGCAAAGTTGGCGAGCATCCATCTTCCAAGAAATTGTCATGCTATATGGGTGAGGGAGTCTAGTTACCAGAGATGAAGGTGGAGCTTGGGGGTTGTGAGATGGTGTTTGAAACAACAATCAGAGGGTAGTGCAGAATCTAGGGAGCCATGAGAAGGTTTACGGAGCATCTAAATTTGAGGTAGGCAGTGCCAAAGTGGGGTTTCCCCTTTCTACTCCACTATGGTGACAACCATGGCCTATGGCTCATGGACACGGAGGTTTAGAGCAGAAGACAAGAATCCATGTTGATGAGAAGATCCAGTTTGACTTGGTGAATCTTTCAGAGAGGTTATCAGAGAATGAGGAGGTCCGGACTTGCTGGTATTTCTTGTCAGAAAACCCTACCTCGGAGGCACCCTACCTCATTTGGAATCAAAGAATCCTCACAAAAAGACTGCTTGTGGAGAGCGAATACATCGAGAGAGAATAAGAAAGGAGAAAGAGGGACCAGGCAGCCCAAAAAATAGACCAAGCAAATCAGGTTCAAAACCCCAAACCCATTGGACCTTAGTGAGGCAAAGTAGAGGAGCCACGTCTCTCCATGGACACCTAGCGGCACGCGATTGGTTCAACAAGGTAAATATACCCAGAAATATTTAGAACTTGCATAAATCACAGTAATTAGTTCACTTATCAGAAAATTATAAATATGGTACCAAAATTCCCAAAAAAATATGTAGAACATTATAAAAGTATAATATCAAAATTTTGCTACAAAAATCTCAATGATATCATGTAAGTTGTAAAATTCTTATTTCATGGATAATAAATATCAAATGATGGCCTAAAATTAGGATAACATGTCTGTAAATCCATAATCATGTTTATAATGCATCTGATGTCAGATATTATAATGTTGATTCACGAAGCCATATAAAATGCTTCATCTAGCTACTTAGGGATAATAACCCTAAATAACATGTAACAACTACTTCTATGCTCAATAAATGTTGTAATATTAAGTATAAGCTCATATCATTACCTGGAACCCTTGATTAAATTATGAGATCATAATTATGTATATAAATCACGCTACATGTTAAATGAACCAAAAATGATGAGAAACCCTATGATGATACATGTAACCAAATAAGACGAGTGACCTAATCTTAAGAAGATAGAACAAGAATACAAGTAATTATGAAAATATCTTCATGACCAAGTTAAACCCTAGAAGGGACATAATTAGGGTTTAGAGTAGGTATAAAGTAATGGAGAATCTAATGATAGTACATGATCATCTCTTTATTAGGGTTTGACCAAGGATATGGATGATTTAGGAATATGTTATGATTAGGATATCTTTTTTCAACGTACTCCCTTACCTCTTACTTGGCTTACTAGTTAGTATTGTTGTATTATGTGTGTACAAATACTTGGCATATGATATTAGATAAAATGATTGTTCTTGTATGGTACATTGCTTGATTTTCCATACTTATGGCTATGAACACATGAAACATAATATATCTGTTCCATTATATGAAAGCACTAAACTCTTTGGTAGTACAATGCTTGGAAGTGACTTAACTCTTTGGTAGTCAGTCACATTGTACATATGATCTAACTCTTTGGTATTCAATTATAAAGGACTTAATCTTGAGCTCCTTGACAGTCAAGAGAATGCATCAAAACCTTTAGCGGTCAATGCATGGATATATAATGGAAAATGTGCTTAAAACATGTGCTCTCTTTTGTTAATAAATATCTTTGTTCGAGTATGATTTTGTTATATATTTCTATTGTTACTGTCAAGTATTAGTTTTATCTTAATGCCAAGTCTTAGTAATGAGAGGCATATAAAAGACACGTAGGCGTACTCAGTACAATATTCTTGAATATTGTGTTGACATGTACCACATGTAATCTTTGGCTTAGGTTGTGGACATATGGTCTAGAAGAACTGAGATAGTTTTGGGTTGTGTGGTGAGCTTATGTATAGGTGGACCTATTTTCTTAAGATCCTATTGTATATGTAGTACATGTATATGTAAAAGTTTATTGTTCAATGTGTAATATCAAATGTTGTAACAATTCACATTCTAATTATATGTTGAATGGTGAACCTGTGTTGTATGGTTTTATTATTATTCATGTGCATGTGCTACTGTTATTTCCTTCTGACTCCCTTGATTTTATTCTTCTTAGCCTAGTGTGTGGTGTTTAAATTGGGATTCTCACTTAGATGAGGTATCAATATGGACGTCACACATCAGATTAAGTTTTAGAAAATCTGGGGCGTCACATTATTGTTGTATCTTTAGAAGGCCTCCAATACCCCCTCTAGTTATAGGAGGGTCAGGGCCAAGATTTCTAGTCTGAGCGGGAGTTGAAGAGATATATTTTTAGGAATTTTTTGGAAGCTAAGAATGATGAAATGACTAGTTCAATATTAAATTGGTTGATTCACAGGTGAATCGGTTGGTCCAACACTTGAACCATTCATCTCACTTGCTCTCCTATTTTTAATCACATCGACATCCAATATTTGATTAATGCACAACATGAAATCAACAACAAACCTTAATCCAATCGAATTGATCATTGAACTGGTCATTTGAGACCCTAAATCGGTTGGTCACTAAGTGAACTGATAATTTCATGCTCTATTTCAAGTATTGTTCAACCAATGTTATTTACAATTGACCTAACACTTGAATTGATTGGTTCAACACTTGAACCAATTGGTCCACAGTCTAATCAGTCAACTCTTAACCACTTTTGTTCAAATTTAATACCTAAATACTTTAGTAATAAGGTTAAACATCATTCATGAATAAATCTTATTCCTAGTGTATCCTATGTGTGTGACCCCATAAGTCCCAATTTAGGTTGGCAGTGAATGTCCATAACTAATTTATGACATCACAAGCAATGAGCAGTATCTAGAAACACATCATTGATACCCAAGTAATTTGGAAAGTTGGAGAACAAATTCAACCTACAATTCATGACCAATGTTATCATGATCGTATAGTTCCTTTGTGTCTGATATCTGGATTGAACTTGAGGCATCGAATCATCATCCTATTCAACATTCAATCCATGTTCCTTGAAGTAGAACTGACTACTTGATATGCATTAGAGCTCACATATCACATATTGAGTTGCATGAATATGGGCATACATTTCTCAGCCCCACTTATCAAGTGGACGGGATGTCAATCTCCTAAAGGAGGGACAAATCTCATCTAAATCAAGCACACTCAATCCCCATGTGTTATAATGTATTTGAGTATCACCTTTATGACAACCCTCATTTAAGGTCACGTTTAATGATGTCAAACCACATCAAACAACATGTGACGAGTGTAGTGGTTTTAGGTCTAAGAACCAAAATCACCACTATCACTATGAGAGTTGATTCTGACTACCACTCCATGGTTTCCATGTATCACTCTCAAGGTGGGTTTGTCTGATAAACTATTCTCTAACATGTACCCATGTGCTTGACTTGATATCACATATCATCATAACTAATGAGACTCTATCATCAGCCAACATACACTCTAGTCTTATGTATTAATGTCGTCTATTTTGCTTCCACAATAATATCTGACTAGGGACATAACAAGAATATATGTACTCTTATCATACATATGATCTCATTGTTCAAGTCCTCAACCTAAATACAGATGCCATTGAGTAATATCATTCATTAGACATATATTATATCTATGTCATCATCTCATGGTTGAGACAAAGATAATAGATGGAATTCCCTTTATGATTATCTAATCAAGTATACGATGCCACATTACAATCATCATATGGTTGTCTCTCTGGTAATACATACTAACAAACTCCCACTTTCACTTAGAGACAATCATCCACAAATCTTATTTCAAGTGATCTCAACATGTCCATCATGTTTCTGCTGCACAAGCACTTTTATAATGGATTAGCAACATTTCCTTCTTGTCAGTATTTTGCAAGTTTCACATCTCCTCATTGTACGACTTTTCCTATGAGATGAAAGTGTCATAGTATGCTATCAGAGATTCCTTGGCTATCCAATCGCTCCATTTTTGTCACAATATTTCTACTGTGTCATCAATGGTTGGAAACTCCCACAAGTTCATCTATATGAACTTGTAGATCCATACAGTATCATCTACTATTCATAGCACCTAGATACTCGACTTCTATTGTAGAAAAATGTCTCTTGCTTGAAAATCTTCCAGTTTACAGTTCTATTTTAATGTTAAACAAAAATTTTGATTGCCATCTACTTTGTCATTTTGAAATCTTGCATTGGTGTAACCCTTTACACCCAACTCTTCCCTATTTCCATAACCAAGGAACCAATCATTTTAGTTCTTCTAAAGTAATTAAGAATGTTATTTATGGAAATCCAGTGACTCTCAATGGAATTTTACAGATATCCATTCGTCATGTCCAATACATACGAGATAACGAGATGAGGACATAATATTGTAAATACAATTGGTAGTTCTTTACAAGAACTGAGACACAAGGCACTAGAGAGATAATTTCTAAAATTTTCTCGCATTTAGTCCTGCATTGGAACCCCTTCAACATCTTACCAATGTATGTGCTCTTACTTGGGTCAAGAAGCTTTCTAGATATATCTCTATAGACCTTAATTCCTATCATATAAGATGCTTCACCTACATCCTTCATAGATATGATACTTCCTTGCCAAGTTTTAACATTTATAGGATAATGATGTAATTACCCATCATCACGTGGAATATATGTATGCTCCCACAAAATTCTTGTAATCACAGATTCCATCTTCATTTTGACTAAAATCAAACTCTTTCACTATCCTATAAAATCGAAGATTCTATCTCTGAGATGCTTGCTTCAATCACATTGATTGACCTTTGTAGATTTTAGAGTTAATTTGCAATAACTAGATTTATAAAACCTTTAGGACGTGTCACTGTCACTGAACCATTTGTTACCCAAATCCTAAATCCAAATGACTACACAGTTAATGGCGATAGGACCTAGGCATCCATTCCTAGCATAGTATCAACAAAGCGCAAACATGGAAGAGTAAAACTTAGCGTACATGAACAAATAACAAGATATAGGCACCAATCAAAATCTCAACATTCAACAAGATATATTAAATAACATTGTATATTAGAAGCTTTCAATTACATATTCACGAGTACAAGTTTACAAGTTTGCTCATGTGTACTAGGGATCTTACAACAAGAACACCTAACATAGCTCACCAAGCCCATCAACTTCTAGCCACCTATGAACCTATAAAATACGTGAAACAACGAGGGTCAAGCACATGAGATGCTAAGTACAGGGCTAAAAGATACATATACATCAACTTTGCATATTTTGAAAAGATTTTCAGAAGTAAACGAGCAAGAATAAATAAGTTAAGTACTTAGCAAAGTGAGAGCCCATATTTTATGTCATTTTACTCTAATTATACCATCAATATCATGTATCATAAGGCCTTTGATTTCCCATTGGAAGGATCCATAATGGTGCTCAAGATTAGCTAACCCTTTTATACGTGAGGGACCTCAATAACCAAAGTCATTGAGCAAAACCTTGTTTCAACATTTGTATCATAGAGTTCTATATTATGTGTGCAAGTTATAAAATGATGAGACAAGACAAGCATTGAGTAAATACTAGAATACTACATGGAAATATTTGAGCAAGTAAACAAGCATACATATGTATCACATTTCAAGCAATAAAGCCATAGTCATATAATTATTAAATCATGTACCGGATTTTAGAGATTTCATAACCTATCCTTGACAATATAGATAACAAGCAACACTTGATTAACAACAAAATTGCATACATGTATTATATCCTCATCATTAACCCTAACTAGATCCATTTTAGGGTTTAGGACAAGTTAAGTTCCAAGTTGTTTGATTACATGTTTGGGTATCCTTTACTGATCTAGATGCCAACATGAAGGTGTGATTCAAGTTTCATGTCATTTCAATATTCCATTCATTCCATATGGTCATATCAAGGCTTATTTCACCTGTGTACAATTTAGGGTCAAAAGACTCACAATAGGGCATACAAGGTCATGATCCAAATAAGTCAAGGGATCAAGCATAAAGCATAATTTAGATCAGGAAAGTGTGAACATAAGAATCACATTCTAATATGAGTGGATGTCCCCTAGGGTTTAGGCATCATATTCTCAACATTGGATATCGACGTTCCAATCATTAATGTAATCATCAATATAGTTCATATGACATTACAAGTCAACATGAGGCTTAGCTGGACATACACATCAAGGGACAACATTATTAATAGAGTCAACTCATATTAGAGAAGGGAGTTCATAAAAACAAGATCCGCATGAGATTAGGGTACAAGAACCCCCAGTTCAAGGTATAGAGGTCACATTAGGCAAACTAGGGTTACCAACACCATAAGAGAGAAAGAGGGTGGATCATATGCATTAGTTTCCCCAAACACTTTCATATATAGAGAGTGAGAGGAAAAGCTAAATGCATTGGGAGATAGTGAGAGATACTAATAACACCCAAATTCAGGTATCTATGCTAAGCATTTATTTATAGTTTTGTATCATTATAGCCTTAATATTCCCAAAATAACCCTAGATCCTTATCTTAGTAATTTATATCTATTCTCTAATATTTCTCCCCAACACATGGTTTTTGCAACAACTAGACTTTCATTTGTCGCGACTGAAATGGACTAAGCATCGCACTATGTGCACCACCTTAGGAGACGGTGGTCCCACTAATCGACTAGCGGGCCCAAGAAACTTTTGATATCTTGGACCTATTTTTGATGGCCAATCCTTTATCAGGATGCATCCTCGCCAATCAGAAGGCTCATTGACTCGGGCCTCTCGACCATCAGTAATAACCCCCTCTGGGGGTGGGTTTGGTCCATGGTGCCGCAACCACGACCAAGAAGACAATGCCATGACCGCGGCCAAGATATTGTGTTGACTGACACTCGACAAGACTGGGCTCAGCTCGGCATGGTTGGGCCGAGGCCAAGTCCGCAAATGTAGTACACCAGTGCGATGTGACACAACCACCTCGACTGCTGCACGACCGTGACAACAGCTCATCAACCTCAACCGCGACCCCGACATGACCGTGACCGAGGCACATCAACCTCGACCATGGAACGACCACCTCAACCGAGGGGTATGTCTCGATCGAGGTATCTATCTTGACCAAGATATCTACCTCGACCATGGGGTCTGCCTCAATCGCGACCCCAGAATGACCGTGCCCAGTTTGGCATGATTGGACCGAGACTAGGGCCATGACTGAGGCAGGTGTTGCACCATCTTCTGCATTCACCTATAAATATTCACCCTTCACGACCTGGAGAGGGGTTCCAAGTTTGGAGATTATTCTTTTTCCACATTGTGGTTCCACACTTTGTTGGTTTAAAGAGTCCCGAGGGAGAGTTCAGAGGTCCGAAAAGGCTGAAGTGGTCATCCTACGTTCGTTCCTCCATTTTGCTTCCATCTACCATTATTTTCCACCACCATTCACCCATATCCTACCAATCACAACCATCTTCCACCTTCGTACACCCACCAAGCTATTGTTTGGGGCAGAATCAAAGAAAAGGAGGCCAAGGAGTCTAGAAGACCAGGGAGGACAATCTAAAGATGAGATTTGACCTATACGGAGGCTAAGGAGTGAGAGCCACCTCTCGTCTATGGGCTAAATTTCATCTTCTTCTCCTTTATTCTACTGTTCTGCTTTGTGTCTATACAAATGATGTTCTTCCATCTTTGTTCGGTGCCAACTATTCTTGTCCATGGCTAGTTGATCTCCTTCTTAGCTATGTAGCCCATTTTGGGCATGTTTATGTACTTTTTCCTTAATCAAGTAGTTTTATTCCAAATCTAGTACGTTTTTTGTTCTATCTTCTCTTTTTTGTTATGATTGCTAGTTTGGTTGACCTCTCTCTTACTTGAACTTCTATTTCTACCTATATTTAGAGATGTTTTGTAGAAATAGGTAAGATAAGATAGTTTGGATCAGAATCTAAAAGGAGGACAATTCAAGGTGATCTGTGCAGATCCGTAGACCTGGGCACGGCCGGACCCACTACCTAGTTTTGCCCAGATCACACCTGTTCCTAGCATCTCAGAATATTCTAGACTTGAGAGGATATCTAGAATATTCTAGGGTGTTAATTTGTCATCCTCGAGAGAGGTTTCATATCATTGATGGATTTTAGTCACGTTGTGTGAAAGCGAGTGGGATGACCCCACAGGAACATATACCACAATACGTACTATGATTGGATGTAGATTGCTTGCTGGGGTGTTTGAGGGTTGTCTACGCCTGAGAATGGGTGCATAGGCTGCCCAACTTGTGGTTACATAGCCAAGAACTCCTTCTATTTGATTAGTAGAATCCGACGAACTCTATTTTGTTTTCTTTCTTCATTTTGTTTTATTTTGTGACAATCTTCTATACTAGTTCTAGCTCCATACTTTTATCGACAATTGGATTGACTTAACTGACTTAAGAGCGAGATCTTAAGCATCCTAAACATCCCCACGTCCCTGTGTTCAACTCCATATATCTACTTTGACTCCATAATAAAGTTGCGGGGGTCCTTGAAGGTTTTGTGTTATAAATTTAAAGTCTGACCCTCTTTTGGAGCCGATCAACTTTTGGCACCATTGTTGGGGATGTAGTTTTCCACATTTACATGCCTAAAAGATTTTGTTCCGTCATCCTTAGTCCTATATATGCATAGTTCCTATTTTGTTTTACACATACTTGTTCATATATACTGAATAGTTTTTTTTTATACATCTTTTCAGCCAGGGATCTTGCATCGGCAATACAAGTTATCTTATCCACATATCCTCCCGATGTTTTCCACAGTTCCGACTGCTGGTAAATAATTGAAGGCCATGCTCTATAGCTAGTCGAGCTATACTTGCCTCCACCGTCATCATATGTTGAAATTCCAAAAAAGGAGATGGAGGATCAACCCTCGACTTCTGTGTTGATCTGGGATCAAGTGTTGATTAGAGCAATGGAGCTAGCCGGAGAAAGTGTCAACACACTCACCTCCTTAGCTCCTCATCTCCAAGAAAATGTCAATCTGCTCCAGTAGCTACTAGAAAAGTAAGATCATCATCTTCGAGTAGCCACTGAGATTGTAGACCATAGTAGAAGTATACTTCAAACTATTGAACAAGGATTCGCCCGAGTGCATCAGTTTGATACAGCGGATTCCCAAGAGAAATGTATAGTAGAATTGATAGATCTTGAAAACATTACTGCTCAAGTCCAACAGCTTCATGAAAGGATGTTGAATAGGGTAGGAGGCTTTAAGATCTCATCGATTTGGTTACCATTCAATTTCACATGCCATCACACAACCATGAAGATTACAGTCATCAGAACCATTCCATTGGGACTGAATTGGAACATGCCTCACCATCCTATTCAGACCATCAACAGATTCACCCAGATTTTTCTGTGAAGACCAACCTACCTGGGGAAGCCCTTCATTCTATCCCAATGATTCAGTTAATCAACCAATGGAAGATACAAACCACAAGCATGAATGGTTCTACAATGATGACGATCAGGGTAGTCAAACAACCTCACAACATGAAGGTCAATTTGAAGAACCTGAATCAGATGTTGATCTAGATCAGAGTGATACCTCTCATATTGAAACTTTTCACTTCACTTTGAGTAGTCAGCCATTCATGGTTTGGAACAATTCGTTTGATGAAAGAGATGACAACAATTCATCTCAGTGGAGTGAGTATATTGATGATGATGAAGTGGACCAACATGAGCCGACATTGTCCATAATCCCTTTTCAAGGAAAAGTTGACATCAAGGGAGCAGGATGGACGATCCACTACAACATGGATGTTGAGCATGAAGATACCCTGAACCCCATAGAAGGTGACAAGCTTGGGGTTGTAGAACTGCAAACAAACTCAACTGCAGATACATCTTATTCAGAAGATGATTAGATGACTCAGACTATACATGAAAGTTTATCTGAGCATCCAACCACAAGTTCAGAGGTGAGGAGGGAAGAGAGGAGCCCTCTAGAAGACTTTTAGCCTCACCCCTCCATTTCATCCTGTGTCGTCATCCTAGGGCCTTTCTATTCATATTCATACATTGAGGGGTACCTTGAGGATGCTCTATCGAAGAACTCATTTCAGTACAATTCAAATAAATCCCAACATAGAGATGACTTCATAGAGTCGCTGAATTTTATTCCTCTTCTTTAGACTCGGAAGGGCCCACATCTTTGCCTATTCTACTCCTACATGGTGGGTCCGATCGGCAAGACACAAGTAAGACATACCCCAAAACTGTGGATTTGGGATCAAAGTGTAGGAGTTGTAGGGAAGCCACCCCCTATTACCTACACAATTTTTCTTTAATTTTAAATTTTAAAATTTTGCATAATAAAGTGAATTCAAGTTCTATCTTTCCTCTAACTATTTAAATTTAGTTTCCTTTGCATCATCTAGATTTCTTTTACTCCATATTGCATGTTGTTCCTCCTTTTTCACCCTGACAGTGGCTTTTGGTCTATGATTTCAAAAGACATTCTTTGGTATATCTTGTTGTTCTCCTGCGGTGTTTGATTCTGAAGCTATTTTCAACACATTCCACCCTCATTTTATCCGCTTACATCTAGATTCTCTGAGACTTGAGCTCGCCCAGGCCAGCCTCAGCATGGTCGTGTCAGGCCTGTATAGTCGGGCCACTCTCGTGTTTTTGTCCAAACTTCTCACTTGCCAACCAACAGTCAAAAGCGGTCATTTTTTGAATTTTTCATCTCGGAACGACCGTACCCAGTTTCGCACGACCGTGGCAGATGTTGCGTTACGTGAAAAATCACTTTACACAAGAAGTCCTTGGTTAAATAGTTAAAGTTCAATAAAATGACAATATTGTCGGCTTAACTGACTGACATGTCAGTTTGTCTCTGACTTTTCCATCTTTTTGATTGACTTTTACGCTTTGAATGGATTTTTACACCTTTAATCGAGATTTTCGCCATTGGACCGCATTTCCCACCACCTTAGCACGAACGTGTCCAACTCAACATGGTTGGGTCGAGGGTGATCTGTGAGAACCCATTACACTAAACAAGATTACTCAAAACATAAAGCACAATCAATCACTAATTAATCACATACCCAAAAATATGGGTAAATAAAATTGATTTCAATGTCAGCACCTGATCAGAAACATTTGCATAAGAGCCCAACATCTTTCTTATATCCATACTATGCCAAGAATTTGATACAAATTGTTCAATTGCCTTACCTACAACATATATGCACAGTAGAACAATATTTGTATATGCCACACAACAAACATTAACATGCTAACAAAATTTTGATTCGTTTGGAACACCATATACAAACTTTTCCTACCCAGATCTGAGAGTATAAGGACGACTCTAGGACACACTAAACATCTAATCAACTTTCTTAAAGAATCATTACTATATCTCCTCTTTTCTACCACATGTTTGTTTTCATCACTTCCGATTACCTAAAAAGATGTGGCGAACCACAAGGGTGAGACCCATGTCCCAGCAAGAGATATAACCTCCAGCAACGTTTATTGATTACAACATTTTTAAGTAATTAAAAAGTTAAGCAGTTTAATTAGATATAACAAATAAGCTCAACAATATTGATGATTAACAAAATACATAAAGGAGCAGATAATAACTATCATCATTAACCAGACTATCATCCTTTATCTTGTTGACAATATAAGCAATTCAGTAGCATATGCATATCTAGCATCATGAGCAAGTCTAGTAACATAGCATAGCTAACAACATGAGCACGTCTAATTGGTTAAACATATCAACATCATAAGAAGAGCTAACAATATAAGCACAACTAACTGGATAAGCATGATTCACAGTATATGCATCTCTAGTTACGAAGGCATGGCTAGCATGCTAAACATAAGTAACAACATGAGATAGCTAGCATCATGATTATAATCAGTAGTAGCAGTATAGTTATCAACATAATCAGGGCTACTGTATGTATTCATCTACAATCTAAAGCATATCCACAACCTATGTATATCTACTATATCTTAATTTCTCTAAGCATCATCTTTGTGTAAAGATAACAAACAAGGGTTATCATCCAATGTGAAACGTCATGTATAACCCTAAACAAATATGCTACATGGATGTATTACATCTTTTATTATGACATGGGGAATTTGAATCATACCATTCAAAGTCCAACTGACCCATGCAAAGGGCTATTCGGTTCCGTACAAGATCTAGGAGTGTTGGTATCCTAAGATCTCTTCCCCTCGATCAGTATGAGTAAAAAGGCAGTGGCATATCAGTAAAATCTTCCACCACAACGACATATAGTCAAACTACTAACAACTAGTCCACCCTTGGTATAGGTCACGACACAAGAAACCAGGGTATACAAACCCAATCACTGAGGTACAACCACATTTATCCTCTTATCACATCAAGTTATAATCACCTAGACACGACCACAACCGTTATCAATCACCACAGATGTATGAGGCATGACCATAGCCAACCTCCAAAATCTTCATTGTGAATGACAATGATATATCCTCAACCTACAACCCCACATACTCAACAATATGCACTCTGAGTTTCCCGTACGAATACTCATTTCACCATCCAACAAGGTCTTACACTGAAGATGGCTCTACGACACATGGCACTACATGATTAGAGTTGCACTTGATTAGTTATGCCAATTGGGTGACTTAAGGATGCTTCAAAAAAGTATACATACAAACCCTAATTAACTTCTAGCAAGCATATAAATATCACAACTTTTAAAAGATATAAAAATGTGTGAAACATAATTTTTTATCTCATCATCACATGGTACTATTCACTTGCCATTCATGAGACACACTAGTCATCATACTATCACAAACTATAAATCCTTTTCACAATATCAAAGGGTATCAACCCTTAACAACATAAGAGAATTACACCTCATTCAGGGCTCAACCATGCCCAAAGGTCATTAAAACCATCATACTATCACATGATATAAATCCTTTTCACAATATCACATGGTATCAACCCTTATGAACACAAGAGGAACACCCCATTTAGGGCTCAACAACCATGCCCAAAGGTCATTAAGACCATCATATTATTCCTTGCAAGATCATCATTATCTTTGCATGCCTTATAATAAGCTCAACATTATCACTTACATTTAATACATCAAATCAACACAATATTGCATTAATGAGCTAGGAGATATTCGTAAACAATCATATCAGGGTTATATTAACATTAAGAACATTGCTTTATTACATCAACATGCAAGGAGTCTAGATATGATTCACCCTCATCATATTCATAATGCACATATTTAGCATAAGAAAGTATCAACCATGTGGCTATGATAAACACCAATTAAAATATTAAGGTTATAATCATATTAAGGACGTTATTCCACCATCATTCCTTCATATAAGAATGTTAAACATAAATACTCATCTTTATCTATTTTCATTAGAGTTAGGTTCAACATGATAAATTATATCAATGTTACTAATCAACACTTATATCCAAATCCTAACTCACGGCATCCCCATTGGATCATGGATGCATAAGGTGAAGCATCACCATCACATTCCATACTATTCTCAAGTATTAACCCACACATAAATCAAGGTGTAACCATCAAGTTATAACATATACTTGGAGAGTTGTATAGTTGCACAGTGTTTTCTCTATATCTATCGAAAACAATCTCATCCTTGGGACATGGTCCAGTTCTCTACTGCCATTCCTTTCCTCTCCCTGAAGGTTGAGTCACGTTGTACCTCTCACTTTGCTCGATTTGTACCTCTCCCTGACCGTCAACCCTCTCCCTGAAGGTCGATTTGTTCGTCTCCTTACAGTCGAGTCACTCCATACCTCTCGCTAATGCTCAAGCCATTTCCATCCCTCTCCCATATGGTCGCTTCATTCCTTTCAAAAAAAGTAATAGAGTACTCCATAATTGTATTAGTCATTGAATCATTTAGTTATATTAAAGCTAGGTATAACAAGCTATACCTCATTAGGGTTACATATCAACACAATATGGTTATCATCCCTTCTATTTATATGAGTGAATTGGTAAGACTACCTTATTAAGGGTAACCCTCCATTTGTTCCATCATCATTCAACCCATATCACCATACCACAATGTCACCCAGAACCATTGGATGTCAAAAAGGTAAGACCGTTGATTGTTTACATAAGTAAACAACTTGGATAAACCACCTATGAAGTCCTTGATTTGTGCTCTGGAAAGACTCACCATCTAACCCTAGACATCCCTTGATTAACAACATAGAAAGTTCTATTGAGAGTAGGGTAAAACCCACAATCGAATGTTCAGTTAAAATAAGCCATCCATTGTCAACAAGTAAGGTCCTTAAGTTGACCATATAAAGTAAACCATATAAATCACATTATTAGGGACAAAATATTACATTATCCATCATTTCACCTTATTGGAGGAATAAACATTAGATCATGACCATTGGGTCAAGTTCATATGTTAAAACCATCAATAATAGTATAGGTCTGACCATTGCATCAAGTGACCCAAGAAACCATTGGTATAAGGCTTAATTGATGCTACAACTACAATGATTAACTCACCATAGGTTGTAGATACCTGATACACCATCATTATTTACCATTAAGTCACCATAGGTTGTTAGATCAACACTATATTCATTAATCAACATCAAATATTAAGCTAATGTTATCATTGATTGATAACATCAGTAGTGTGCTTAATGGTTGATCATTAAACTTCTAATTGATCCAAAACCTGACCTAAAGGGGTGACCAAAGGTTGTCACAATCATATGACACCTTTGATCTTGACCATCAGTTATCATGAAGACAACACCATAGGGTTGTTGCAATGGTACCATCATCGGGTCATGGGTTTATAGAAGAAATCAGCTTTAAACCCTAAAATTGACCATCGGTTGATAGGTGATTAGCACCATAGGTTGTCAAACCAACCTGATACAAGTCATATTATACCTTAGGAATAACTTACAACTGATCATGGGTTCATCTAGAACTGAATTCAGAACAGGGAACATCATAAAAATCGAAATCTAAGTCAAGCATAGCTTTTTAGTGCATGGATCATCATTTTCAAGAAAGAACATGATCTAGAAAGCTTATGGTAAGCAATAAACGTGGAGCAAGTTATAAAACTTGCCTCTAATGAGGAGATGAAACCCCACACAGAAGAAAAATTGAGCAAATAGGGTAGAAAATCCAAGAATAAGTTATGAATTCGTCCATCTAGCACCTTTCTTCATCAAAAGAGCAAACCTTAAGCATAAGGAGCAAGAAAGGTAGGGTTTTAGAGCTTTAGAGCAATTTCTACATGGAAAAGAAAGGTTCCGACCTAGATAAAAGTAGGAGGAATTATAAAAACGAAATAAATGGAGGAAAAAAGAAGATTCTTGCTCTTTTAGGTCAAGATCAATAGAAGGAAGCTTTTTCAACCCTAAAATGAAGTCAATTGCAACCCTAGATTCTTTTTCCAAGAAGGTCCCCTCTTTCTTCTTCCTTGGATAGGAAATTCATAGAAGAAAAGAGGGAATACGAGGTTTGTATAAGGAAGTGGTGGAGATCAAATGGCTCATTTTGGTGCTTAGGGATAAGTATATGAAATTTAAGATAAAGAAAAAGAAAAAGTTGAAGTTCTTATATCTTTCCAAGTGTACATAGCCGTAAACTATTAAAAATATACAAGCACACACACAAGAATATTCCCCGCCATCCATAGAGACATGCTTATACCTTGTTTCTTGAATTTCCAAGCAAAACAAATAACTCATTAGTTGATAGCTACTAAAGGTAGCTCATCCATGAAGGGGTAAACTCTAAAATACCCTTGGAGAAAACACCTTCAAACCAAAGATTAAATAGGTGACCCATGGATCAAAAAGATAAAAAATGATGAGATAATATCCAAGGAACATAATGCATGTGATAAATTGCAAAGAAAACCTCTCAATTGGGTAAATTGCAGAAAAGTCCAAAATGTGCATAAAATTGCATAACTTGCTCAAACAGTGTCCAAATAGGACCGAATTTGAAAATTAAACTTTACTTATGATTTAAAAGCATATAAAAAGGTTATATTAGGGTTATAAGAATGAAATTATGATAATTAAGCTTATTCAACTCATTAAGCAAGTTTAGGGGCCTTACAACTATAAACCCATAACTGGGATTTTGCCCCCGAAATCCAAGGTAAACAATGATGGGTACTTCCTTTGCACCTCATACTATTAACTTCACATGGTTAATTGCATATCATGGTGATGTTACATCATTCATACATATCTCATCTTGGGTCAGCACAAAACCCCGCACATAAGAAGACATTTGTAAATATGGAACATAGAAACTTATTATGCCACCTGTACAAATCTAATAGTAACTTTCAAATTTGGGACTCGATTGTCATCTTAAACTATTCTATATGTTGTATCACATGTCACTCAGAGGCCGGACTCACTGGATCTTACCAAACATAGAACATCAGGTATCTTTTATCATATGCAAGTTTTCAAGGTTTCATCTCTATGCTCCTTTAATGGTTGTTGTAATCAACAACTCAATCAACCATGTAGGCACCCCCTAGTTTTCAAGAGCTTATGAGGAATATGTTTTTAGAGGATTCTCCAATCATCTCAATGGTGGATTGACCATCTGTTTGGTTGAAGAATCATACACTTGTATATAACTGTTAACAAATATAACTTCCTGATTGACCTTGTTAGGGGTGGAGCAATGACATTGTCTTCATCTTATCAGGATTCACAAAACATACTTAACAGAGGTATAATAACTCCAAGAGGATACTCTAGTCAACCCTAAACTCACGCTTTCTAAAATTGTTACACATAAGTACAATTGTTTCAACATTCTTAAGGTTTAGCAAAGAAGTTAACCATGCTATTTACCATCTTTGAAGTACTTTGAGATGTCATCATTCAAAGCTTACTACAACTTGTAAGACATTACTTGAACACTCTGTTCCTCCTATTCATAAATTCTACTGGTACATTGGTTAGTCTAAAGGGAAATACCCTAAACTCACCATGGTCATGTAACTTATGTCATTCATTCTACTCTTATGTCTAAAGGATATTTTATCTTAAAGGAACACGATAGCACATGTTTACTGATCAGCAAACTATCTATCCTTGAAAGTGGTATAGCCCAACTATCATTGAACCATACACAACATTATAGAATCACTTTTGTTTTTTTTTTGTTTTTTTTCTTCCAAACAACATTTAGAGGGTCATCATCAACTCTCTCTCTCTCTAAGGAAGAGGAATACTTGGAATGTTCATTAAATAAGAATCTCCAACATTTACATATTTCTCATACTATTGATACATCTTGGATACTAGGATTCATTACCTTGGTATCCACCTCATGTGCTATAAGGAACTCACATCATTATCTCATCCACTTTTACCAACATAAAAAATATCAAGACATATAAGAGGAGTTTTCCTAATTATTGGAAGGCTCAAAAGCAAATTCATCACAAACTTTATGATCTTGGAACCATAGTCCAAGCAACCTTATGCTATAATAAGCTATCCACCCTCATGTTTGCAGTGAATCCACATGTACCAAGTGGCAATGATTAACTTAAAAGCTATGCCCTAGAAAGGAAAGACACAAAGGGAAACCCACTTCCCATACCATAGCAACATTGTTCAAGGGTCACTAGCAAAAAGGTAACCAATTCTATTTTCATTATGCAGGCTACAACTTCTTATGTACCATTTATCTTTTTCATTTTGAGTTCCTTACCATTAACATAGAAATAACCATGATTAACATATCTAATTAATCCTTCCTTGATGACTATTTATCACACTTGGTTATGTTCTCTTATTTTATTATATTTTTTAACCACGTATCAACAGGTAAATCATCATATTCCACATTTTCTTCATTAAACATGGATCATATGCCTTAATTTCTTTCACATGCTATGCTGATTTTACATTAACACTTTCTTACACACATAGGTTGGTCCGAGATTAACTCAGGTTCCACCTTATTCCTTTGTCAATTTTCTCATTTATCTTCTCATTTTATACTTATCATTGGAGCTATCTCCATCTTATGTGGATTTCATACCTTGAATCACTTTATAAGCATAGACTAATATGTCTTTTACTTCATTATCTTCTTGAATCACATCTACAAGAACTCCTCCTTTTCTTATTTGTATTCAGATTTAGATTTCATGGTGTTATGTCTTTCTCTTATAGTTACCAAACATTCAAGTTTTGATATATTATGATGCAATTCTCATCTTCTTTAAGGTAGGATTGAGATATTCACACCATGATTTCTTATTCATTATGCTCTTTAGATTGTCTCAAAATGACTACTTGATCAGAGTAAAAAGAAAGATAACAATCTAAGAGTTCCATACTTACCTTTCTTCAATAATTGAATACCTGGCAAGGGCATCCAAGTACTGAGATTAGGCAGTATGCACCATGTTTTTGTGTCATGTTCCTAACTTAGACATCATCCTAGTCTTAAGTCCTGCTGTCCCTGTACACTTAGTGAACCTAAAGCTCTGATAACAACTTGTGAGAACCCATTACACTAAACGAGATTACTCAAAACATAAAGCACAATCGATCATTAATTAATAACATACCCAAAAATATGGGTAAATTAAAATGGATTTCAACGTCAGCACCAACTCAGAAATATTTTCATAAGAGCCCAACATCTTTCTTATATCTATACTATGCCAAGAATTTGATACAAATTGTTCTATTAGCTTAGCTACAACATATATACATAGGAGAACAATATCTGTATATGACACACAACAAACATTAATATGCTAACAAAATTTCAATTCATTTGAAACACCATATACAAACTTTTCCTGCCCGGACCTGAGAGTACAGGGACGACTCTAGAACACACTAGACATCTAATCAAATTTCTCAAAGATTCATTACTATAGCTCCTCTTTTCTGCCACATGATTGTTTTCATCACTTCCGATTACCTAAAAAGATGTGGCGAACCACAAGGGTGAGACCCATGTCCCAGCAAGAGATATAACCTCCAGCAACATTTATTAGTTACAACAGTTTTAAGTAATTAAATAGTTAAGAAGTTTAATCAAATATAACAAATAAGCTCAGCAGTATTGATGATTAACAAAATACATAAAGGAGCAGATAATAACTATCATCGTTAGGCAGACTATCATCCTTTATCTTGTTGACAATATAAGCAATTCAGTAGCATATGCATATCTAGCATCATGAGCAAGTCTAGTAACATAGCATAGCTAACAACATGAAAATGTCTAATTGGTGGAACATATCAACATCATAAGAAGAGCTAACAACATAAGAACAACTATATGGATAAGCATGATTAGCAGTATATGCATCTCTAGTTACAAAGGCATGGCTAGCATGCTAAACATAACTAACACCATGAGATAGCTAGCATCATGATTATAATCAGTAGTAGCAGTATAGTTATCAACATAATCATGGCTACTGTATGTACACATCTACAATCTTAAGCATATCCACAACCTAAGTATATCTACTATCTCTTAAATTCTCTAAGGATCATCTTTATGTAAAGATAAAAAATAAGGGTTGTCATCCAATGTGAAAAGTCATGTATAACCCTAAACAAATATGCTACACGGCTGTATTACATATTTTATTACACCCTGGGGAATTTGAATTGTACCATTCAAAGTTCAACTGACCCCTACGAAGGGCTATTCGGTTTTGTACAAGATCTAGGAGTGTTGATATCCTAAGATCTCTTCCCCTCGATCAGTATGAGTAAAAAGGTAGTGACATATTAGTCAAAGTTGCCACCACGGTGACATATAGTCAAGCTTCTAACCACTATTCCACCCTTGGTACAGGTCATGGCACTAGAAACCAGGGTATACAAACCCAATAACTGAGGTACAACTGTAGTTGTCCTCTAATCACATCAAGTTATAATCACTGAGACACAACCACAACCATTACCAATCACATCAGATGTCTGAGGCATGACGATTGCCAACCTCCAAAATCTTCATTGTGGATGACAAGGATATATCCTCAATCTGCCACCCCACATACTCAACAGTATGTACTCTGAGTTTCCCTTACAAATACTCATTTCACCATCCAGTAAGGTCTGACACTGAAGATGGCTCTACGACATAGGGCACTACATGATTAGAGTTGCACTTGATTAGTTATACCAACTGGGTGAATTAAGTATGATTCAAACAAGTAGACATACAAACCCTAATTCACTTCTAGCAAGCATATAAATATCACAACTTCTAAAAGATATAAAAATGTGTGAAACATAATTTTTCATCTCATCATCACATGGTACTATTCACTTGCCATTCATGAGACACACTAGTCATCATACTATCACAAAATATAAATCCTTTTCACAATATCATAGGGTATCAACCCTTAATAACATAAGAGGATTACACCTCATTCAGGGCTCAACCATGCCCAAAGGTCATTAAGACCATCATACTATCACAGGATATAAATCCTTTTCACAATATCACAGGGTATCAACCCTTATGAACACAAGAGGAACACCCCATTTAGGGCTCAACCATGCCCAAAGGTCATTAAGACCATCATATTATTCCCTGCAAGATCATCATTATCTTTGCATGCCTTATAACAAGGCTCAATAACATCACTTACATTTAATACATCAGATCAACACAATATTGCATTAACGGGCTAGGAAATATTCGTAAACAATCATAGAAGGGTTATGTTAACATTAAGAGCATTGCTTTATTACATCAACATGCACGGAATCTAGATATGATTAACCCTCATCATGTTCATAATGCACATATTTAGCATAAGAAAGTATCAACCATGTGGCTATGATAACCACCAATTAACATATTAAGGTTATAATCATATTAAGTATGTTATTCCACCATCATTCCATCATATAAGAATGTTAAACATGAATACCCATCTTTATCTATTTTCATTAGAGTTAGGTTCAACATGATAAGTTATATCAATGTTACTAATCATCACTTATATCCAAATCCTAACTCACGGCATCCCCATTGGATCATGGATGCATAAGGTGAAGCATCACCATAACATTCCATACCATTCTCAAGTATTAACCCACACATAAATCATAGTGTAACCATCGAGTTATAGCATACTAGGGTTTCAACAATAGTAACAGAGTAATCCATAATTGTATTAGTCATTCATGACTATTCATGCCCAATTACCATCATTTAGTTATATTAAAGCTAGGTATAACAAGCTATACCTCATTAGGGTTACATATCAACACAATATGGTTATCATCCCTTCTATTCATATGAGTGAATATGTAAGAATACCTTATTAAGGGTAACCCTCCATTTGTTCCATCATCATTCAACCCATATCACCATACCATAATGTCACCCAGAATCATTGGATGTTAAAATGGTAAGACCATTGACTGTTTACATAAGAAAATACCTTGGATAAACCACCTATGAAGTCCTTGATTTTTTCTCTAGATCACCATATAACCCTAGACATCCCTTGATTAACAACATAAAAAGTTCCATTGAGAGTAGGGTAAAACCCACAATCGACTATTCAATTAAAACAAGCCATCCATTATCAACAAGTAAGCTCCTTAAGTTGATCATATAAAGGAAACCATATAAATCAAATTATTAGGACCAACATATTACATTAGCCATAATTCCACCTTATTGGAGGAATAAACATTAGATCTTGACCACTGGGTCAAGTTCATATGTTAAAACCATCAATAACAGTATAAGTCTGACCATTGCATCAAGTGACCCAAGAAACCATGGGTCTAAGGCTTAATTGATGCTACAAATACAATTCTTAACTCACCATAGGTTGTAGAGACCTGATCCACCATCATTAGTGACCATTAAGTCACCATAGGTTGTTAGATTAATACTATATTCATTAATTTACATCAAATATTAAGCTAATGTCATCATTGATTGATAACATCAATAGGGTGCTTAATGGTTGTTCATTAAACTTATAATTGATCCAAAACCTGAACTAAAGGGGTGACCATAGGTTGTCACCATCATATCACAACTTTGATCTCGAACATCAGTTATCATGAAGACAACACCATAGGGTTGTTGCAATGGTACCATCACCGGGTCATGGGTTTATAGAAGAAATCAGCTTTAAACCCAAAAATTGACCATCAGTTGATAGATGCTTAGCACCATAGGTTGTCAAACCAACCTTATCCAAGTCATATTATACCTTAGGAATAACGTACACATGATCATAGGTTCATATAGAACTAGAATCAGAATAGGGAACATTATAAAAATCGAAATCTAAGTCCAGCATAACTTTTTAGTGCATGGATCATCATTTTCAAGCAAGAACATGATCTAGAAAACTTATGGTAAGTAATAAACGTGGAGCAAGTTACAAAACTTTCCTCTAATGAGAAGATGAAACCCCACACATAATAAAACTCGAGCGGGTAGTGTAGAAAATCCAAGAATAAGTTATGAATTTGTCCATCTAGCACCTTTCTTCATCAAATGAGTAAACCCTAAGCATAAGGAGCAAGAAAGGTAGGGTTTTAGAGCTTTAGAGAAATTTATACCATGGAAAAGCAAGGTTCTGACCTGGATAAAGGTATAAGGAAGGATAACAAAGAAATAAACGGAGGAAAGAAGGAGATTCTTATCTTTTAGGTCAAGATCACTGGAAGGAATCTTTTTCAACCCTAAAATGAAGTCAATTGCAACCCTAGATTCTTTTTCCAAGAAGGTCCCCTCTTTCTTATTCCTTGGATAGAAAATTGAAAGAATCAAAGAGGGAGTAAGAGGTTTGTAGAAGGAGGGAAGTGGTGGAGAGAAAATGGCTCGTTTTGGTGCTTTTGGATAAGTATATGAAACTTTAAGATAAAGAAAAAGAAAAAGTTGAAGTTCTAGTATCTTTCCAAGTGTCTGTAGCCTTAAAATATTAAGAATATATAAGAACACACACAAGAAGATCCCCCACCATCCATATAGACATGATTATCCCTTGTTTCTTAAATTTCCAAGCAAAACAAATAACTCATTAGTTGATAGCTACTAAAGGTAGCTCATCCATGAAGGGGTAAACCCTAAAATACCCTTGGAGAAAACACCTTCAAACCAAGGATTAAATAGGTGACACATGGATCAAAAAGATCAAGAATGATGATAGAATATACAAGGACCATAATTCAAGTGATAAATTGCAAAGAAAACCTCTCAATTGGGTAAATTGTAGAAAAGTTCAAAATGTGCATAAATTTGCATAACTTGCTCAAACAGTGTCCAAATTGGACCAAATTTGAAAATTAAGCTTTCCTTATCATTTCAAAGCATATACAATGGTTAGATTAGGGTTATAAGAATTAAATTATGATAATTAAGCTTATTCAACTCATTAAGAAAGTTTAGGGGTCTTACAACTATAAACCCCTAACAGGGATTTTGCCCCTGAAATCCAAGGTAAACAAATATGGGTACTTCCTTTACACCTCATCCTATTAACTTCACATAGTTACTTTCATATCATGGTGATGTCACATCATTCATACATATCTCATCTTGAGTCTGCACAAAAAACTCCACATAAGAAGACATTTGCATAATATGGAACGTAGAAACTTGTTGTGCCGCCAATACAAATCTAATAGTAACTTTTAACTTTAGGACTCGATTGTAATCTTGAACTATTATATATGTTGTATCACACATCACTCAGAGGCCACACTCACTAGATCTTACCCAACATAGAACATCATGTATCTATTATCATATGCAACTTTTCAAGGTTTCAACTCTATGCTCCTTTAATGGTTGTTGTAATCAAGAACTCAATCAACCATGTAGGAACCCCCTAGTTTTTAAGAACTTATGAGGAATACGTTTTTAGAGGATTCTCAAATCATCTCAATGGTGGACTGACCATCTATTTGGTTGAAGAATCATACACTTGTATATAACTCTTAACAAATATAACTTCCTGATTGACCTTGTTAGGGGTGGAGAAATGACATTGTCTTCATATTATCAGGATTCACATAACATACTTAATAGAGGTATCATAACTGCAAGAGGATACTCTAGTCAACCCCCAAATCACTCTTACTAAAATTGTTACACATAAGTACAGTTGTTTCAACATTCTTAAGGTTTATCAAAGATGTTAACCATGCAATTAACCATCTCTAAAATACTTTGAGATGTCATCATTCAAAGCTTGCTGCAACTTGTAAGACATCACTTGAATACTCTGTTCCACCTATTCATAAATTTATTGGTACATTGGTTAGTCTAAAGGGAAATACCCTAACTCACCATGGTCATGTAAATTATGTCATTCATTCTAACTCTTATGTCTAAAGGATATTTTATCTTAAAGGAACACGATAGAACATGTTTACTGATAAGAAAACTATCTATCCTTGAAAGTGGTATAGCCCAACTATCATTGAACCGTACACAACATTATAGAATCACTTTTGTTTTTGTTTTTGTTTTTTTTTGTTTTGTCTTCCAAACAACATTTAGAGGGTCATCATAAACTCTCTCTCTCTCTCTAAGGAAGAGGAATACTTGGAATGTTCATTTAATGAACATCTCCAACCTTCACATATTTCTCATATTGTTGATACATCTTAGATACTAGGATTCATTACCTTGGTATCCACCTCATGTGCTATAAGGAACTCACATCATTACTTCATCCACTTTTACCAACATAACAAATATCAAGACATAGAAGAGGAGTCTTCCTAATTATTGGAAGGCTCAAAAGCAAACTCATCACAAACTTTATGAGCTTGGAACCATAGTCCAAGCAACCTTATGCTATAATAAGCTATCCATCCTCATGTTTGCAGCAAATCCACATGTACCAAGTGGCACTAATTCACTTGAAATCTATGCCCTAGAAAGGAAAGACACAAAGGGAAACCCACTTCCCATACCATAGAAACATTGTTCAAGGGTCACTAGCAAAAAGGTAACCAATTCTATTTTCGTTATGCAGGCTACAACTTCTTATGTATCATTTTATCTTTTTCATTTTGAGTTCCTTACCATTAGCATAGGAATCATCATGATTAACATATCTCATTACTCCTTCCTTGATGACTATTTATCACACTTGGGTATGTTCTCTTATTTTATTATATTTTTTAACCACTTATCAACATGTAAATCATCATATTCCACATTTTCTTCATTAAACATGGATCACCTACCTTAATTTCTTTCACATGCTATGCTGATTTTACATTAACACTTTCTTAAACACATAACTTGGTCTAATATTAACTCAAGTTCCACCGTTTCCTTTGTCATTGTTCTCATTTATCTTCTCATATTATACTTATCATTGGAATTCTCTCCATCTTATGTGGATTTCATACCTTGAATCACTTTATAAGCATAGACTTATCTGTCTTTTACTTCATCATCTTCTTGAATCACATCTTTAAGAACTCCTCCTTTTCTTATTTGTATTCAGATTTAGATTTCATGGTGTTGTATCTTTCTCTTATAGTTACCAAACATTCAAGTTTTGATATATTATGATGCAATTCTCATCTTCTTTATGGTATGATTGAGATAATCACACCATGATTTCTTATTCATCATGCTCTTTAGATTGTCTCAAAATGACTACTTCATCAGAGTAATCAGAAAGATAACAATCTGAGAGTTCCATACTTACCTTTCTTCAATAATTGAATACCTGGCCAGGACATCCAAGTACTGAGATAAGGCAATATGCACCATGTTTTTGTGTCACATTCCTAACTTAGACATCATCCTAGTCTTAAGTCCTAGTGTCCCTGTAGACTCAGTTAACCTAAAGATCTGATACCAACTTGTGAGAACCCATTACACTAAATGAGATTACTTAAAACATAAAGCACAATCGATCACTAATTAATCACAAACCCAAAAATATGGATAAATTAAAACCGATTTCAACGTTAGCACCAGCTCAGAAACATTTGCATAAGAGCCCAACATCTTTCTTATATCCATACTATGCCAATAATTTGATACAAATTGTTCTATCACCTTAGATACAACATATATACACAACAGAACAATATTTGTATATGCCACACAACAAACATTAACATGGTAATAAAATTTTGATTCGTTTGAAACACCATATATAAACTTTTCCTGCCCTGACCTGAGAGTTCAGGGATGACTCTAGGACACACTAGACATCTAATCAACTTTCTCAAAGATTCATTACTATAGCTCCTCTTTTCTGCCACATGTTTGTTTTTGTCACTTCTGATTACCTAAAAATATGTGGCGAACCACAAGGGTGAGACCCATGCCCCAACAAGATATATAACCTCTAGCAACATTTATTGATTACAACATTTTTAAGTAATTAAATAGTTAAGAAGTTTAATCAGATATAATAAATAAGCTCAACAGTACTGATGATTAACAAAATACATAAAGGAGCAGATGATAACTATCATCATTAGCCAGGCTATCATCCTTTATCTTATTGACAATATCAGCAATTCAGTAGCATATGCATATCTAGCATAATGATAAGTCTGGTAACATAGCATAGCTAACAACATGAGCATGTCTAATTGGTTGAACATATCAACATCATAAGAAGAGATAACAACATAAGAACAAGTATCTGGATAAGCATGATTAGCAGTATATGCATCTCTAGTTACAAAGGCATGGCTAGCATGCTAAACATAACTAACAACATGAGATAGCTAGCATCATGATTACAATCACCAGTAGTAGTATAGTTATCAACATATTCATGGCTATTGTATGTATGCATCTACAATCTTAAGCATATCCACAACCTAAGTATATCTACTATCTCTTAATTTCTCTAAGCATCATCTTTATGTAAAGATAACAAACAAGTGTTGTCATCCAATGTGAAACGTCGTGTATAACCCTAAACAAATATGCTACATGGATGTATTACATGTTTTATTACGCCTTGGGGAATTTGAATCATACCATTCAAAGTCCAACTAACCCTTGAGAAGGGTTGTTCAGCTCTGTACAAGATCTAAGAGTGCCGATGTCCTAGGATCTCTTTCCCTCGGTCAGTATGAGTAAAAAGGTAGTGACATATCAGTCAAAGCTGCCACTACATCGATATATAGTCAAGATGCTAACCACTAGTCCACCCTTGGTATAGGTCATGACACTAGAAACCAAGGTATAAAAACCCAATCACTGAGGTACAACCGTAGTTGTCCTCTAATCACATCATGTTATAATCACCGAGACACTACCACATCCATTCTCAATCACATCAGATGTATGAGGAATGACCATAGCCAACCTCCACAATCTGCATTGTGGATGACAAGGATATATCCTCAACCTGCCACCCCCACATACTCAATAGTATGTGCTCCGAGTTTCCCTTAGGAATACTCGTTTCACCATCCAGCAAGTTCTGACACTGAAGATGGCTCTACGCCACAGGGCACTACATGATTAGAGTTGCACTTGATTAGTTATGCCAATTGGGTGAATTAAGGCTACATCAAACAAGTGGACCTACAAACCCTAATTCACTTCTAGCAAGCATATAAATATCCCAACTTTCAAAAGATATAAAATGTGTGAAACATAATTTTTCATCTCATCATCACATGGTACTATTCACTTCCCATTCATGAGACACACTAGTCATCTTACTATCACAAAATATAAATCATTTTTAAAATATCATAAGATATTAACCCTTATCAACATAAGAGGATTACACCTCATTTCGGGCTCAACCATGCCCAAAGTTCATTAAGACCATCATACTATCAAAGGATATAAATCCTTTTCACAATATGACAGTGTACCGACCCTTATGAATACAAGAAGATTACACCCCATTTATGGCTGAACCATGCCCAAAGGTCATTAAGACCATCATATTATTCCCTGTAAGATCATCATTATCTTTGCATGCCTTATAACAAGGCTCAACAACATCACTTACATTTAATACATCAGATCAACAAAATATTGCATTAATGAGCTAGGAGATATTCATAAACAATCATAATAGGGTTATATTAACATTAAAAACATTCCTTTATAACATCAACATGCAAGGAATCTAGATATAATTAACCCTCATCATATTCATAATGCACATGTTTAGCATATGAAGGTATCAACCATGTGGCTATGATAACCACCAATTAACATATTAAGGTTATGATCATATTAAGGAGGTTATTCCACCATCATTCCATAATATAAGAATGTTAAAGATGAATACACATCTTTATCTATTTGCATTAGAGTTAGGTTCAACATGATAAATTATATCAATGTTACTAATCAACACTTATACCCAAATCCTAACTCATGACATCCCCATTGGATCATGGATGCATATAGTGAAGCATCACCATAACATTCCATACTATTCTCAAGTATTAACCCACACAAAAATCAAGGTGTAACCATCGGGTTATAGCATACTAGGGTTTCAACAACAGTAACAAAGTACTGCATAATAGTATTAGTCATTCAAGGACTATTCATACCCAGTTACCATCATTTAGTTATATTAAAGATAGGTATAACAATCTATACCTCATTAGGGTTACATATCAACATAATATGGTTATCATACCTTCTATTCATTTGAGTGAATAGGTAAGACTTCCTTATTAAGGGTAACCCTCCATTTGTTCCTTCATCATTCAACCCATATCACCATGCCACAATGTCACCCAGAACCATTGGATGTTAAAAAGGTAAGACCATTGATTGTTTACATAAGTAAAAACCTTATATAAACCACCTATGAAGTCCTTGATTTGTTCTCTAGAAAGAGTCACCATCTAACCCTAAACATCCCTTGATTAACAACATAACAAGTTCCATTGAGAGTAGGGTAAAACCCACAATCGACTGTTCAGTTAAAACAAGCCATCCATTGTCAACAAGTAATCTCCTTAAGTTGATCATACAAAGGTAACCATATAAATCACATTATTAGGACCAACATATTACATTATCCATCATTCCACCTTATTGGAGGAATAAACATTATATCTTGACCATTGGGTCGAGTTCATATGTTAAAACCATCAATAACAATATAGGTCTGACCATTGCATCAAGTCACCCAAGAAACCATTGGTCTAAGGCTTAATTGATGCTACAACTACAATGATTAACTCACCATAGGTTGTAGAGACCTGATTCACCATCATTAGTGACCATTAAGTCACCATAGGTTGTTAGATTAACACTATATTCATTAATAAGCATCAAATATTAAGCTAATGTCATCATTGGTTGATAACATCAATAGGGTGCTTAATGGTTGATCATTAAATTTCTAATTGATCCAAAACCTTACCTAAAGAGGTGACCATAGGTTGTCACCATCATCTGACACCTTTGATCTCGACCATCAGTTATCATGAAGACAACACCATAGGGTTGTTGCAATGGTACCATCATCGGGTCATGGGTTTATAGAAGAAATCAGCTTTAAACCCTAAAATTGACCATCGATTGATAGGTGTTTAGCACCATAGGTTGTCAAAACAACATGATCTAGGTCATATTATACCTTAGGAGTAACGTAAAAATGATCACTTTTTCATCTAGAACTGAAATAATAATAGGTTACATTATAAAAATTGAAATCTAAGTCAAGCATAGGTTTTTAGTGCATGGATCATCATTTTCAAGCAAGAACATGATCTAGAAAGCTTATGGTAAGAAATAAACGTGGAGAAAGTTATAAAACTTGCCTTTAATGAGAATATGAAACCCCACACAGAAGAAAACTTGAGCAGGTAGGGTAGAAAATCCAAGAATAAGTTATGAATTCGTCCATCTAGCACCTTTCTTCATCAAATGAGCAAACCCTAAGCATAAGGAGAAAGAAAGGTAGGGTTTTAGAGCTTTAAAGCAATTTCTACCATATAACAGAAAGGTTCTGACCTGGAGAAAGATAGGAGGAAGGATAAAAAAGAAATAAATAGATGAAAGAAGGATATTCTTACTCTTTTAGGTCAAGATCACTAGAAGGAAGCTTTTTCAACCCTAAAATGAAGTTAATTGCAACCCTAGATTCTTTTTCCAAGAAGGTCCCCTATTTATTCTTCCTTGGATAGGAAATTAGAAGAAGAACATAGGTAGGACGAGGTTTGTAGAAGGAGGGAAGTGGTGGAGAGAAAATGGCTCATTTTTGTGCTTAGGGATAAGTATATCAAAATTTAAGATAAAGAAAAAGAAAAAATTGAAGTTCTAGTATCTTTCCAAGTGTCCATTGCCTTAAACTATTACGAATATACAATAATACACACAAGAAGATCTCCCACCATCCATATAAACATGCTTATCCCTTATTTCTTGAATTTCCAAGAAAAATAAATAACTCATTAGTTGATAGCTACTAAAGGTAGCTCATCCATGAAGGGGTAAACCCTAAAATACCTTTGGAGAAAACACCTTCAAACAAAGGATTAAATAGGTGCCCCATGGCTCAAAAAGCTCAAGAACGATGATAAAATAAACAAAGAACATAATGCAAGTGATAAATTGCTATGAGAACCTCTCAATTGGGTAAATTGTAGAAAAGTCCAAAATGTGCATAAAATTGCATAACTTGCTCAAATAGTGTCCAAATTGGACCAAACTTGAAACTTAAGCTTTCCTTATGATTTCAAAGCATATAAAAAGGTTATATTAGGGTTATAATAATTAAATTATGATAATTAAGCTTATTAAACTCATTAAGCAAGTTTAGGGTCCTTTCAACTATAAACCCCTAATAGGGATTTTGCCCCCGAAATCCAAGGTAAACAAAGATGGGTAATTCCTTTGCACGTCATCCTATTAACTTCACATGGTTACTTGCATATCATGGTGATTCCACATCATTCATACATATCTCATCTTGGGTCAGCACAAAAACCACCACATAAGAAGGCATTTGCAAATATGGAACATAAAAACTTGTTGTGCCACCTGTACAAATCTAATAGTAAATTTCAACTTTGGGACTTGATTTTCATCTTGAACTATTCTATATGTTGTATCACGTATCACTCAAAGGCCACACTCACTGGATCTTACCAAACATAGAACATCATGTATCTATTATCATATGCAAGTTTTCAACGTTTCATCTCTATGCTCCTTTAATGGTTGTTGTAATCAACAACTCAATCAACCATGTAGGCACCCCCTAGTTTTCAAGAACTTATGAGGAATATATTTCTTGAGGATTCTCCAGTCATCTTAATGGTGGACTAACCATCTGTTTGGTTGAAGAATCATACACTTGTATATAACTATTAACAAATATAACTTCCTGATTGACATTGTTAGGGGTGGAGCAACATCATTGTCTTCATATTATCATGATTCACATAACATACTTAACAGAGGTATCATAACTCCAAGAGGATACTCTAGTCAGCCCCCAACTCAATCTTGCTATAATTGTTACACATAAGTACAGTTGTTTCAACATTCTTAAGGTTTAGCAAAGATGTTAACCATGCTATTAACCATCTCTAAAATACTTTGAGATGCCATCATTCAAAGCTTGATACAACTTGTAAGACATTACTTGAACACTCTATTCCTCCTATTCATAAATTCTATTGGTAAATTGGTTAGTCTAAAGGGAAATAACCTTTAGATTAGGGTTATAAGAATTCAATTATGATAATTAAGCTTATTTAACCCGTTAAGCAAGTTTAGGGGCCTTACATGATCATGTGCACCCATACTATAAATATCTCCAGGCTGAGACTTCTTTTCCCACACCAACCGCCCAAGTTCTCTCCTCCCCCGTGAAGCCCTTACGCCGCCCTGCATGTTTCCCATTTTTCCCTTGTTTCCCCCACCTGCTAGCAGGCCGGAAGCAACTGCCATAGCCACAGTGGCCGCAATAGAAGCATCCTCCGTAGCTGTAGCATCAGCCACCACCAGCGATGCCCCTTCCACCATAGTTTTCCTCCCCCTTTCATCCGTGACGACCAACATGGTTTTTGTTCTGGTGCCACCATGAGCACCGCCATCCTCTTTTCCGCCGCTGCAACCTTCTCCTCCTAAGACACTTTCTCCAACTTGCCCGCAGGACTATGCACATTGTCGATGAAAGCAGAACCCCACCAAACTAATGTCATCTCTGCCTATCAGCCCATGCAGCAGCCACCTCCGCTAAAGTCACAACAACCGCCCCAAGTAGTTACTATTTTTACCCGCCATATACACTTGGTCTCTGCCTTTGTCAGCCGCAGTAGCATTCTCACTGGCACGACCATGCCAGGGTAGGCCTGACCATGCTGAGAGTCAGTGGTAGACCCTATGGAAGCATCAAATTTCTCCACCCAAATGTGCCCATCTCATCATAGTCGTGCCCAGCCAGATTGGACCAAAAACCAGCACCTAAAAATCAACACCATGGACGCGATGAGAAATAGCTTCAAGAAGCTCAAGAAGACACTGTCACGAAAGAAAGGGGAAGGAAGATCCTCGTCATTGGAAGAGCATGAGAGACAATATATGCCCCATGCTACGTGAACCATGAACCCAGTATACGAACATGAGACCATGAATTCTGCTTTAGCAAGGTTCGGGTCGCACGAGACCGATTTAGACTATCGCTGCGTGTCTGCCACTCCGATGGACACCTACAATGGTGATTCGTTGGAGGAAGTCTCAAGTGAGAGATGGTTGAGATAACATCGTGACACCATGCTCCATACTTCAACCGGCCATCAGGAGGGCCCATCTGCAGTAGTGATACACAGAGCTTCATCTGTAGGGGACCAACATCGAGAATCAGCAGAACGATCAACGCCTTTATGCCGATCAACTTCATCGCATGATTCTTTTCAGGGGAGCAGATGCCGCCCTACTCCTAAAGGTGTCAACCAAAGCTCCCTCTCTTCTCCCCTATTTAGAAATATGAAGCAAAAGCAGCAATTTTATGCCTTAATAAAACACAAGCACAGACTGGTAGGCCTAAGATATGCTGACCCTACCCCACTCATCAGGCTCGAGATACAAGCACAGGTTGACAGATATCTTGCAGCTGTTGGCCTAGACATCCTTGCATACACATAATGTGATGCTTATCACAGATTCACCAGTGAGTTCTATGCTACGCTCGAGACCCAAAATGACCACCAGCACACTGTAATGCATTTTTTCCTATTGAACCAGAGCCTCCAAGTCACTGATGATCACCTTAATAGCTGGTTGTCACACTCTACTAAGAACTACACTGAGATGTCCAGGGGCCGGCTAGAGACAGGGGACAATGACTTTGACGCTGCTCAGGAATGGAAGATGCTTACGGGGGAAGATAAATATGTTTCTAGAGGCGCTAAAGATTTACACATCCACAACCCGACACTTCGTTATCTGCACCGGGTGATCGTGAATTTTGTTTTAGAGAAGTAGGACAGTCAATGGGTACTCAGCTTAGCGGACCTCTACATTTTGTGGTGTGAAACAATAGGAAGGAAAGTGAATGTGGGGAACTTCATCATCCGTCAATTTCAAAACTCTTTCAAGAAGTAGGTCCAGTTCATTCCAATGGCAGGTATTATCACTTTCATGGCACCCCATCTTGGGATTAGAGATGGACATTTGGTGTAGGTAAAGGCTAAGTGGTCCAATTTGGACTTGGATCACTTGATTCGCTCAGGGGGTGATCAAACAGACAACACAGGATATCTTTATATCTTTGGTCACATTAGGAACAAAGTACTACAACCAGCAAACACAAAGTTTGCATGTTAGACAATACCCATGGACATCTCTCTATTACATGCTTAGGGCAACGATCGTCAGGAAGGCAGGACTATAGGAGCATCTTCTTCAGCACCACCAATGCTAGAGCTTCAGGAGGCTAGACAACAGACATGGGAAACCTTCTATGACATTCCATATCAGGGAGGTCCCTATACAGAGATGCCTTCAACAAATTACCAGCAACCTCCTCAGTAGGAGCAATACGCCCCAAATCTCAATTTGGGGCACATTTATGAGTTTATGATTTATTTTAGGGTTGAATCCAATAGACGGTTCGATGCGCTAGAGCAGGATGTGTAGTACCTTAGATAGAGGTTCGACACAACCTTCCCTCCACCACCTCCTTTGACCTTTCAACAGCCATTCTAGCAACCCTTCCATCCTTTCTACCAGTCGACACAGGACTTTGGACAGTCATTCCACTTTCAACAGGGAATGCACCAGGACTATGAGAACCCACCAGGCAGCATCAACGACCTAAACCAGTATATACATAGTGACTACTAGTAGCATCTGCCTTCCACACCATCCAGATCTTGAGATTTTCTTGAGGACGAGCAAACATTTTAAGCTTGGGGTGGTAGGGTGTACCACCCTCTATCTTCTGCCTTTCCCTTTTATTTCTTTCCTTGCATGCATGTTTATCTTCTATGTTCCTTGCATTTAGCATAAATTTTTCGGCTTTGTAAGACTTGATTTCATAATTTTTAGCTTTGCAATTAAGGCTATGTGATGCAAATCTGAAATCACTCAAGTAGAGACATTAGACACCAATATGTGGAATGGTTAGTCATCATCAAAATATGGGTTTAGTCAATTTAGACGTGATTCAACATTGACCTTAATTGACCTTGAGTCAACATTCAAGATGACAAACCATTCCATAAATGTATTGAAAGCTTTTAAGTAAAACCATACCTTCGTAGAAACCTAGGGGTTTCAATAGGATTGAGCTCATATGCTCCCCCTCAATTGATGCTAGTGGAGTTCTCATACCCCCCCTCAATTGATGCTATTTCTCCTGCATTGTTAGCTTTCATAACATTTATAGAATACTATGTCTTCTACTCATATATGTTCTACACATATATGTCTTCTCCCATTTACCTTCTCCCCTTTATATTGACATGCATCTCTTCTTCATGTAAGACATGCCTTCTTCCTCTTTTGTCAAAAGAAGACATACCTTTCTCCCCCTTTGTCATTTCAAAAAGTGGGGTTATGAAGAAATAAGAAACACCACTTGTTAAGAGAGAGGAGATAACAAAAAGTTATATAAGGAGAGTAGAAGAGCACATTTAGGGGCTTGTCCAAGTATAGAAAGAAATGCAAGTTAAAGCATGCACTTGAACAACCCAAAATGCAAGATAAGGTGTTGTAGAAAAACAATAAATCACAATTTTGACCCTCAAGATGACAAAATTTGCCCAAAAAGTGCTAGGGCTCATGGTAAAGTGATGAGCCTTGCTCAGAAGGTCGTTTCTGCATGAAAAACACTAGTCTTGCACCAAAAACTTGTTGGGTTTTATGGGAGGCAGAGAAGGCAGCGGAAACAAAAAAATTCTCCTCCCAAACCCAGAACAAGGAAACGCATCAATGTCTATACAATAGGAAAGGATGGTTTGTGGAATCATACCTTGTCCCGAGGCTTGCTCGGCGCCAATACCTCGTGGCTTGTGCGGTCTTCACCTCTGGTCTTGGACGATGTCTGTGCAGCTCCTGGTCTCATCGGGACTGTCGGGATGGACAACTGTCCTCCGAGTGACAGAAATCTCCCGCCTCTGAAGTAGTCCACACGGACCACCTGGAACTCCAATCTACTTGTCTCACAAGGAATTGGAAGGAGTCGCACCCTCCTGTCAGCGTACTAGTCACTGACACACTCTCCTGCCACCAGTCACTTTCTGCAGTTGTCTTTCCCTTACTGTGCCTCCCTGATCGGGTAGCAATTGCTCGGGCTCTCTCGGTTACCAAAACCAGAGAGAACGACAACTTTACAGAGCAACTGGTTGCACTGAGTTGTTCTTTGAGAAGCCCCCAATACCCCTATATATATAGGAGGGTCATGGGACATGGTTCTCTATCCCGGGCAATGTGGGACTAAAGCAGGAGTAGAAGGGTTTGAGATTTTCCACAAAAACAACCAACTGCGCAACTTGAACCGATCGTTTCATTTCTGAAACGGTCGGTTGGGGACCTGAGTCAGTCAGTTGACACCTCAACCGATCGGTTGGGACCCATGAAATGGTCGGTTCACTTCTGAACCGGTCGGTTCGTGGTCCTGATCAGTTCCCAATTGACTTTTCTTCTTTTGTTTCTAATTGGTACCTAATACTAATCCTTGTTCCAATCAAATTGGGCAAGTGAAATGAAAAGAAATTTCTCACCAATCCTACTTTCCCAACTTGCTCGGTTGGACCAGTTGAACCTATCGTTTCAACACTTGAACCGATCGTTTCACCCTGCCCATGAGACGATCGACTCACCACCTGAGCCGATCGGTTCACCAAACTCAGTCGATCGGTTCATCACATGAGCCGATCGGTTGGAAGTGCAAATTGTGCATAAATAGTCAATTGCAGTTTCAATCAATCTGATACTCTAATCAATCAGTCCAACACCTTGAACATTATGATATTGAGCTATCAATTGATTGAGTGTTTAATTGAACTACTAAACTCCTTTAGTAATCAATCTAAACCTTGTTTGTGGACAAAACTCCTCTTCTAGGTTAAATCCTATGTGTGTGACCCTGCAGGTCCATTTCACGTTGGCAGTGAAAGTCCATAACACTTATGACTTCACAAGCAAAGAGCAGTGCCTAGTCACATATCAGTGCTACCCAAGTGAAATAGAAAGTTAGAGAACAACTTTCAATCCTACAATCCATGAATGGTGTTACAGTGAATGTATAATTCCTTTGTCACTGATATCCCGAATGAACTCGAGGCATGGAACAGTCATATCATGTCAACGTTCATTCACTTTCTTGATCTCAGAGTAGATTGGAAGAGATATGTATGACATCAATATCACATACTGATTCACACATGCGTGCACACCTTTCTCAATCCTACTCATCAAGAGGCCATGGATATCAAACTCCCTCAGGAGGGACAAATCCCATATCTATCACTCACCCCTCAAAAGCCCCATGTGTCAAAGCCACCCAATCATCACCTTTAAAACAACCCATGTTTTAGGACTGCATTTGATGATGTCAAAGTGTACCCAACGACATGTGTTGAGTGTAGTGATTTTAGGTCAAAGAATCACACTCACCACCATCACTATGAGTATTGACTGTGACTACCATGTCATGGTTCCATGTATCAAACTCACGGTGGGTCTGTCCGGTACACTTGTTCTCTAACAAGTACCTATGTGTTTGGTTTGATATCTCTATATCATGACTAATGAGATTCTGTCATCAACCAACACCACAATCTAGTCTTGTGTGTCATTGCTGTCTATCTACCTTCCACAATGACATCTGACTAGGGACATAACAAGAATGTACAAACTCTTAGCATCCGTATGATCTCGTCGTTCAGGTCCTTAACCTGAAAGCATATGTCATTGAGTACTGTCATTCTCTAGACATTCAATCTGTTCTATCACTATCTCAAATGACTGAACCAGAAAGAATTGGAAGCTTGCCTTTGATGTTTATCAAACCAATCTTAATGTATCCCACCAATCATCCCATGATTGGCTCTCATGGCATACATCCCAACAGACTCCCACTTGCACTACGAGCCAATCACCTTTGAATCATATTCATAGTGATTTTGAAACATGTCCCACATGTTATTGTGCTCTAGTACGAACATAGTGAGTTATGGCAACACCTTGCCAAAGTCAGTATCAATTGCATGTCTCACATCTCTTCGATGTACGTCACACGTATGAGATGGAGATGCCGTAATATGTGATCCAGTATTCCTTTGCTAACCTTTAGCCACACTGCATGATCAAGGAATCCATACTTGTCATCAACGACCGGAATATCTATAAGTTCATCTCATGAACTTCCAGATCCATATAGTATCCACTGCTGTTCTCTAACACACGGATACTCGACATTTCCTTTTAAATGGTTTCATTGGAACGTTTCCAATTATCAACAAACTTTCACTTTCATATATCCTATATATATTTTGCGATTAATTTTCTGTCCTTTTCGGAAGTTCGCTTCAATGTAACTCATTACATCGAACTCTTCCTTATCTCCATAGAACTAGTACTTCTCAAGTACTTATCAAGTTATTGTGGTTTCCAGTAACCCTTACTGGAAGTAGACATACATCCACTCGTCATGTCCCACATATGAGTTATCAGGATGAGCATATCATATTGTCATGTCCTACATACAATATGATAAATGCATTTTATTCTTGCCATGTCCATACATGCAAGATGATGGGATGATTACATACATGATAGATCCATATCTATTCTTAGTGTTCACATTCTTCATAAGAATTGGACACTTGGCCTTGGGATACTAACTCCATGTAACACAGACATGTTTTCTCCCACGGAATCTGTGCATATTGAATACTTCAGTACAAATTGCCAATGTATGCTTTCCTTTTCCGGGTCAAGAGATTTTCAAGAACTATCTCTATAGATCTCTATTCCTATCACATAGGAAACGTCTCTATCTTCCCTAAAGATAGTTTCCACTTTTGGATTTCCATTCTAGAACATTTCCATTTCACATCAACATGTGGAATGTGAATATGCTCCCACGAAATCACATATCCCTTCTTTATCTTTGATATATCAGTCAAACCCTTTGACTATATCATCAAAGTAAAGATCCAATTCTGAGTTGCTTGTTCTTAATCAATCACATTGATTAAACCATTGTAACTTATAGACTTCATTTGCATTAGTGGATTCATAAACCTTATAGGTTGTGTCACATACACATCCTTATTTTATTCCTCAAAGGAATGTGGTTTTAGTATCCCTTATGCCAAATCTCTTAGTCATTAAGTTGCAATTAACAAGCATCATCCTTCTCAAATGTTATCCATGTGTCTTAACGCTTAAGACTTATTTGCACTTATGGATTTTATTCCAATGGGTGCTACCATCAAGGTCACACCTTATGGTTCACATGGAACTCATTAGGATGTAATGGTCATAAACCATAACTCAAGATTCGGTTCCTCATATTCATCTGGATAGTTGACTCATCACATGAACAACTCATCACATAGATAATTGAGGTGTATCTATTAAGGATATAAGAACTCACAACCCTTGTGATTCTTAATTTCTTTTATTAGTGAAGTGTATTCTTTATTTAAGAAGAATTTAGTTATTTGATAATCATCCTCTAACTCCTTAGAGTATGACTCCTTCTTGATTTAGACATCACCATGCCTTAATCATGAGTTCACTATGATACACTATCATAATCACTCACAAGGTTCTCAAACATTTAGTCTAAGTATTTTATTCATTGATCTCATCAAGAATTAACACTTTACCAAATTTGTACTTCATTTATGATATTCTTGAACACTCCAAGATATTCATATTGGTATTTCTCTAAACACCATTTGAAATATTTAGCATTTTCTCCAATAGGTATGTAAATACATCACATGTATTATACCTAATAGGATAATCATTCTCCCACTACCATTAGTGAATATTGATTAATCATGTTCAAGATATTGATGTCTCTTACTGGTTCTCTAACCAAAAGAGTCTAGATTTATCCATCACATGGAAACTAGAAATGAATTTCTCATGATTGATGCTAATTTGATTGTTTGAGTTATCTATAACTTTTAGGTATCATTTTATCTTATGCATATAAAATACCACAAGATAAATAAGGCATTGCCACAAAGATCATATCTTTATAAATTGAAACATCTCTTTATTGATTGCCATCATTGTCATACAATATGCAAAAATAAAGTGTTTCTATTTATTAGCAAATATGAAATAGCAGTTCTCAACTCTATTTCATGCTCTTTAGGCTGAAATAAACTGAAAGGTACTCCTATCTATGGCAGCAACACTTGCTCCAATGATGGGTACTCCTTTCTTGGTCCTTTCACAAAGGCCATCACTTCTTTGTGGATATTGCATATCATATATGACATATCCATATCTTGGTATCATATACCTCCGATAAAGAAGCGGTTCATTTCATGATACCTTAGGTGGAGATCTCCATCCCCTCCTTCATCTTCTTTTGTTCTTCCAGATATCGAGGGCAATTCCCTCATACACCCTTTCCCCATGTGCCTTGAGATTGAAGACGGCTTGTGCTGCTGGCTAGCATCAGAACACTTCTTTGCTTTGCCCTTGCCCTTGCCCTTGCCCTTAAGATTTACCTTTCATTGATCTCATAAAAAATTAGGGTTAGTCTTTCTTCATATTTGCGTCTACTGTCCTCAACATGTCCAACAACTTTTTCAACTCTTGTCAAAGTTGTTCATGTTGTAGTTTACCATGAACTGTATGATTCTCACAACATTTGTAGTATCATACCAATATCCAACTCTTGGCTCAAAGGGAATCCTTCTTAGTCAGGTCTTTCCACATACCCATTCATATTGAGTGTGTGAATACCTTACTGGATCTCCTTCTGTCATGACATACTAGGACAATGTCTTGGATACATCATATGTCTCATGTTGTCTCTGTAACTCATAGTTCAGAGAACACAACATCAAGCACTCATCATCAATTTCATCCTCGGTATGCTTCCATAAGCATACTTTCAGCCATTGATGTGGTGGATCGAGTTCATCTGGTTCTGGTATAACTAGGACTTAGAGCTTTCTCTCTTTGATTGAGAACGCTTCTTAACGTCCTAACCAATCGTGGAAATTATTCCCATTTAACTTGTCCTTTTCCAGGACAGATCGGAAAGAAAAGTGATTGTTGTTTGTTGCCATTTGTACTACAAAAAGAAAAATATACAATTTTAGTCCAAAACTTCTTTTTGTTGTCTAAATGGACATCTATAAATCCCTTTGTTTTGATTATGACAAACATTTCATTCTTATTAATCTAACGAGCTACTTGAGTGTGCAGGATGACAAAGCAACAAGGGAATATCTACAAGCTTACATATTTATATTTTCATGCAATGTAATAACTGTTGTAAAAACTTGTACAAAAATATAATGTACAAGTACTTAGAATTGCATGTAAATCAAGCGTTAGATTCTCCCTAGCTAAACACCACAGTTAGACAAGTCATCCCATTCAAATAGGATTACTTTTGCACACTCACACACATAATTAGTGCCTAAATTGAAACCTTGAAACAGGATCAATCTCGGTCGACAAACTTCTCGACCGAGACACTCTCGGTCGACAATCTTCTCGACCGAGAAAGATCCAAAGTAGCCGTTAGACACAACAGACAAGTTAGTTGGCAGTTGGAGAAAGACGTTGCAAATCACTTGTTCCAGAGAGCCTGTCGGTCGACAAAAGTTCGACCGAGTAGGTGTCTCGGTCGACCATTTGTCGACCGAGATGGTCTCTGACAGCAACTGCAGAATTAATTAATTAGCCATTGTTAAAGCAACAACTTTGTACCTAACGAATAGTTAAGCACTTAGAAACCCCTAGAAGTTGTCTAGAACGTCCTTAAGCATCCTTAGGCCATTCCTATAAATAGGACAAGCCATAGGACACTCAAACTCACTTGTTACACTTGAGAAATACTTGAGCACACTTAAGCAATCTGTTGTGAGCAAATTGAGCTTTGTGAACATTGGCTACTTTCTTCTTTAGCTCATAATTCGTGTCCTATAGGCTAGTATCTCCTATCCACTGCAATCACAAGTCCACACACTTGGTTAGGAGATCTATACACTTGATCTAGGCAAATCAAGCCTTGGGATACAAAGGATAAGTTGTAATTTCTATTTTCTTTCTTGTTCCCTATTATTGTTTGTACTCTCCTTGCTACTCCTAGGTTGGAGGCTGCAGATTGGAGAGGGTGAAGATCTTCTTGGCGAAGAAGGAGACTTTGAGCTACTTTAGAAGGATGGTGCAACGGGAGATTACTTCTAGAGAGGAAGGCTACTTCAAGGGGGAGCTTGGAGTTACTTCATAGAAGGCTATCTCAAAGTTGGTGCACCTACTTCAAGTGAAGGCTGTTCAAAGGGTGTAAAGGAAAGTATTGTATTTTGTATAAATCCTCGAGAGGTAATAAAATAAATACTTTCAAATCCCGGTTGGGTAAGCAACCGGGTAGTGGACTGACAACTATAGTATTTGCTATAGTTGGAACCACTCTAAACACCTGTCTCTTTCTTCCAATATCAATTGTGGTTGTTTGAATTCAATAAATTGTTAAAATAATTCAAAAACTCTATTCACCCCCCTCTAGTAGTTTTTCAATTGGTATCAGAGCTAGGCTTCAAGGAACCCTAACAAGGTCTTGAAGAAATGGGTGACGGAGTACTCAACAACCTCAACATTGAAGGGACACTTGTTGCTAGGCCCCCATCGTTCGATGGAACAAACTACCAATATTGGAAGAGAAGGATGCAATTCTACTTCCAAGGAATCAACTGGGATTTATGGAGAATGGTGTCTACTCCATATGTGCTTCCTCAAAATGAATTTGCGGAATGGGATGCAAACACGGTAAAGCTGGCCCAAATGAATGCAAAAGCTGTAAGCATTTTATATTGTTCTATTTCGGTAGGAGAATTTAATAGAATATCTAATTGTGACACAGCATATGATATTTGGCATAGACTGTCCATAACCTATGAAGGTACAGTCCAAGTAAAAAATTCCAAGATTAGCATGTTTAAACAAAAATTTGAACACTTTCGTATGGATACTAATGAATCAATTAGTGAAATGTTTGCAAAATTCTCTACTATTGTTAATGGTTTAAGTGCTTTAGGAAAACCTATTCATGAAGAAGATCAGGTATCAAAGATCCTTCGTCCACTTCCTCCAAAATATAAGCCAAAGGTGACAGCCATTGAAGAAGCAAATGACCTCACTCAACTGAAAATGGAGCAACTTATTGGCAACTTAGAAGCTCATGAAGCAACTCTAGAAGAGGAAGAAAGAAGAGCACGTGAACTTCAGCAAGGAAAAAAGAAGGATGTGGCTCTAAAAGCTTCAAAAGCTGTCACACAAGAAAGTGAGGAGTCAAGTGAAGAAGAGGGAGAAGAAGCCTTGATAGTAAATGGTAAGAAATACAAAAGATTTAAATCTAACAAAATTTCCAGCTCTTCTTCTACCCCTCCTAGGTGCTTTGAATGTGGAAAGAAAGGGCATTTCAAGAATGAATGTCCTAAAGCAAAGAAAGGAAAGAAAAGCTCACACAAGAAGAAGGGAGAAAAAGCCTATAAAGCTGCATGGGACGAATCAAGTGATAGTGAAAGCGGAGAAGAAACCGTGGATTGTCTAATGGCAAGAGAAGATGATGAAAACTCTCAAGAGGTAAGCCTACTTGATCTTTCTAAAGAAGAGTTAGTCACTAGTCTACAAGAAATTCATGACAAGTATGTTGATGTCAAGAAGAAACTAAAGAAGGCTATAAAATCAAATGATGAGCAAATTGCTAAATTAGATAATATTTCTTCTGAAAAGAATAACATTGATCTTGAGAATTTATCTTTAAAAAAATCTTTAGATGATTGCACTAGAAAGCTACTCACTCTAGAAACAAATGTTGATCTCCTTTCTAAAGAAAAGACTGATTTGTTAGCTAAACTAAAAGATTTTCAGACTCAACCTATTTTGTGTAACCATCTAGACTATGAAAATGTTATAAAAGAAAGAGATTCATTGCTATCTGATTTAGATCAAGCAAGAAAAGATTTACACAAGAAAATGAATAATATTGCTCAGCTGCAAAGAGAACTTCATGAGTTAAGAAGAAAAGATATACTTGATAACATTCTAAGCATTGGTACTGTTTTCAACGGAAGAAAAGGTTTGGGATATGCTCCAAAGAAAAATCAACCTAAAAGAACTCAAACTAGGTTTGTACCCAAGAACACAATGGCTAGAAAGAGAAATGAAGTTGACTCTATTACCTGCCATTTTTGTTTACGTCTTGGACACTATTCCTTTTCATGCCCTTATAAAACTAAGGATTCCGAATTAGTTTGGGTCCCAAAACCTCAAACTTAGTAGAGTCAAATAAAATTTAGTTGAGATATGACCAAAAAGCTCAATCTTGCTATTTATATTGTCTTATCTCAACTAAACAAAAGATTTTATGCTCATTGGTAATTTTCTGCATTATTGTACAAAAACAGAAACTTAGTCGGTCGAAGAATTGTCGACCGAACCATTAATCGGTCGAAGTATTGTCGACCGACCGAATGTCTGTAACATATCAAAATTTACAACAATTATTTCGGTCGAAAATTGTTCAACCGAGCTACATTTCTGTGCTTTCTGGTTTTGTATTACAGTAATCTTCTCGATCGACAAATTGTCGACCGAGACATATGTCGGTCGAACAATTGTCGACTGACTGGACTTCTGATTCAGAACTTTTATACAAATCTGTATTTAAATGATTCTAACCATATCGGACCATCACATGGGTACCAAAATCTACATTTTAATGCAGGAATGGGTGGTTGACAGTGGATGCTCCAAACATATGACCGGAAACAAGGATGCATTCCAAACTTTTGAAGAAAAGAAAAGTGGAACAGTCACTTTTGGAGACAATGGTAAGGGCAAAATCGTTGGAATAGGTAATGTTGGTACAAACCTCGAAATTAAGAATGTTCTACTTGTTGATGGTTTGCACCATAACTTGATAAGTGTTAGCCAATTATGTGATAGTGGTTATGATGTGTTATTTAACAAAACCTGCTGCAAGTTATTAATAGAAAATACTACAAATGTTGTTTATGAAGGAAATAGAGTTGGAAATCTTTATATTCTTAAACCTAACTCTATGAAAACAGTAGTGGGAAAATGCTTGCTTGCAAATGACAATACCTTACAAATATGGCATAAAAAGCTAGGACATGCTAGTTCACATGTTATCAAAAAGTTAGTGAAATATGATCTTGTTCGTGGATTGCCTACTTTATCTTTTGATCAAGTTGAAAACTGTGAACCATACACAATGGGAAAGCAAACCAAAACATCTTTCAAATCAAAACATGTACTTAGCACCAGTAGATCATTAGAATTAATTCATATGGATTTATTTGGACCAATGAGGACACAATCAATCGGTGGTAAGAGATATTGTTTTGTTATTGTTGATGATTATAGTAGATATACATGGGTACATTTTATTGCAACTAAAGATGATACTATTCATGTTTTTATGCAATTTTGTTCCAAGATTGAAAATCTCTTACAAAATAAAATATGTACCATTAGAAGTGATCATGGTGGGGAATTTGAAAATCATACATTTGAAGAGTTTTGTACATCTCAAGGATACACTCATAATTTTTCTACTCCACGCACCCCACAGCAAAATGGTATAGTTGAAAGGAAAAATTGATCACTACAAGAAATGGCTAGAACTATGATGCTTGAACATAACACACCCAAAACCTTTTGGGCTGAAGCTGTAAACACTGCATGCTATGTGCTAAATAGAGTAACTGTTCACTCTCATTTAAAGAAAACTCCATATGAACTAATACATTCTAAGAAACCTAGAGTTGACTATTTTCATACCTTTGGCTCCACATGCTATATCTTAAATACCAAAGATGATAAAGATAAGTTTGACTCAAAATCACACAAAGCATTCTTTTTGGGATATTCCACTTCTAGCAAAGCTTTTAGAGTATATAACACTATATCTAGAAAAGTTGAGGAATCTATTCATGTTTCTTTTCATGAAGAATCCCAATCTGAAAATCTAGAAATCATAGATCTCACTAATCAATTCGAAAATTTAAACATACCAAACGATAGTGAGAAAGGTGCTACAAATAATCACCAAACTGAACCACAACCTACACCTAGACTTATTAAAGATCATCCTCAAGAATTAATTATTGGAGATACAAATGATAAAGTCAAAACTCGTTCTTCCTTTAAAGATGTTGCAAACATGGCTTTTGTTTCTATCATTGAACCTAAAAAGATATCTGAAGCTCTTAAAGATGACTATTGGATAATAGCCATGCAAGAAGAATTGAATCAATTCACTAAAAATGATGTATGTGATTTAGTTCCTAAACCACAAGATAAAACCATAATAGGAACTAAATGGGTCTTTAGGAACAAGCTAAATGAGTCAGGAGAAGTAATAAGGAATAAAGCTCGGTTAGTAGCACAAGGATATAATCAACAAGAAGGAATAGATTTTGATGAAACATATGCACCCGTAGCTAGACTTGAAGCCATTAGAATGTTACTAGCTATTGCTGCCCATAAAAACATCAAACTCTATCAAATGGATGTCAAAAGTGCTTTTCTAAATGGCATCATTCAAGAAGAAGTTTATGTTGCCCAACCACCTGGTTTTGAAATTCCAGAAAAAGGTGACTATGTTTATAAACTTAAGAAATCACTTTATGGTTTAAAACAAGCACCTAGAAATTGGTATGAAAGGCTCAAGACATATCTTTTTGATAATGGTTTTTCTATTGGAAATTCAGATTCTACTTTATTTTTCAAAACATATACATTTGATTTCCTAGTTGTGCAAATATATGTTGATGACATTATTTTTGGAGCTTCAAATGATTCATTATGCACACAATTTAGTGATATTATGCAAAAAGAATTTGAAATGAGCCTCATGGGTGAACTAACTTTCTTTCTTGGTTTTCAAATTAAGCAAACACCTGCCGGAATATTCATAAGCCAAGAAAAATATACTAAAGAACTCTTAAAACGTTTTGGGATGGATCAATGCAAACATGCTACTACTCCTATGGCTACTTCTATCAAAATTGATAAGGATGAAAATGGGGAACCTATTGATGATTCCTTATATAGAGCCATGATTTGTAGTTTGCTTTACTTAACGGCTTCTAGACCGGACATTATGTTTTTCGTTGGTCTTTGTGCTCGATTTCAATCACAACCTATGCATTCTCATTTTCTAGCAGTTAAACGAATTCTTCGTTACCTAGCCGGTACTACTTGCTTTGGTCTATGGTATCCAAAAGGACAATCCTTGGATTTCAAAGCTTATACTGATGCGGATTATGCTGGTTGTCGACTTGATCGCAAGAGTACTAGTGGTGGCTGTTTCTTATTAGGGAGAGATTTAGTATCTTGGTTTAGCAAGAAACAAAATACGGTTGCCCTATCTACAACTGAAGCTGAATATATGGCAGCCGGGTCATGTTGTGCTCAAGTGCTTTATATCCAACAAGTGTTAAGCGATTATGGTTTTAATCTTTCATCTACGCCTATTTTTTGTGACAACACGAGCGCCATAAACTTAGCACACAATCCTATTTTACACAGCCGAGCTAAACATATTGAAATCCGTCATCATTTTTTAAGGGATCACATCTCCAAAAATCATGTTTCCCTTCATCATGTTGATACGGAAGATCAATTGGCTGATATTTTTACAAAACCGCTTCCACTAGATCAATTTAACAAAATTAGGAAGCAATTGCTTATCACTCCTTTGGAAGATGTTTTCTTTGATATTTGTGCTACTTAAACAAAAACTCTTATTTTGCATCATGATACTTTGGTTTTAAATGGACATCTTTTTCATTATATTTGATGGGATATCTAATTAAGGGGGAGTTTTTATTCTTAACGGTTATCTTTTTGAAATGACAAAGGGGGAGAGATAAATATAAAACTAAAACTTAGTAATTATGTAAAACTCAATTAATGAGTTTTATAAATAAACTCTTGGCTTTACATTGAAAGTTGCTATATTCCCAAATGATCTGGATTTCATGTTCCATAATTCATGGGGAATAATAAGCACACATTTTATACACAAGAGAAAAAGCTACAAAAGGTAATCTAAAGGTATGAAACTCATATGTTTTATATTTCCTTTATTTATATTTTGGAAATGTTTGCCATCTTCAAAAAGGGGGAGATTGTTGGCTAAATGGACATCTATAAATCCCTTTGTTTTGATTATGACAAACATTTCATTCTTATTAATCTAACGAGCTACTTGAGTGTGCAGGATGACAAAGCAACAAGGGAAAATCTACAAGCTTACATATTTATATTTTCATGCAATGTAATAACTGTTGTAAAAACTTGTACAAAAATATAATGTACAAGTACTTAGAATTGCATGTAAATCAAGCGTTAGATTCTCCCTAGCTAAACACCATAGTTAGACAAGTCATCCCATTCAAATAGGATTACTTTTGCACACTCACACACATAATTAGTGCCTAAATTGAAACCTTGAAACTGGATCAATCTCGGTCGACAAACTTCTCGACCGAGACACTCTCGGTCGACAATCTTCTCGACCGAGAAAGATCCAAAGTAGCCGTTAGACACAACAGACAAGTTAGTTGGCAGTTGGAGAAAGACGTTGCAAATCACTTGTTCCAGAGAGCCTGTCGGTCGACAAAAGTTCGATCGAGTAGGTGTCTCGGTCGACCATTTGTTGACCGAGATGGTCTCTGACAGCAACTGCAGAATTAATTAATTAGCCGTTGTTAAAGCAACAACTTTGTACCTAACGGCTAGTTAAGCACTTAGAAACCCCTAGAAGTTGTCTAGAACGTCCTTAAGCATCCTTAGGCCATTCCTATAAATAGGACAAGCCATAGGACACTCAAACTCACTTGTTACACTTGAGAAATACTTGAGAACACTTGAGCAATCTGTTGTGAGCAAATTGAGCATTGTGAACATTGGCTACTTTCTTCTTTAGCTCATAATTCGTTTCCTATAGGCTAGTATCTCCTATCCACTGCAATCACAAGTCCACACACTTGGTTAGGAGATCTATACGCTTGATCTAGGCAAATCAAGCCTTGGGCTACAAAGGATAAGTTGTAATTTCTGTTTTCTTTCTTGTTCCCTATTATTGTTTGTACTCTCCTTGCTACTCCTAGGTTGGAGGCTGCGGATTGGAGAGGGTGAAGATCTTCTTGGCGAAGAAGGATACTTTGAGCTACTTCAGAAGGCTGGTGCAACGGGAGATTACTTCTAGAGAGGAAGGCTACTTCAAGGGGGAGCTTGGAGTTACTTCATAGAAGGCTATCTCAAAGTTGGTGCACCTACTTCAAGTGAAGGCTGTTCAAAGGGTGTAAAGGAAAGTATTGTATTTTGTATAAATCCTCGAGAGGTAATAAAATAAATACTTTCAAATCCCGGTTGGGTAAACAACCGGGTAGTGGACTGACAACTATAGTATTTGCTATAGTTGGAACCACTCTAAACACCTGTCTCTTTCTTCCAATATCAATTGTGGTTGTTTGAATTCAATAAATTGTTAAAATAATTCAAAAACTCTATTTACCACCCCTCTAGTAGTTTTTCATTGATGTGGTGGGATCGAGTTCATCTGGTTCTGGTATAACTAGGACTTAGAGCTTTCTCTCTTTGATTGAGAACGCTTCTCAACATCCTAACGAATCGTGGAAATTATTCCCATTTAACTTGTCCTTTTCCAGGACGGATCGCAAAGAAAAGTGATTGTTGTTTGTTGCCATTTGTACTACAAAAAGAAAAATATACAATTTTAGTCCAAAACTTCTTTTGACTTATTTGATTGATCTGAAAGGTTGACGATATAAATTAGGCCTTTAATTAATTATCGCTCCCACTATTTTACTTCAAATTGATAGCCCTCACCATCAATTCGGAAGATTGCAGCGTACAACCTTCTAGTGGGCAAGATCCATATTTCATCAAGTCATGAGTCTGCTTTGGCCGATCGCCCACAATCTTGACTATTTAGGTAGGCCATCATGCCAATTACATCATATGCAACTCTTGATGAATGAACATGTGCACCACCTTACCATGAACATTTCTTGCCTCTGGGCTTAGATGCTCTAAGAATCACCAGTTAAGTCTAACCTAAAATCCGACACGGTAAGCATGCACCCTGCTTTGGCAGAACCTACATGTCTACCCTTCACACTTCCACAAAATAGATGGTGCACCACGCTTTGGCGTAACCTACGCTTGTTCGATCGAGTTTTTCATGTGTACGGCTAATGGAAGGCATATAAGACTTAATATTTTAATGAGAGATTTTGTTTTTATATACATATACATATCCAATCACCACAATACATAGTATGTATCATATACATGCTATTTCCCACAGAAAACATGGAAAACGATAAAAGCGGTGATTATGGACATCCTAATGTGATTCCTCGAGCCAAGAGGAATCACAGTCATCTAGGTCTACATCACATGCAACCTGTACAAGATGAACTCTGTGCTTTGCCTTTCTGGGTTTGATCAACTCATCACATGACTGATCGGATCGCCATCAGGCCGGTCGGCTGGGTGCCACCCGCCGATCAGTTGGCTCCTCCAACCGATCGGTTCTCCTGGTTGTCGTGCATCTCATCACGGCCACCACCCGTTCGTATCGCTCCTCGAACCGGTCATCAACCGATCGGCTCACTCCTTGAACCGATCATCTCGAACGTCAACCGATCGGTTCACTCCTTGAACCGATCGTCTCAGCTGCCGTCAGGATGTCCTCCGTTCTTTGACATAACAGGAAATAAAATTCTATCCTATTTTACATTGTAAAAAGAGAATCCTTGAGTTACATTTGAGGGGAGCAAAGGTAGGAAGGAAACCTCAAATTATTTCGAGTTACATCAGGAATAGGAGAAAGGGAATCGGTGCGTAGACCGAGATGCAAGAAACCACATACAACCATACACATATAGGGTTTATTGGCCATAACCACCCTATACATCCACCACAGAACTCGTTTAAGGGCGACGCGTATATAGTGCATTCCTATTACATATCATATATGTATATTGGGATTTGTGGATTTAGGATTGGACATGCATAAAGCCAATTTTTTTCGCATCGTAAGTGATAAATAAAGGTGGCAAGCTAAAATCGATCATATCGATAATCCTAAAGTATAGAGCAGTTAACGTGGCTCTGATACCACTGTTGGGTTTTATGGGAGGCAGAGAAGGTAGCGGAAACAAAAAAAAACTTCTCCTCCAAAACCCAGAATAAGGAAACGCGTCAACGTCTATACAATAGGAAAGGATGGTTTGTGGAATCATACCTTGTCCCGGGGCTTGATTGGTGACAATACCTCGCGGCTTGCGTGGTCTTCACCTCCGGTCTTGAACAGTGTCTGTGCAGCTCCTGGTCGCACCGGGAATGACGACTCCTGGTCTCACCGGGACTGTCGGGATTGAAATATGTCCTTCGAGCGGTAGAAATCTCCCACCTATGAAGTAGTCTAAACGGACCACCTGGAACTCAAATCTCCTTGTCTCATAAGGAATTGGAAGGAGTCACACCCTCCTGTCAGCGTACTAGTCACTGATACACTCTCCTACCACCATTCGCTTTCTGTAGTTGTCTTTCCCTTGTTGTGCCTGCCTTATCGGGTAGCACTTGCTCGGGCACTCTCGGTTATCAAAACCAGAGAGAACGACAACTTTAAAGAGAAACTGGTTGCACTGAGTTGTTATTTGAGAATCCCCCAATACCCCTATATATATAGGAGGGTCATGGGACATGGTTCTCTATCCCGGGCAATGTGGGACTAAAGTAGGAGTAGAAGGGTTCAAGATTTTCCACAAAATCAACCAACTGTGCAACCTAAACAGATCATTTCATTTCTGAAACGGTCGGTTGGGGACCTGAGTCAGTCAGTTGACACCTCAACCGATCGGTTGGGACCCATGAAATGGTCGGTACACTTCTGAACCGGTCGGTTCGTGGTCCTGATCAATTCCCAATTGACTTTTCTTCTTTTGTTTCTAATTGGTACCTAATACCAATCCTTGTTCCAATCAAATTGGGCAAGTGAAACGAAAAGAAATTTCTCACCAATCCTACTTTCCTAACTTGCTCGATTGGACCAGTTGAACCGATCATTTCAACACTTGAACCGATCATTTCACGTTGTCCATCAGCCAATCGACTCACCACCTGAGCCGATCGGTTCACCAAGTTCAGCCGATCGGTTCATCACATGATTCGATCGGTTGGAAGTGCAAATTGTGCAGAAACAGTCAATTGTAGTTTCAATCAATCTGATACTCTAATCAATCAGTCCAACACCTTGAACATTATGATACTGAGCTATCAATTGATTGAGTGTTTAATTGAACTACTAAACTCCTTTAGTAATCAATCTAAACTTTGTTTGTGGACAAAACTATTCTTCCATGTTAAATCCTATGTGTGTGACCCTACAAGTCCATTTCATGTTGGTAGTGAAAGTCCACAACACTTATGACTTCACAACAAAGAGCGGTGCCTAGTCACACATCAGTGCTACCCAAGTCAAATAGAAAGATTGAGAACAACTTTCAATCCTACATTTCGTGAATGGTGTTACAGTGAATGTATAATTCCTTTGTCACTGATATCCTGAATGAACTCGAGGCATGGAACAGTCATCCTGTCAACGTTCATTCACTTTCTTGATCTCAGAGTAGACTGGAAGAGATATGTATGACATCAATATCACATACTGATTCACACATGCGTGCATGCCTTTCTCAATCCTACTCATCAAGTGGCCATGGATGTCAAACTCTCTCAGGAGGGACAAATCCCATATCTATCACTCACCCCTCAAAAGCCCCATGCGTCAAAGCCACCCAATCATCACCTTTATAACAACCCATGTTTCAAGACTGCGTTTGATGATGTCAAAGTGTGCCCAATGACATCTGTTGAGTGTAGTGATTTCAGGTCAAAGAATCACACTCACCACCATCACTGTGAGTACTGACTGTGACTACCATGTCATGGTTCCATGTGTCAAACTCACGGTGGGTCTGTCCGGTACACTTGTTCTCTAACAAGTACCTATGTGTGTGGTTTGATATCTTTATATCATGACTAATGAGATTATGTCATCAACCAACACCACAATCTAGTCTTGTGTGTCATTTCTATCTATCTACCTTCCACAATGACATCTGACTAGGGACATAACAAGAATGTACAAACTCTTAGCATCCATATGATCTCATCGTTCAGGTCCTTAACCTGAAAGCATACATCATTGAGTACTGTCATTCTCTAGACATTCAATCTGTTCTATCACTATCTCAATGACTAAACCAGAAAGAATTGGAAGCTTGCCTTTGATGTTTATCAAATCAATCTTAATGTATCCCACCAATCATCCCATAACTGGCTCTCAGGGCATACATACCAACAAAACTAAAACTGGAGCAAAATCTGCATAAAGTCCAAAAATACTCTGATTTCTACATATAATGTAGATCTATGTACCCTGCATCACAATGTTATGCAAGAAACTCAAGATAGTAGATATGCAATTCAAGGAAAAAGCTTGAGAATGTATGAGACAAGATACAAGCATATCATATATATGAGCAAAGATGCCAATTATAAACAAGGTTAGAACTACATGTATGTGAACTACTAGTAGATGTTATCACAAGTTAGGACTACTAGTAGGATCTAGATCATAACAAGAGATACCAAAAGATACACAAGATAAAACAAGCTATGAGTAGTTGTAGAGATATATCCAAACAAAGAGATATGCAATTTTATAAGGATGAAAGGATATAACTCACTAGATATGCATCCTTACCAAAAGATGATTACTACTAAGAACCTTAAGGTTGTATCAATACAAGATATACACCTAGATAGATGTAGCAAGTTAGAGTACAACAGAAGAAATTTTTAGACACAACCAAGAGATTCAAAGAGATCATCATCAAAACCTACAAAACAACTCAAAGCAAGTAATTGCAAGATATAGATATACCAATTTAGAGCAATTAGTGAGATAGAGTTGTAAGAAAGATAGGCAATTTAGAGCATGGAAATATGCATATATAAAGGTACCAAAGGAGTGCCAAAGAATAAGGCTATTGGTTGAGAAAATCTAGTTGAGAGGGAAATTCTCATTCAATAAGCCAAATGTATATTCTGTGCACAGTGTTATCAGTCGAGTTATGTGTATTGACAACTCAACCGATGACAGCTGTTGGCAATACCCATAGGTGCCTATCGGTCGAGTTTCAAATAGGGAAAACTCGACCGACAGAGCATCTATCAAAAAGCACATATATTTCATAAAAACATATTTAAAGACAAGCTAAATATACAAACCATATCTAAACATGTCTAAGTAAGTTAGTAATGCACTATAGAATTATTAGAAATAAATTTTGAGCAAGAGTGTGAAGAGAAACACAAAATACCACTTTTGACTCAAAAACCACATGCATAGTGCACACTAACTTGACAAAAACAAGTTAGAAATGGTTATAAGCAAGAAAACATTACCTTTGTTCTTACCTTTCCTTTTTCCACTTGTTGTCACCCTCTACACATCTCACCTTTCTTCTTTCATGTGGATAGACAAGTCAATTTGCAATTCAATAGCTCAAGTCAATCCATTTGCAAGTACCTACAAGAAGAAAGATGAAATGGTCCCCAATCATGTTTTTGGGTCCGGAGGGGTTAGTTTAGAAACCCAAGTCCTATTGCTCTTGGGTGCTTTCCTAAAAGGAAAACAAGTAGAATAATGACCAATTTTTTTACAATGGTTGCATGTGCCCATAGTCTTGGAACTAGAGGATTCTCTATGGAATATTGGAGGTCCTTTCTCTTTGTTGTTCCCTTGACTACTATCATACCCCAAACCATGTCTACCAATTTGTTTGGTAGGATGGTGTAGGATATCATTAAGGCTCTTCTTACCAACTAAGAATATTTGCAAAGAAGATGTCAAACTATTATTATCATGCATAAGAGAAGTAATAGTAGAAGACAAATGATTGATATTATCTCTAGCATGCAAAAGATCATTTTCTAAGCAAAGAGCTTTAGTTAAATAAGAATCTCTATCAATATGAAGGGCAGCAACATCATTCTCTCTACGAGTAGAACTAGAACAAGATTCATGCACATTGATTTTAGCAAGCAAGGAGGCATTTTCTGTTTCTAATTCTTGCAAAACAAAATCTTTGTCCTTGTTTTCAGATTTAAGAACATCAATATCATGCATGAGAGAATCAACAATAAAAGTATACTCTTCATTTGAACTAGGCATGATAGGTTGAGCTTCTAGAAATCTATTCTTATCAAGAAAACTAGCATTTTCAAGTTTAAGAGAGTCTACTTGGCTAAGACAAGCATTTTTATCATCAAGCAAGCAAGAATTATAATGTTCAAGATCATTTAATTCTACATTAAAATTATCAACAATTCTAGCAAGCTTTTTCCTTTTCCTTTTAGAAAACTTAAGAGAGGAACAAGTATCATGAATAATAGCAATCAAAGATTCTTTATCTAAAGAGTTTAGATTTACCTCACTTGAGTCTTTACTTGTTGATGCTATAAGAGAAAAATGGCATTCTCCTTCATCACAAGAGCTTGAGCTTGATCCTTCCCTTGAATCTTCACTTGAGCTTGAGTCGGAGGAGCCACTTGAGCATGAAGTTCCATTTCTCCATTTCTTGTGAAGATGGGTCATTTTGCCGTGTGAGCAATCTTCCTTGTAGTGACTTTTCTTTCCACATGTGAAGCACCAGATGGAGGAGGGCCTGCCTTTCTAGAATCTACCCATGGAGTACATGGCATCTTCTTCAACTTGAGAGGATGGAGAGACTTGTTCCATGATAACTTCAATTTGAGCCTTCATTTCTGACTTCTTCATTCTCTTGAGCTCTTTCTTCTCTTGTCTTTCAACTTCCACCCTCTTGTCAAGTGTGGATTCATGTGCTTGTAGATTTCCAATAAGCTCTTAAATAGGAATATCCTAAAGAGACCTTGCTTCTTCAATGAAAGTCACCTTGGGTCCCACCTCTTGGGAAGAGTTCTAAGGATCTTTGAGTTAATCTCTCCACTAGACACAGGATGTCCTAGAACAGCAAGACCATTCAAAATGGTGTTGATCCTTGAGTACATGTTGGCTATCCTCTCCTCCTGTCTCATCTTGAAGTTCTCAAGTAGCCCTTTGAGAATGTAGACTTTGCTTTCCTTCACTTGATCTGTCCCTTCATAAGTGATGCATAGCTTTCTCTATACCTTATAGACTGTTTCACATGAAGAAATCTGGTTGAACTCGGTGGGGGTCATGGAGGCATAGAGGATGTGCATGGCTCTAGCATTCAAGGTTGCTTTCGTCAAGGTAGCTTCATCCCATTCTTCAATCTTTGTCTTTGGTAGCATGTATGGGCTGTTCACCATTTGCCACATCTCAAGACTTGATCCTTGGATGTATTATTAAAGCCTTCTTCTCCAATAAAGGAAATTGCTCCCATCAAAGATTGGTAGGCTGATCAAGTATCTCCCTACTTGGTAGTCACCCATCTTCTCCTACTTGTTGAAGTATGCTTGGAGAAGCCCGCTCTGATACCAATTGTTGGATCCTAGATGGGTGATTAGATGCTCTAGAGGGGGGGTGAATAGAGTTGAATGCACTTAAACAAAATTCATTAGACCTTCAAGATATATGATAAGATAAGGTTGCTAAATAGGTAATTTGAGTGCAACTAAAACATGCATAGAAAGGATGAGAGAGATTGAGCAAACACAATTAGACAAGATATTTAGAGTGGTTCCACACTTCAAACTAGAAGTATGTCAGTCCACTTACCTAGAGAGGTCAACCTCTAGGATTTCCTAACCATTGCATTCTTATATTCATTCATAAGACTTACAATACATGACCAAACAAAGGACTTACCTATCCAATAAAAAGAGTCTTCAACCTTACCAAGGACTTACCCACTTTGCAAGAGTCTTCTGCCTTCTTCCAAGGACTTACCTACTCTTTCATAAGTCTCTAGCCTTCAAGGAATTACCCACTCTTCTTGGATCTTCCGCCTTTGACTTCACCTTCACTCGGAGAAGCTTCCACCAAGTACTTACCCACTTGAGCAAGGAGTCTTCTGCCTTCACCAAGGGATTACACACTCTAGCTCCAAGTCTTCATCCTTGATCTTCACCAAGGGACACCTTCCCTTGTTCTTCTTCACCTCTCTTAGCCAAGAGAGATAACCTTCATCTTCATGATTGAAATGAGAGATGGGGAGGTGGTGGAAGTGAGAGCCTCATAAGATATACATGTAGGACTAGCTCTCTTACATATTTCCTACTCACTCTAATGGATGTAGCAAGTGATTAATCTTAGAGAGAGAGAGGAAGTTGTAGGAAGCACTCAACTATAGAATAGGAACCTCACATAGAGTTTGCATTGAATACTCAACCTTAGAATGAAGCCCAATGGGTCCTATTTATAGCTGGGGATGCCTCTTAGCCTTTGGGAACACTTGAGAATGAAAACTAGACATTTTGTGGCTTCCAACAGATATATTTTCACTTTTTGCAACTCCACAACGTCTAGAAGCACTTTTCTGCACTTTTCTGTACAGTGCAATCGGTCGAGTTTCTGTAAGGGTAACTCGACTGATAGAGTAAAAGACAAAGCCGATATTCAGACCATCGGTCGAGTTTGTCCTGGGGAAACTCGAGCGACCAATGAAAATTGAATTGGCCAGTTACTCCATCGGTCGAGTTCTGTGTAGTGTAAACTCGACCGATCAAAAGTCATTTTCAAGATCCAATCAAGATCGGTCGAGTTTGTAAGTCACATAACTTGACCGATGGACAGCCTGATGTGAATTTTTGGAAAATGGCTTTTGAGTGCTTAAACATTCGATCTAAGTGCTCCTGATTTCTTCTAAGCTTAATTACAAATCATACAATCATTACAAGTGATTAACAACATGATTCTAATGGATTTACATCATTTTACAAAAACGTGCACTTGTATTGATTTTGACTTGTCTTTTCTCCAATTTGATATGCGCAAGTTAGGGCATTTGGAGTGTGTCTATATCTAATCTGAAATCACTCAAGTAGAGACATTAGACACCAATATGTGGAATGTCTAGTCATCATCAAAACATGGGTTTAGTCAATTTAGACGTGAGTCAACATTGACCTTAATTGGCCTTGAGTCAACATTCTCCCCCTTTTTAAAGAACACAAACCATTCCATAAATGTATTGAAAGCTTTTAAGTAAAATCATACCTTTAGAGAAACATAGGGGTTTCGATAGGATTGATCTCATATGCTCCCCCTCAATTAATGCTAGTGGAGTTCTCATACTCCCCCTCAATTGATGCTATTTCTCTTGCAAGGTTAGCTTTCATAACATTTATAGAATACTATGTCTTCTACTCATATATGTTCTACACATAAATGTCTTCTCCCATTTATCTTCACCCATTTAACTTCTCCCCTTTATATGGACATGCTTCTCTTCTTCATGTAAGACATGTCTTCTTCCTCTTTTGTCAAAAGAAGACATACATTTCTCTCCCTTTGTCATTTCAAAAAGTGGGGTTATGAAGAAATTAGAAACACCACTTGTTAAGAGAGAGGAGATAACAAAAATTTATATAAGGAGAGTAGAAGAGCACAGATAGGGGCTTGTCCAAGCATAGAAAGAAACACAAGTTAAAGCATGCACTTGAACAACCCAAAATGCAAGATAAGGTGCTGCAGAAAAACAATAAATCACAATTTTGACCCTCAAGATGACATAATTTTCCCAAAAAGTTCCAGGGCTCATGGAAAATCGATGTGCCTTACTCAGAAGGTCGTTTCTGCATGAAAAACACTAGTCTTACACCAAAAACTGAAACTGGAAGAAAATCGGCATAAAATCCAAAAATACTCCAATTTCTACATATAATGTAGATCTATGTACCCTGCATCACAATGTTATGCAAGCAACTCAAGATAGTAGATATGCAATTCAAGGAACAATCTTGAGAATGTATGAGGCAAGATACAAGCATAACATATATATGAGAAAAGATGCCAATTATAAACAAGGTTAGAACTACATGTATGTGAACTACTAGTAGATGTTATCACAAGTTAGGACTACTAGTAGGATCTTGGTCATAACAAGAGGTACCAAAAGATACACAAGATAAAGCAAGCTATGAGTAGATGTAGAGATATATCCAAACAAAGAGATATGCAATTTTATAAGCATGAAAGGATATAACTCACTAGATATGCATCCTTACCAAAAGATGATTACCACTAAGAACCTCAAGGTTGTATCAACACAAGATATACACCTATATAGATGTAGCAAGTTAGAGTACAACGGAAGCAATTTTTAGACACAACCAAGAGATTCAAAGAGATCATCATCAAAACCTACAAAACAACTCAAAGCAAGTAATTGCACGATATAGATATACCAATTTAGAGAAATTAGAGAGATAGAGTTGTAAGCAAGATAGGCAATTTAGAGCATGGCAATATACATATATAAAGGTACTAAAGGAGTGCCAAAGAATAAGGCTATTGGTTGAGAAAATCTAGTTGAGAGGGAAATTCTCATTCAATAAGCCAAATGTATATTATGTGCACAGTGTTATCGGTCGAGTTCTGTGTATTGACAACTCGACCGATGATAGATGTTGGAAATACCCATAGGTGCGTATCGGTCGAGCTTCAAATAGGGCAAACTCGACCGATAAAGCATCTGTCAAAAAGCACATATATTTCATAAAAACATATTTAAAGGCATGATAAATATACAAATCATATCCAAACATGTCTAAGAAAGTTAGTAATGCACTATAGAAGCATTAGAAATAGTTTTTGAGCAAGTGTGTGAAGAGAAACACAAAATACCACTTTTGACTCAAAAACCACATGCATAGTGCACACTAACTTGACAAAAACAAGTTAGAAATGGTTATAAGCAAGAAAACATTACCTTTGTTCTTACCATTCCTTTTTCCACTTTTTGTCACCCTCTACACATCTCACCTTTCTTCTATCATGTTGATTGACAAGTCAATTTGCAATTCAAAAGCTCAAGTCAATCCATTTGCAAGTACCTACAAGAAGAAATATGAAATGGTCCCGAATCATGTTTTTGGGTCCGGAGGGGTTAGTTTAGCAACCCAAGTCCTATTTCTCTTGGGTGCTTTCCTAAAAGGACAATAAGTAGAATAATGACCAATTTCATTGCAATAGTTGCATGTGCCCATAGTCTTGGAACTAGAAGATTCTCCATGGAATTTTGGAGGTCCTTTATCTTTGTTGTTCCCTTGACTACTATCATACCCCAAACCATGTCTACCAATTTCTTTGGTAGTATGGTGTTGGATATCATTAAGGCTCTTCTTACCAACTAAGAATCTTTGCAAAGAAGATCTCAAACTATCATTATCATGCATAAGAGAAGTAATAGTAGAAGACAAATGATTGATACTATCTCTAGCATGCAAAAGATCATTTTATAAGCAAAGAGCTTTAGTTAAATAAGAATCCCATGAATATGAAGAGTAGCAACATCATTCTCTCTACTAGTATAACTAGAACAAGATTCATGCACATTGATTTTAGCAAGCAAGGAGGCATTTTCTGTTTCTAATTCTTGCAAAACAAAATCTTTGTCCTTGTTTTTAGATTTAAGAACATCAATATCATGCATGAGAGAATCAACAATTAAAGTATACTCTTCATTTGAACTAGTCTTGAGAGGTTGAGCTTCTAGAAATCTAGTCTTATCAAGGAAACTAGCATTTTCATGTCTAAGAGAGTCTACTTGGCTAAGACAAGCATTTTTATCATCAAGCAAGAAAGAATTAGAATGTTTAAGATCATTTAATTCTACATGCAAATTATCAACAATTTTTGCAAACTTTTTCCTTTTCCTTTTAGAAGACTTAAGAGAGGCATAAGTATCATGAATAATAGCAATCAAAGATTCTTTACCTAAAGATTTTAGATTTACCTCACTTGAGTCTTTACTTGTTGATGCTATAAGAGAAAAATGGCATTCTCCTTGATCACTAGAGTTTGAACTTGATCCTTCCCTTGAATCTTCACTTGAGCTTGAGTCGGAGGAGCCACTTGAGCTTGAGTGCCATTTCTCCTTCTTCTTGTGAAGATGGGTCTTTTTGCCTTGTAGGCAATCTTCCTTGTATTGACCCTTCTTTCCACATGTGAAGCACCAGATGGAGGAGGGCTTGCCTTTGTAGAATCTACCCTTAGAGTACATGGCATCTTCTTCAACTTGAGAGAATGGAGAGACTTGTTCCATGATATCTTCAATTTGAGCCTTCATTTCTGCCTTCTTTATTCTCTTTAGCTCTTTCTTCTGTTGTCTTTCAACTTCCTCCCTCTTGTCAAGTGTGGCTTCATTTGTTTGTAGATTTCCAATGATCTCTTCAATAGGAATATCCTTAAGAGACCTTTATTCTTCAATGGAAGTCACCTTAGGTTCCCACTGATGCACGTAGTTTAGCAAACCAATCACTAGGAAAATTATCCTAAAGTTTATCCTTTTCTACTTTCTGATAAAGGCTAGTATAGAAGGGTCGATCCACAGAGACGGTGATGAAGATGGTTGAGTTTCAAATCTGATTCCGAGAATGAGAATGTAGAATCTGTTTCAAGAGTTTATTAAAACTAAAACAAAAAGATAAAGTTACTGAATCAAAGATTAACAATCAAAGAAGGAAATACTGAAGCTAAGGGATTTTACCACCCTAGTCGATGCAAAACAAGATCAAAGAAATGATAAGAAAGATAAAAGAAGGTATGTGAAACATTTATAAATGATTCATAAAAGATGAACTCCCCGTGAATCCATTTCTCCTGGCATTCAGGGATCCTAGTTCAATCATCCTGATGGGGACTTTTCTGAGGTCTCATCTAAATTCCAATGAAATCGATTTGGTTGTTCTAAATCTTGGGTTCCACAGTCGCATCTGCCAAGATTAACAAGCGATGAAAATGAGAGATCACTTCATTAAAACCGTTGAGATCCAAATCAAAATCCATTTATCTAAAAAATCATATAAATCTTCAATCTAGTCATTACATGGTTAAAGGGTTTCTCCCCTCACCTCAGTAAGAAAACTACTCAGGTGACCCTTCTTCTTATGAAGATGGGTCTTTTTCCCTTGTGGGAAATCTTACTTGTAGTGACCCTTCTTTCCACATGTGAAGCACCGGATGGAGGAGGGCTTGCCTTTGTAGAATCTACCCTTGGAGTACATGACATCTTCTTCAACTTGAGAGGATGGAGAGACTTGTTCCATGATAGCTTCAATTTGAGCCTTCATTTCTGCCTTCTTCATTCTCTTTAGCTCTTTCTTCTCTTGTCTTTCAACTTCCTCCCTCTTGTCTAGTGTGGCTTCATGTGCTTGTAGATTTGCAATGAGCTCTTCAATAGGAATATCCTTAAGAGACCTTTCTTCTTCAATGGAAGTCACCTTGGGTTCCCACCTCTTGGGAAGAGTTCTAAGGATCTTTGAGTTAATCTCTCCACTAGACATAGGATGTCCTAGAATAGCAAGATCATTCACAACGGTGTTGAGATTTGAGTACATGTTTGCTATCCTCTCCTCCTTTCCCATCTTGAAGTTCTCAAGCAAACCTTTGAGCATGTAGACTTTGTTTGCCTTCACTTGATCTATCCCTTCATAAGTGATGCATAGTTTTCTCCATACCTCATAGGTTGTTTCAAATGAAGAAATCTGGTTGAACTCAGTGGGGGTCATGGAGGCATAGAGGATGTGCATGGCTCTAGCATTCAAGGTTGCTTTCTTCAAGGTAGCTTCATCCCATTCTTCAATCTTTGTCTTTGGTAGCATGTATGGGCTATTCACCATTTGCCACATCTCAAGACTTGATCCTTGGATGTAGAATTGAAGCCTTTTTCTCCAATAGAGAAAATTGCTCCCATCAAAGATTGGTAGTCTGATCAAGTATCTCCCTCCTTGGTAGTCACCCATCTTCTCCTACTTGTTGAAGTATGCTTTGAGAAGCCCGCTCTGATACCAATTGTTGGATCTTAGATGGGTGATTAGATGCTCTAGAGGGGGGGTGAATAGAGCTGAATGCACTTAAACAAAATTCATTAGACCTTCAAGATATATGATAAGATAAGGTTGCTAAATAGGTAATTTGAGTGCAACTAAAACATGCATAGCAAGGATGAAAGAGATTTAGAAAACACAAGTAGACAAGCTATTTAGAGTGGTTCCACACTTCAAACTAGAAGTATGTCAGTCCACTTACCTAGAGAGGTCAACCTCTAGGATTTCCTAACCAATGCATTCTTATATTCATCCATAAGACTTACAATACATGACCAAACAAAGGACTTACCTATCCAATACAAAGAGTCTTCAACCTTACCAAGGACTTACCCATTTTGTAAGAGTCTTCCGCCTTCTTCCATGGACTTACCTACTCTTGCACAAGTCTTCAGCCTTCAAGGAATTACCCACTCTTCTTGGATCTTCTGCCTTTGACTTCACCTTCACTCGGAGAAGCTTCCACCAAGGACTTACCCACTTGAGCAAGGAGTCTTTTGCCTTCACCAAGGGCTTACCCACTCTAGCTCCTAGTCTTCAGCCTTGATCTTCACCAAGGGACGCCTTCCCTTGTTCTTCTTCACCTCTCTTAGCCAAGAGAGATAACCTTCATCTTCATGATTGAAATGAGAGATGGGGAGGTGGTGGAAGTGAGAGCCACACAAGATATATATGTAGGACTAGCTCTCTTACAGATTTCCTACTCACTCTAATGGATATAGCAAGTGATTAAGCTTAGAGAGAGAGAGGAGGTTGTAGGATGCACTCAACTATAGAATAGGAACCTCACATAGAGTTTGCATTGAATGCTCAACCTTGGAATGAAGCCCAAGGGGTCCTATTTATAGTTGGGGATGCCTCTTAGCCTTTGGGAACACTTGAGAACAAAAACTAGCCATTTTGTGGTTTGCAACGAATATATTTTCACTTGTTGCAAGTCCACAATGGCTAGAAGCACTTTTCTACACTTTTCCGTATAGTGTAATTGGTCGAGTTTCTATAAGGGTAAGTCAACTGATAGAGTAAAAGACAAAGCCGATATTTAGACCATCGGTCGAGTTTGTCCTGGGGAAACTCGATCGACCAATGAAAATCGAATTGGTCAGTTGCTCTATCGGTCGAGTTCTGTGTAGTATAAACTTGGCTGATCAAAAGTCATTTTCAAGATCCAATCAGGATCGGTCGAGTTTGTAAGTCACAGAACTCGACCGATGAACAACCTGATGTGAATTTTGGAAAATGGCTTTTGAGTGCTTAAACATTCAATCTAAGTGCTCCTGATTTTTTCTAAGCTTAATTACAAGTCATACAATCATTACAAGTGATTTACAAGATGATTCTAATGAATTTACATCATATTACAAAAATGTGCACTTGTATTGATTTTGACTTGTCTTTTCTCCAGTTTGATATGCGCAAGTTAGGGCATTTGGAGTGTGTCTATACCTAATCTGAAATCACTCAAGTAGAGACATTAGACACCAATATGTGGAATGGTTAGTCATAATCAAAACATGGGTTTAGTCAATTTAGACGTGAGTCAACATTGACCTTAATTGATCTTGAGTCAACATTCTCCCCCTTTTTGAAGATGACAAACCATTCCATAAATGTATTGAAAGCTTTTAAGTAAAATCATACCTTCAGAGAAACCTAGGGGTTTCAATAGGATTGAGATCATATGCTCCCCCTCAATTGATGCTAGTGGAGTTCTCATACTCCCCCTCAATTGATGCTATTTCTCCTGCATGGTTATCTTTCATAACATTTATAGAATACTATGTATTCTAATCATATATGTTCTACACATATATGTCTTCTCTCATTTATATGGACATGCTTCTCTTCTTCATGTAAGACATGCCTTCTTCCTCTTTTGTCAAAAGAAGACATACCTTTCTGCCCCTTTATCATTTCAAAAAGTGGGGTTATGAAGAAATAAGAAACACCACTTGTTAAGAGAGAGGAGATAACAAAATGTTATATAAGGAGAGTAGAAGAGCACAGATAGGGGCTTGTCCAAGCATAGAAAGAAACACAAGTTAAAGCATGCACTTGAACAACCCAAAACCCAAGATAAGGTGCTGTAGAAAAACAATAAATCAAAATTTTGACCCTCAAGATGACAGGTTTGCCCAAAAAGTGCCAGGGCTCATGGAAAAACGATGAGCCATGCTCAGAAGGTCGTTTCAGCACGAAAAACACCAGTCTTACACCAAAAACTGAAACTGGAGCAAAATCTGCATAAAATCCAAAAATACTCCAATTTCAACATATATTGTCGATCTGTGTACCCTACATCACAATGTTATGCAAGCAACTCAAGATAGTAGATATGAAATTCAAAGAACAAGCTTGAGAATGTATGAGACAAGATACAAGCATAGCATATATATGAGCAAAGATACCAATTATAAACAAGGTTAGAACTACATGTATGTGGACTACTAGTAGATGTTATCACAAGTTAGGACTACTAGTAGGATCTAGATCATAACAAGAGATACCAAAAGATACACAAGATAAAGCAAGCTATGAGTAGATGTAGAGATATATCCAAACAAAGCGATATGCAATTTTATAAGCATGAAAGGATATAACTCACTAGATATGCATCCTTACCAAAAGATGATTACCACTAAGAACCTCAAGGTGGTATCAACACAAGATATACACCTATATAGATGTAGCAAGTTAGAGTACAATGGAAGCAATTTTTAGACACAACCAAGAGATTCAAAGAGATCATCATCAAAACCTGCAAAACAACTCAAAGCAAGTAATTGCAAGATATAGATATACCAATTTAGAGCAATTAGAGAGATAGAGTTGTAAGAAAGATAGGAAATTTAGAGCATGTCAATATGCATATATAAAGGTACCAAAGGAGTGCCAAAGAATAAGGCTATTGGTTGAGAAAATCTAGTTGAGAGGGAAAATTTCATTCAATAAGCCAAATGTATATTCTGTGCACAGTGTTATCGGTCAAGTTCTATGTTTATTGACAACTCGACCGATGACAGGTGTTTGCAATACCCATAGGTGCCTATCAGTCGAGTTTCAAACAGGGCAAACTCGACCGACAGAGAAGCTGTCAAAAAGCACATATATTTCATAAAAACATATTTAAAGGCATGCTAAATATACAAACCATATCCAAACATGTCTAAGAAAGTTAGTAATGCACTATAGAAACATTAGAAATAGTTTTTGAGCAATAGTTGTAGAGAAACACAAAATACCACTTTTGACTCCAAAACCACATGCATAGTGCACACTAACTTGACAAAAATAAGTTATAAATGGTTATAAGCAAGAAAACATTACCTTTGTTCTTACCATTCCTTTTTCCACTTGTTGTAACCCTCTACACATCTCACCTTTCTTCTTTCATGTGGATTGACAAGTCAATTTGCAATTCAATAGCTCAAGTCAATCCATTTGCAAGTACCTACAAGAAGAAAGATGAAATGGTCCCCAATCATGTTTTTGGGTCCGGAGGGGTTAGTTTAGCAACCCAAGTCCTATTGCTCTTGGGTGCTTTCCTAAAAGGACAACAAGTAGAATAATGACCAATTTCATTGCAATAGTTGCATGTGCCCATAGTCTTGGAACTAGAGGATTCTCCATGGAATATTGGAGGTACTTTATCTTTGTTGTTCCCTTGACTATTATCATACCCCAAACCATGGCTACCAATTTGTTTAGTAGTATGGTGTAGTATATCATTAAGGCTCTTCTTACCAACTAAGAATTTTTGCAAAGAAGATCTCAAACTATTATAATCATGCATAAGAGAAGTAATAGTAGAAGAGAAATTATTGATATTATCTCTAGCATGCAAAAGATCATTTTCTAAGCAAAGAGCTTTAGTTAATTAAGAATCTCTATCAATATGAAGAGCAGCAACATTATTCTCTCTACTAGTACAACTAGAACAAGATTCATGCACATTGATTTTAGCAAGCAACGAGGCATTTTCTGTTTCTAATTCTAGCAAAACAAAATCTTTGTCATTGTTTTCAGATTTAAGAACATCAATATCATGCATGAGAGAATCAACAATTAAAGTATACTCTTCATTTGAACTAGGCATGAGAGGTTGAGCTTCTAGAAATCTAATCTTATCAAGCAAACTAGCATTTTCAAGTTTAAGAGAGTTTACTTGGCTAATACAAGCATTTTTATCATCAAGCAAGCAAGAATTAGAATGATCAAGATCATTTAATTATACATGCAAATTATCAACAATTCTAGCAAGCTTTTTCCATTTCCTTTTAGAAGACTTAAGAGAGGCACAAGTATCATGAATAATAGCAATCGAAGATTATTTATCTAAAAAGTTTAGATTTACCTCACTTGAGTCTTTACTTGTTGATGCTATAAGAGCAAAATGGTATTCTCCTTCATCACTAGAGCTTGAGCTTGATCCTTCCCTTGAATCTTCACTTGAGCTTGAGTCAGAGGATCCACTTGAGCTTGAGTGCCATTTCTCCTTCTTCTTGTGAAGATGGGTCTTTTTGTCTTGTGGGCAATCTTCCTTCTAGAGACCGTTCTTTCCACATGCGAAGCACCTGATGGTGGAGGGCTGGCCTTTGTAGAATCTACCCTTGGAGTACATGGCATCTTCTTCAACTTGAGAGGATGGAGAGACTTGTTCCATGATAGCTTCAATTTGAGCCTTCATTTTCTCCTTCTTCTATCTCTTTATCTCTTTCTTCTCTTATCTTTCAACTTCCTCCATCTTGTCAAGTGTGGCTTCATGTGCTTGTAGATTTCCAATGAGCTCTTCAATAGGAATATCCTTAAGAGACCTTGCTTCTTCAATTGAAAAAAAACACTAGAGGGGGGTGAATAGGGTTTTATGATATTTTAATAATAATTTTACCAAATTAAGCAACCACAAAATATTGGACAAGGGGACAAGGATTTAGAGTGGTTCCAACCTTAGCAAATACTAAGGCAGTCAATCCACTACCCGGTTTCTTACCCAACCTGGATTTTGAAAGTATTAAATTTTATTACCTCAAAAGGATATTACATAAAATTACAATACTTTCACCAAACCCTTCGGACAGCCTTCACCTAGAAGTAGTCTCACCAACCTCGAAGCAGCCTTCCTTGAAGTAACCTCAAGCTCCCCTTGAAATAGCCTTCCTCTTGAAGTAGCTTCCCGTTGAGACAGCCTTCTTGAAGTAGTCCAAAGTCCACCTTCTCCACCGAGAAGACCCTTCTCCACCTGATAAGTCAAACCCTCTCCAATCCACAACCTCCAACCCTAGGAGTAGCAAGGAGAGTACAAAAGATATAAGGAAACACGAAGGAAAAACAAAAATTACAATACCGTTGTAGCACAAGGCTTGATTTCCTATATCAAGCGTTTTGATCTCCTAACCAATGTATATGAAAGTGTAAGTGTTGTGGGTAGGAGATTCTATCCTATAGGACACGAAATTAGAGCAATGTGAATGAATAGCCAATTGTTGGAATTGCTCTATTGCTCACAAGAATGAATAGACAATTGCAAGTATATGATCAAGTGTTGCACAAGTGTTGCACAAGTGTGTGTTAGGTTTCCTATGGCTTGTCCTATTTATAGGAATGGCCTAAGGATGCTTAAGGACGTTCTAGACACCTTCTAGGGGGTTCTTAGTGATCAACTAGCCGTTATGTATCCATTAGTTGCTTTAGCAACAACTAGTTAATTAATCCTGAAAAGTGCAGACATAACTCTTCTTGGTCGACAAATTATCGATCGAGAGTTCTTCTCGGTCGAGGATTTGTCGACCGAGGGACGTCCTGGAGTAAGTGTTTACAACGTTCATTTCCAACTCCCAACTACTTTGTCTGCTGTGTCTAACAACTAGTTGGGGTCATTCTCGGTCGAGGAAATTGTCGACCAAGAGTGTCTCGGTCGAGGAGTTTGTCGATCGAGAATGACCCTATTTCAATGTTTTGAACTAGATACTAAGTGTTTGTATGAGTGTGCAGATGTGACACTATTATAGGGAATTACCTATCTAAGTGTTGTGAATGGCTAGGGAAGATCTAAATGCTTGATTTACATGATATCTAAGTACTTGTACATTATATACTTGTACAATCTTTTACATTTGATTACAATCATGAATTAAAGCAATTTTGAGCATATAGATCTTCCAAGTTGTGTCATCCACCTAGTTCCTGCAACACTCAAGTAGCACGTTAGATCCACAAGAATGAAATGTTTGTCATCATCAAAACAAAGGAATTATAATAATGTCCAATTTAGCCAACAATCTCCCCCTTTTTGAAGATGACAAACATTTCCTAAATATAAAATAAGGAAATATAAATCATATGAGTTTCATACCTGAAGTTTACCTTTCGTAGCCATTCTCTTGTTTGCAAGTGTGTGCTGGCCCGAAATTTATGAAACTAATGTTTTTGATTTTATGTTTTCGTTTTATATTATTTCTCCCCCTTTGTCATTTCAAAAAGATATCCAGGAAAAACATTTTGTATGACTTTTATTTCTCCCCCTTAATTTTATGCTATGCTCCCCGAAACTAAGATATTCAGTTTGAAAAATAGGGAATAATATACATGTAAACCATTTATTTTCGAATTTATCCACAATTTGTTTCTCAATCATTTGCAAAGGATGTTAAGCCTTGAAATGATATGAGATCCTTTTAGATCTATGGCATATGTATTTTGATTTCTCATCCATTTTACACGGGATGTTAAGCCCTAAAAATGATATGAGATCCTTTTAATCTTATAGTAGAGTACATGAATGTATCTCTAACCAAATACACAGGATGTTAAGCCCTGGTTTGTTTAGAGAATTCCATTATATTCATACATATTGTAGGCTTTAAAATTACTTTAAAGATACAAAGGTCATAACTAGCCTCAAATTTTCTTTATGATGTTTACAAAATTTTGTAAGCTCCTTCTTAATCTTATAGTCAAGATTGTTTTTGTGAGCTCCCCCTTAATCTTATAATCAAGATAATTTAAGGATTCTAAGGTCACAATAAGTATTAGATCATAATAAGTTAACCTTTTATGAGAGCTATGCACTAAAATCTTGTTTTCAATATACTAAGATTAAATGCAAGTTAATGATTTACAAATAAGCATTTTGTCAAGCTTATTTTAGGTCGACCTTGACTTCGACCATAGCGCCCCTTGGTCAAATTTGATTTCAACCAAGAGGCAATTTCTGCAGATATCCAATTTGAACACTTATATGTGAAGTATAATTTCTTCAGATTTAAAATGCATTTGTGCCATGAAGTTTTACTGTTTATGCAAAATGGCATCTTCATATGAGCTGAATCATAATGATCAAAAACAATATCCATTTATGGTTTGTATATATGGATCAAATATTAATTTAGCCAAACCAATGAAACATAATGATCATGGCACAATGATTATGATAGAAAGATAGAAGCATATAGTTTCATGAAATATAATGATCAAAATGAAATTCTATGATTATTTAAACTAAATTTCAATACACATGGTTCCTATATAGATATACCAAGGAATACTTAGGATAAACCATGTGGATTATGATAAAACAATAATTTCCTTGATTAAACCAACATGGTTCATAATTTTCAGTTTTAAGCCAAACCATGTAGAGAATAAACCAAAATAATCTCATTCAGGTTCATAAGTTTTTAATTTTAAGACAAACCTTGTAAACTTTTTCAATCAATGAATAAGATTTGTTCAAAACCAGTCTTCATATAACACTTTTGCTATATGTTTAAGGATTTCATATTCATAATGTTATACCTTAATTCATGATGTAAAAAGATCAATATGTCTTGTTTCAAAGATGGTCTCCAAGTTTTATTCTTGATTTGCATATTAAATCAATCATTAATAACAATTTGATAGAAAAATAGATTAATTGAAAACAGGTTCAGCAGAACTTGATTCGGTCGAACTATTTGTCGACCGAATTTATCTCGGTCGACATTTTCTCGACCGAGAATGTTGCTGTTTGTACATGTTTTATCAAATTTGTTGCAAACTTGAGAACAGTAACCTGCTCGGTCGACTATTTCTCGACCGACAGTGTTCCCGGTCGAATAGTTTCTCGACCGAGAATGTTTCTGTACTGTTTCAGAACTGTTTTCAGTAATTGTTACAAGTAAAACAAGAATATGAAAGTTGAAGCTCAATTGTGTTGAGATATGACATTTGTATGTCAAGAATCAGTTTAGGTCAAATCTCAACTAGTCAAATTTAAACTTCTAAGTTTTAGGAACCCAAGCTAGATCATCATTCCTTTTCTTGTATGGGCATGAAAAAGAGTAGTGTCCAAGACGCAAGAAATAATGACAACTAATAAAGTCAATCTCATTTCTCTTTCTAGGAGTTGAGTTGTTCTTGGGTACATACATGGATTGATTCTCTAGCACTTTTGTCCTTCTCCAACTAGGTTTTTGATAAGATTTTCCCTTAGTCTTATAACCTAGTCCTCTCCTTCCATTTTGACGATAAGAATCATTTATGATATTATCAAGAATATTATTTTTACTCAAGCTACTCACTTTTTGTTGTAACTTCATAATCTCATCCATTTTCTTCTTGATATCTAATTTTTATTGATCTAGATTAGATAGTAAAGAGTTTCTTTCTTTTACAATAATATCATAATCTAGATGTGCACACAAAATATGTTGTCTTTGAAGATCATTTACTTGAGTTTGCAAGTTTAGCTTTTCTAGGGAAAGAAGATTGCAACTTGCTTCTACAGATTTTAGCTTAATATCATGATCTTCAATAGCCTTTTTGAGATCTTCATTTTCAGATGTGAGAGAAAGAAGTTTAGCATTTAACTCATCATTTACTTTATTTGATTTCTTAAATTTCTTCTTGCACTCAATATATTTCTCATGTGTATCTTGAAGACTAGAAATTAGATCTTCTTTTGGCAGATCAAAAAGACTTACCTCTTCTTCTTCTTCTTCTTCATTTGTTGTAGCAATAAGACATTCTACTTCTTCTTTTCCATCATCACTATCATCACTTGAATCATCCCATGCAACTTTATATGCTCTTTCTTTCTTTTTGTGAGATGATTTCTTTCCTTTCTTGAGTTTTGGACAATCACCTTTCATGTGTCCCTTTTTGCCACATTCAAAGCATCTGGAAGAAGAAACACTAGAAGTTTTATTAGTTTTAAAACATTTATACTACTTACCATTTACAATGAGAGTTTCTTCTTCACTATCATCTTCACTTGTGTCATGATTGATCTTGGTTGATTCTTTGAAAGCAATGTCTTTCTTTATCCCTTGTTTAAGTTCACATTCTCGTCTTTCTTCCTCTTCTAAAGTTGCCTCATGTGCTTCTAGGTTGCCCATAAGTTGTTCCATCCTTAGCCGGGTAAGATCATTTGCTTCTTCAATAGCAGTCACCTTAGGTTTGTATTTGGGAGGAAGAGACCTAAAGATTTTTGAAACTTGATCTTATTCATTAATTACTTTACCTAAAGCATTTAAACCATTCACAATAGAAGAAAATTTTGCATACATTTCACTAATAGATTCATTTTGATCCATACAAAATTGTTCAAATTTCTATTTAAGCATTCCGATTTTAGAATTCTTAACTTGAACAGTTACTTCATATGTTATAGAAAGTCTATGCCATATTTCATAAGCCGTTTCACAATTTGATATTCTATTAAACTCACCAATGGAAATTGAACAATAATGTATACTTACAACTTTTGCATTCATTTGGACAGACTTTACCGTATTAGCATCCCAAACTGCATATTCCGTTTGAGAAAGTTCATATGGAGTTGATACCATTCTCCATAAGTCCCAGCTGATTCCTTGGAAGTAAAATTGCATCCTCCTCTTCCAGTAGGTGTAGTTAGTTCCATCAAAAGCAGGCCACAAGTGTTCCTTCCAGGTTGAGGTTGTTGAGCAACCCGTCATCCATTCTTCAAGACTTTGTTAGAGTTCCTTGAAGCCCTACTCTAATACCAATTGAAAAAACCACTAGAGGGGGGTGAATAGGGTTTTATGATATTTTAATAATAATTTAACCAAATCAAGGAACCACAAAATATTGGACAAGGGGACAAGGATTTAGAGTGGTTCCAACCTTAGCAAATACTAAGGTAGTCAATCCAAGGTAGTCAATCCACTACCCGGTTGCTTACCCAACTAGGATTTTGAAAGTATTAAATTTTATTACCTCGCAAGGATATTACATAAAATTACAATACTTTCACGAAACCCTTCGGACAGCCTTCACCTAGAAGTAGTCTCACCAACCTCGAAGCAACCTTCCTTGAAGTTACCCTGAAGCTCCCATTGAAATAGCCTTCCTCTTGAAGTAGCTTCCCGTTGAGACATCCTTCTTGAAGTAGTCCAAAGTCCACCTTCTCCACCTGAGAAGTCAAACCCTCTCCAATCCACAATCTCCAACCCTAGGAGTAGCAAGGAGAGTACAGAAGATATAAAGGAACAAGAAGGAAAAATAGAAATTACAATACCGTTGTAACACAAGGCTTGATTTCCTATATCAAGCGTTTTGATCTCCTAACCAATGCATATGAAAGTGTAAGTGCTGTGGGTAGGAGATGCTAGCCTATAGGACACGAAATTAGAGAAATGGAAATGAATAGCCAATTGTTGGAATTGCTCTATTGCTCATAAGAATGAATAGCCAATTGCAAGTATATGCTCAAGTGTTGCACAAGTGTGTGTTAGGTGTCCTATGGCTTGTCCTATTTATAGGAATGGCCTAAGGATGCTTAAGGACGTTCTAGACACCTTCTAGGGGGTTCTTAGTGCTCAACTAGCCATTAGGTATCCATTAGTTGCTTTAGAAACAACTAGTTAATTAATACTGAAAAGTGCAGACAGAACTCTTTTTGGTCAAAAAATTGTCGATCGAGAGTTCTTCTCGGTCGAAGATTTGTCGACCGAGGGACGTCCTGGAGTAAGTGTTTACAACGTTCATTTCCAACTCCCAACTACTTTGTCTGCTATGTCTAACGGCTACTTGGGGTCATTCTCGGTCAAGGAAATTGTCGACCGAGAGTGTCTCGGTCGAGGAGTTTGTCGACAGAGAATGACCCTATTTTAATGTTTTGAACTAGATACTAAGTGTGTGTATGAGTGTGTAGATGTGACACTATTATAGGGAATGACCTATCTAAGTGTTGTGAATGGCTAGGGAAGATCCATACGCTTGATTTACATGATATCTGAGTACTTGTACATTATATACTTGTACAAGCTTTTACATTTGATTACAATCATGAATTAAAGCAATTTTGAGCATATAGATCTTCCAAGTTGTGTCATCCACCTAGTTCCTGCAACACTCAAGTAGCACGTTAGATCCACAAGAATTAAATGTTTGTCATCATCAAAACAAAGAGATTATAATAATGTCCAATTTAGCCAACACAATGGAAGTCACCTTGGGTTCCCACCTCTTGGGAAGAGTTCTAAGCATCTTTGAGTTAATCTCTCCACTAGACATAGGATGTTCTAGAATAGAAATACCATTCACAATGGTGTTGAGCCTTGAGTACATGTTTGCTATCCTCTCCTCCTTTTCCATATTGAAGTTCTCAAGCAGCCCTTTGAGCATGTAGACTTTGCTTTCCTTCACTTGATCTGTCCCTTCATAAGTGATGCATAGCTTTCTCCATACCTCATAGGCTGTTTCACATGAAGAAATCCGGTTGAACTCAGTGGGGGTCATGGATGCATAGAGGATGTGCATGGATCTAGTATTCAAGGTCGCTTTCTTCAAGGTAGCTTCATCCCATTCTTCAATGTTTGTCTTTGGTAGCATGTATGGGCTGTTCGCCATTTGCCACATCTCAAGACTTGATCCTTTAATAACTGACGCCGATATAAGGGCTGTTCCAATTTAGGCATCGGTTATCCTTTAATAACTGACGCTGATAATGGTTCCCACCAAATAATTTAGGGTAAAGATTGTCTAATTAGACGTCGGTTTTTGACTATAAACTGATGCTTAAATATAAAAGGCGTCAGTTTTCCTGATAACCGACACTATTAACAAACTTATTTGACCTGTATCACCTGAGTCTTCCCCTTCCTTCCTGTTTCATCGCGATAGTTTTCTGTTGTGATCTCTGCTCGCCTAAAATCACCCGATGACCCTCATTGCTGCTCGCCGCCTCCGCCACCACCGCCACATCCTCTTTCTCCTGCTGCCTTCGTCGCTTGCTGCCACTACTGCTCGCCGGTCTGCTCTGCTCTTCTCCTGGTGCCACTGCTGCTCGCCGCTCTGCTATGGTCTTCACCTGCTCGCCGCCACTACTGCCGCCGGTCGCCGCCGCTCTTCTCCACGCTAGCTCGAGGTAGCCCTACCCTCTTTGCTTCCTTCTCCGTAGCTCCTTACCAACAGCAAGCACGGCCGTGGTGGGCCAACACAACCACGGCCGTGCTTGCTATTGGTAAGGATATGAAAAAATCTTTATGTAATGCTTTATGTAAATCCTAGGATATGAACAAATCTTTTGCTTGCATATATTTGTGTTTGTAATCCTAATGTTTGACGTAATTCAGTAAATTTTGATGCATGTTGAAATAAGATTTAAACTTGTCCATTCTAGCATCCTAATTTGATTTGATTAAACCCTAACATTGATGAAACCCTAACATCAATTGTGATGAAACCCTAACATTAATTGTGATGAAACCCTAACATGTACATATCTATTATTGTGTTTGTTGGCCTAGAAACCCGTCTAAGATTTACTCATTAGGAGTAAATCTTGGATAGTCCCCGGTTTGGGACTGTTCTTGAACACCTAATCTCACTTAGGATGTAAGTGTATAATGTGTATTGGGTTTTTCAAAAAACAAACAATCTTGAGAACCCCTTTAACCTTCAAATGGTCTTGAGACCCCTTTGACCTTCAAACAGTCTTGAGACCCCTTTGACCATCAAACGGTCTTGAGATCCTCTTTGACCTCTAAACTTACTAGTGAGATTAGGTGTTCAAGGATGGGATATGTGGTACACATTTATAATATATCAGAATGACATCACATGTGTTTGTTGGCCTAGAAACCCTGAATTTCACTACTATAGAACATGTCTTTGGCGTCAGTTGTTTATGGCCTTTTAGTGACGGTTCTCAAGAGATGCCTATGTGGGCGCCGCTAAAGGTCGAACTCTTTGGCGTCGGTTTTATAACCGACGCTAAAAGGCTTCACGCCACCGAAAATGCGCCAGCAGGGCACCGATAGGTGGTACACATTTATTATATATCAGAATGACATCACATGTGTTTGTTGGCCTAGAAACCCATCCAAGATTTACTCATTAGGAGTAAATCTTGGATAGTCCCCAGTAGGACACCGATAGGTGGTACACATTTATTATATATCAGAATGACATCACATGTATTTGTTAACCGTAGACCCTAATCTTGTACTAATATATGCTTGTTTTCCCATTGATCATAGAATGGATAGATCATGGATGACCATTCGCAATCGCTGCAACCCAGAGTTTATATCTGGTCTTGATTAGTTTATTAGATTTTCCGAGGAACATAAGAAAGAACCTGGAGATAGGTTCTACTGTCCATGTAGGCATTGCGGTAACAATTTGAAAGTTAGCACTGGTGACGAAATCAAAAGTCATGTCATGTGTAACGGGATTGTACAAGGCTATACAGAATGGCATTGGCATGGAGAGATTTCAAACTCGAAACCAGTGGATGTCGATAGCAGTGCTTGCGTAGAAGAAGAAATTACCTCCGATGATGTAGATGTGAACGAACCAGTTCCAGTAGACATCATTGATGCGATGCTGGATAGTTGTAGGGTAGAGCACACCGATCCACCTCCTATCTTTAGAAACATTGTGCATGATGCTGAGATACCGTTATACACAGGCTGTGCTAAGTTTACAAAGCTTAGCGTTGTGTTGAGATTGTATAAGTTGAAAGCTAACAATAGATGGAGCGACAAAAGCTTCACTTCATTATTGACTTTGTTGAAAGAAATGCTTCCTGAAGGAAACGAGCTGCCAATCTCAACATACCGGGTAAAGAAATTGTTGTGCCCAATGGGAATGTAGGCCAAGAAGATACACGCATGCCCGAATGATTGTGTATTATTTCAAAAGGACTATGTGGATTTGAAAGATTGCCCAAAATGTGGTGTGTCACGGTATAAATTGATGACTTTGGGGGAGTCAAAAACTGGTTCTCCTTCCAAGGTGATGTGGTATCTACCTATAATATCACGGTTTCAACGCTTGTTTGCAAATCCGAAAGATGTGAAGAATTTGAGGTGGCATGCATATGTTAAGAAAAATAATGATGGGATTCTACGACATGCGTCTGATTCCCCACAGTGGAAGAAGATTGATCTATTGTACCCCAAATTTGGTGAAGAAGATAGGAATCTAAGACTTGGGCTTTGTACAGATGGGATGAACCCGTATGGGACATTGAGCAGCCAACATAGCACTTAACCAGTCATGCTTGTTATATACAATCTTCCTCCCTGGCTGTGTATGAAAAATAAGTATGTTATGCTGTCGTTGTTGATATCGGGCCCTAAACACCCCAGAAATGATATCGATGTTTATCTTGAACCTCTGATTGATGACTTAAAGAAACTTTGGGCTGAAGGTGTGATGACCTATGATGCTTCAGGAAGAGAGAGATTTTGTTTGCACGCTATGTTGTTTTGCACTATTAATGACTTTCTAGCATACGGGAATTTGTCTGGATATAGTGTCAAAGGAGCTAAAGCGTGTCTTATATGTGAAGAAAACACTGATTCAATAAGACTAAAACATGGCGGCAAGACTGTATATCTTGGTCATCAAAGATTTCTTTCAAAATTCCATCTGTATCGTAGGAAGCGCAAAGCATTCAATGGATGGAATGATGAACGGAGTGCACCTAAACCTATACCGGGGGATTTTGTTTATGAAAGTGTAAAAGACATTGTCAATGAATTTGGTAAGAAATCACAATGTAGTATGGCCACACAGAGTGATAATTATTCATTCAAGAAGAAGTCAATATTTTGGGATCTTCCTTATTGGAGTTCTTTGACAGTCAGACATTGTATCGATGTAATGCACTTTGAGAAAAAAGTCTGTGATAGAGTCATTGGTACTCTATTAAATATACCAGGTAAGACTAAAGATGGGATAAAATCCAGACTGGACCTATGTGAAATGGGAATAAGGTCAGAATTAACAGAATTACGTGAAATGGGTAATAAAAGAACATACTTACCTCCCACTTATTACACGTTGTCTAGAAAGGAGAAGAAAACTTTTTGTGAATGCTTAGTAAATGTTAAGGTGCCACAAGGTTACTCATCCAACATCTGTAGATTGGTATCAATGAAAGATCTGAAGTTGATAGGTCTTAAATCTCATGATTGTCACACTCTAATGCCACAAATATTTCCCGTGGAAATTCAATCTATATTACTGAAGCATGTATGGTTTGCAATCACCAGACTTTGTTTCTTTTTCAACAGTCTATGCATCAAAGTTATTGACCCTGATACTCTTGATAATTTGCAAACAGAAGTGGTTGTTACCCTATGTCAGCTTGAGATGTATTTCCCTCCTTCGTTCTTTGATATCATGGTACATCTTGTTGTCCACTTGACTAGGGAAGTGAAAATGTTGGGACCAATTTTCTTGCATTGAATGTATCCCTTTGAACGATACATGAGCATTTTTAAAGGTGATGTTCGAAACTGTTATCGGCCTGAAGGGAGTATTATTGAAGGTTATATGGCGAGAGAGGTTAAGGATTTTTGCAATGACTTTCTGAGTGGTAATAACACTCCTGTTAATGACAAGAATATTAAGGAGGGCAAAAGAATTTTGGGATTACAGGTGAAAGTAATCAGCCATGAGCAGTTGGAACAAGGTCACTTGTATGTTTTACACAACATGGACGAAGTGAGTGTTTATATAGAGGAACATACCAATTTCATCAAGAGACAACATCCTCGAGCAAGTTCAATGTGGCTTGCTAGAGAGCAAAACAAGACTTTTACTAAGTGGTTTGAAGATAAAGTCTTACATCAACTATCTCAAACACCAAATGATATTATAGAAACTATCAAATGCCTCGCCTTTAAACCAAAACTGAATGTTATGTCTTATGAAGGGTTTGACATTAATGGGTTCACATATTACACAAAGTGCCAAGATGATAAGAGTGTCGTCCAAAATAGCGGGGTCACTCTTCAAGTGTCAACTATGTATTTTGCAAGTGCAAAGGATAAGAGTTCACGTGAAGCTAAAATGTCATATTACGATGTCATTGAAGACATATGGGAGTTTGACTACATAGATTTCAAAATTCCACTCTTTAAATTTAATTGGGTTGATAACACCAAATGAGTTATAGTGGATGAATTGGGTTTCACTTTAGTGAACTTTGAAAAGATTGGCGAGAAGTGTGAACCATTCATATTGGCATCATAGGAGAAACAAATATTCTATATCGATGATCCTACAAATGATAAATGGCCAGTTGTTCTTCATGGTAAAAGACAGTTCATTGAAGATCCTATAGATGAAGAAGAGTACTATGATAAGTATGATGACTCCAGTCCATTCTTAGTTGGGTTGCCAACTCCACAAAATATTGAAGCTAATGATGACTTATATGTGCGCGGAGATCACAATGAAGGATTGTTAATTGATAAAAGATCACAATTTTAGAGGCATGCATGTTTATATTTTTTATTGAAGCTAAATGTTTGCTTTTTTAATATCAATATCATTTTTAGATTTGATGTTTCATTATCTTCTAGTTAATACAAATGCTAAATGTTTGCCTTTTTAATGACATTTTTAGATGGTTGACCATGATGAGCATGATGTCCATGATGAGCATGAAGTCCATGATGAGCATGCTGTCCATGATGAGCATGGCAAGGATACCAATGTAAGTTCTAAAAACATATCCTGTATTTCTATAAAATTCATTATCTTCTAGTTATGTCATATATCCCATATTTCTATATTGGGCTAATTCAGTGTGTTTATTTTTGTCAAATTTTAGGTTGATGATGCACATGTACCGACTGAAGCACTGGAGGAACTTGATGCACATCACCAAAAACTTAACAAGAAAAGGGGCATCACTCTGTTGAAGAAGTTAATAGCGCTAAGTGGTAGTGGATCCAGATTGGTTGTGGAGTTTGATAATGGAGGAAATGCAATTGGAGTGAACCGCAATAATGTTGTAAACTATCTTGGGGGTGTCACTCGAAGCCATTGTGGTGTTAAGTATGATAATTGGCATAAAGTTCCTCAGGTGAAGAAAGACATGATATGGAAGGATTTATGTGTGAGTTATTATTATTTGCAATTCTATTTTGTAGATTACAAATTCTATTATTTGCAATTCTATTTTTGGATACTAGTTAATAGCAATTCTATTTTACAGAATCTGTTTGCATTGGATGAGAAGTTGCATCGTTAAAGCGTGATGCAACGCGCTGGAAAGATGCTAAGGAACTATAGGACAAATCTCAACAGAGAATACATGTAGGATGGTGATAAGAAGAAGAAGTCAGCCCTTGAACAGTGGAACTTCTTGGACAAAGAAGATTGGGACACGTGTGTTCCTTCAAGAAAATATGAAGAATTCAAGGTATTTGGCTTCACTCCTAATTTATTTAATATACGTTGTATTCACCTATTCAAGATTAACATTTAGTGCTACTAACCAAATCATTAATGTGCATACTAACTAGGCTCTCAGTGAGGCACAAAAATAAAGGCGTGCACTGAATGTGCATGACCACACTATGGGTCCAAAGGGCTATGCAAGCGTTCGCCAAAGACTACATGCGGAGTCTGCTGCTACTCAGGAGTCCTCTACTACATGTGCCACACCCATGCCTCGCCATGATGTCTAGATAGCTGGGAGGCAAAACAAGAAGGGTGAAATAAAGAAGCCCGTAACTGCTGAGGCAGCTGCGAATATGGTAAAATACAACTCTTAGAGCAATCATTTGAATATTAATTATTTGTGATGTTAACTTACCAATTTCTATTAATGGTGATTAGCGGGAGCTGCACGAGCAGAGGAAACAAGGCACGTTCATCCCTCAGGACACAAGGGATGAATTGATAGTTGCTCTGGGTAACCTAGAGCATCTTGGACGTGTTAGGGGTGTAGGCGCTGGTGTGGGCATCAAAGCATTCTTTGGGCCATCCCAGGGCAAACCCAGAGCTGGACTTTCACAAGATGAGGTAACCTATTCTTTTTTTAGAATGTTATTGCAAAAGGGAATTCGATAATAAGAAGATAATGTTTCTTTTATCCATATATAGGAGAATAAGAGAGTCGAGGATATAGTTTCTAAGAAGGTCAATGATATAGTTGTTGAGAAGGTCAAGGAAGAAATGGTGCGGTGGCAGGCATCTCAGGCTTCCAATCAGCCTATGGCGACCCACTCTTCTCCTGATGCACAGACTGAGAGTAATCCTGTAGACCCACCACATAACATGTCTACTGTAAGTATTGTTTATGACATTGTAGCTAGTCTTTTCAAGATGATATGTTTTCAAGATTATATGTATATATGTATAACATTCTTTACGTAAATTTGTAGGCATTGAAGCCATGGCGCTTAAGAATGCAAGACTATGTTGTTGCAGAGGCGTAGGCTTACCCGTACCTTCCTGGGGCAACGTTTCACAGGACTCCAATGCCACAGGGCTACATTCGTGTGAGCCCGATACATGTATTACCCGATTGGAGGGAAGCTACATTGCCATATGCCCACCTAGATATTGATACACTTGCTGAGGCAGAAGGCGGGGTGATATTGTGGCCCAAAGCAGATGTCGTCCACACTACTGAAATTGTAAGATAAATTTACATTACTTTAGATTGTTAATGTGTATATATGAGGTCAATTGATCTGAAATTATATATACAGGTTAAAAAGAAGACACCCGGAGCACCTAGGCCTCCACCTCCACTTCCTGCATTACCAAGTTGGGTTCCAACTAACCTAAAATACCTGTTAGGTCCTGCTTGTAGGGGAATGGCATGTTGGCTACCGGCACATAATATACATTGCCCTATAATTGTTTCTTTATACGCGAGTTATGCAAGTCAATCATACGAAAGCTCTTTATTTATACAAGATATTATTGAGCTGTTTATATATAATTGGCTGAACACATCAATGATAGAGACATGGATAAGGTGAGTCTTGTTTATACATCCATATACCTTGTGTAAGATCTGGTGATCTGGTTTCTTATATATTAATGCATACGTAATACATGTTTTGCAGCTACTTAGTCAAAAATCAATGCAAACAATTTGCATTTGACCATGTGGGATTTTTGATTCCATCATTGATTAGTATGGTAGCTAAAGACCCTGATAGTGTTCAACAATACTGTATAGATGCTTTTACAATTTTCGGTCAGCAAAAGAAGACGATAATAATAGCTCCATTCAATGTCAAGTAAGTTTACTTTACTTATAATTTGGACTTAAGAAAATTACATTTTTATTGTGGATTTTAAGTTATAAATTTTTAACTTTTTTACCTCTACTGTTAGGCATTGGGAGTTACTAGTTATTCTCCTCGGGACATTCACTGTTTATTATCTAGATCTTGTGGGGAGTACATTGAATACTAAAATTGGACACATAATGAGATTGCCATTATTCTGGTGAGAAATATTATATTTTTATATCTATTAACATATGTTTATAACATTACTATTTAATTATGCAATTTACTATGTTACATTAACATGTAGGGGTTTAGATGCATTCAAAAAGGCTGGAGTAAAGGTCCCAAGGAAAAAAAACCATCCAATAATTTGGGAGAACGTAAAAGTAAGTTCCCGACTCCAATGTATATATTATTTATGTGAACTATGCTTAGTTGTATTTTTTAATATTTTGTATGTTTCAATTTATAGTGCGCTACACAAGACAACAGTTGGGCATGCGCATACTATGTGATGCGATTTATGCAGATGATTATCCAATATGTCGCATTGGACATCGATACCATACATGAGGTATTATATATAGTTTCATTAGTTAGTATGAAATATATCAATCTTATTTTTATATTATTTACTTATATATATCCATCATTCTCTTTGTAGGTGTTTAATACTGACCACACTATAGGTAGACGCTTAAAAGATGTACATGCTCCATATACGATGGAAGTATTAAATGAAAAGAAGAATGGGCAAGAGCCATACAAGCAGTGGGGACTATAAGATATAATTGGGATGCTGATAGCGATGTTGAATGATATTTTGTAAATGAATATTTCTGAATGTTTATACATGTATGAATGTTTCTACATGTATTTGAATGTTTCTACATGTGTGAATGTGAGAATTGAATTGATGTCTGAATGTATCTACTTGTGTGAAAAGTATATTTGTTGATTTTGCAGGTTTGTGGCCTGTTTGTTGGATGATATCAATGGATGTCGTAAACCTACAGTTTAGAAAACTGAACTATAGGTTCTCATCCTGCTGACCAGCCACAACAAGCCTGGAAACTGATAAGAAAAAAAAAATTAAAATATAGGCGTCGATTATTTATAGAACACCGTCATCAAAGGCTTACATCGTTGGTTATTGGATAAAACTGCCGCCTAATGTGACAAACAACCCGACCGTGCAGGAAAGCATGGCCGTGGTGGAAACATCGTCGCTTATTTGTATAAAACCGACACCTATAGTACTAAACACGACCGTGCAGGGAAGCACGTCTGTGGCATCTGGGAATATGGCGTCGGTGTTTTAGGTGCAAACCGATGCAAATAGTGTCCTAGATGGCGCCCTTTTTGTGGCGCGAAGCCTTTTGGCGTCGACTTACTATAAATGATCGATGCCCTGCTGGCGCGGTTTTGGTGGCGCGAAGCCTTTTGCCGTCAGTTATAAAACTGACGCCGAAGATTTCGACCTTTAGCGGCGCCCACATAGGCGTCGCTTTAGAACCGTCGCTAAAAGGGCATAAACAACCAACACCAAAGGCCTGTTCTGTAGTAGTGGGAGGCTGTAGGAAGCACTCAACTATAGAATAGGAACCTCACATAGAGTTTGCATTAAATGCTCATCCTTGGAATGAAGCCAAAGGGGTCCTATTTATAGCTGGGGATGCCTCTTAGCCTTTGGGAACACTTGAGAACGAAAACTAGCCGTTTTGTGGCTTGCAACGGAAATATTTTAACTTGTTGCAACTCCAAAATGGCTACAAGCACTTTTCTGCACTTTTCCATACAGTGCAATCGGTCGTGTTTCTATAAGGGTAACTCAACCGATAGAGTAAAAAACAAAGCCGATATTCAGACCATCGGTCGAGTTTGTCCTGGGGAAACTCATCCGACCAATGAAAATCGAATTGGTTAGTTACTCCACCGGTCGAGTTCTGTGTAGTGTAAACTTGACTGATCAAAAGTCATTTTCAAGATCCAATCGAGATCGGTCGAGTTTGTAAGTCACAGAACTCGACCGATGAACAACCTGATGTGAAATTTAGAAAATAGCTTTTGAGTGCTTAAACATTCAATCTAAGTGCTCCTAATTTTTTCTAAGCTTAATTACAAGTAATACAATCATTACAAGTGATTTACAACATGATTCTAATGGATTTACATCATATTACAAAAACATGCACTTGTATTGATTTTGACTTGTTTTTTCTCCAATTTGATATTCGCAAGTTAGGGCATTTGGAGTGTGTCTATACCTAATATGAAATCAATCAAGTAGAGACATTAGACACCAATATGTGGAATGGTTAGTCATCATCAAAACATGGGTTTAGTCAATTTAGATGTGAGTCAACATTGACCTTAATTGACCTTGAGTCAACATTCTCCCCCTTTTTGAAGAAGACAAACCATTCCATAAATGTATTGAAAGCTTTTAAGTAAAACCATACCTTCAGAGAAACCTAGGGGTTTCAACATGATTGAGCTCATATGCTCCCCCTCAATTGATGCTAGTGGAGTTCTCATACTCCCCCTCAATTCATCCTATTTCTCCTGCATGGTTAGCTTTCATAAAATTTATAGAATACTATGTCTTCTACTCATATATGTTCTACACATATATGTCTTCTCCCATTTACCTTCTCCCCTTTATATGACATGCTTCTCTTATTCATGTAAGACATGCCTTCTTCCTCTTTTGTCAAAAGAAGACATACCTTTCTCCCCCTTTGTCATTTAAAAAAGTGGGGTTATGAAGAAATAAGAAACACCACATGTTAAGAGAGATGAGATAACAAAAAGTTATATAAGGAGAGTAGAAGAGCACAGATAGGGGCTTGTCCAAGCATAGAAAGAAACGCAAGTTAAAGCATGCACTTGAACAACCCAAAATTAAAGATAAGGTGCTTCAGAAAAACAATAAATCACAAGTTTGACCCTCAAGATGATAGAATTAGCCCAAAAAGTGCCAGAGCTCATTGCAAAGTGATGAGCCTTGCTCAGAAGGTCGTTTCAGCATGAAAAACACTAGTCTGGCACCAAAAAATGAAACTAGAGCAAAATCTACATAAAATCCAAAAATACTCCAATTTCTACATATAATGTATATCTATGTACCCTGCATCACAATGTTATGCAAGAAACTCAAGATAGTAGATATGCAATTCAAGGAACAAGCTTGAGAATGTATGAGACAAGATACAAGCATAGCATATATATGAGCAAAGATGCCAATTATAAAAAAGGTTAGAACTACATGTATGTGAACTACTAGTAGATGTTATCACAAGTTAGGACTACTAGTAGGATCTAGATCATAAGAAGAGATACCAAAAGATACACAAGATAAAGCAAGCTATGAGTAGATGTAGAGATATATCCAAACAAAGAGATATGCAATTTGATAAGCATGAAAGGATATAACTCACTAGATATGCATCCTTACCAAAAGATGATTACCACTAAGAACCTCAAGGTTGTATCAACACAAGATATACACCTATATAGATGTAGCAAGTTAAAGTACAATGGAAGCAATTTTTAGACACAACCAAAAGATTCAAAGAGATCATCATCAAAACCTGCAAAACAACTCAAAGCAAGTAATTGCAAGATATAGATATACCAATTTAGAGAAATTAAAGAGATAGAGTTGTAAGCAAGATAGGAAATTTAGAGCATGGCAATATTCATATATAAAGGTACCAAAGGAGTGCCAAAGAAAATCTAGTTGAGAGGGAAATTCTCATTCAATAAGCCAAATGTATATTCTCTGCATAGTGTTATCAATCGAGTTTTGTGTATTGACAACTCGACCGATGACAGTTGTTGGCAATACCCATAGGTGCCTATCGGTCAAGTTTCAAATAGGGCAAACTCGACCGACAGAGCAGTTATCAAAAAGCACATATATTTCATAAAAACATATTTAAAGGCATGCTAAATATACTAACCATATCCAAACATGTCAAAGCAAGTTAGTAATGCACTATAGGAGCATTAGAAATACCTTTTGAATAGGAGTGTGAAGAGAAACACAAAATACAACTTTTGACTCAAAAACCACATGCATGGTGCACACGAACTTGACAAAAACAAGTTAGAAATGGTTATAAGCAAGAAAACATTACCTTTGTTCTTACCATTCCTTTTTCCACTTATTGTCACCCTCTACACATCTCACCTTTCTTCTTTCATGTGGATTGACATGTCAATTTGCAATTCAATAGCTCAAGTCAATCCATTTGCAAGTACCTACAAGAAGAAACATGAAATGGTTCCCAATCATGTTTTTAGGTCCGGAGGGGTTAGTTTAGCAACCCAAGTCCTATTGCTCTTGGGTGCTTTCCTAAAAAGACAACAAGTAGAATAATGACCAATTTCATTGCAATAGTTGCATGTGCCCATAGTCTTGGAACTAGAGGATTCTCCATGGAATATTGGAGGTCCTTTATCTTTGTTGTTGCCTTTACTACTATCATACCCCAAACCATGTCTACCAATTTGTTTGGTAGTATGGTGTAGGATATCATTAAGGCACTTCTTACCATCTAAGAATCTTTGCAAAGAAGATCTCAAACTATCATTATCATGCATAAGAGAAGTAATAGTAGAAGACAAATGATTGATATTATCTCTAGCATGCAAAAGATCATTTTCTAAGCAAAGAGCTTCAGTTAAATAAGAATCTCTATTAATATGAAGAGAAGCAACATCATTCTCTCTACTAGTAGAACTAGAACAAGATTTATGCACTTTGATTTTAGCAAGCAAGGAGGCATTTTCTGTTTCTAATTCTTGCAAAACAAAATCTTTGTCCTTGTTTTTAGATTTAAGAACATCAATATCATGCATGAGAGAATCAACAATTGAAGTATACTCTTCATTTGAACTAGGCATGAGAGGTTGAACTTCTATAAATCTAATCTTATCAAGCAAACTAGCATTTTCAAGTTTAAGAGAGTGTACTTGGCTCAGACAAGCATTTTTATCATCAAGCAAGCAAGAATTAGAATGTTCAAGATCATTTAATTCTACATGCAAATTATCAACAATTCTAGCAAGCTTTTTCCTTTTCCTTTTAGAAGACTTAAGAGAGGCACAAGTATCATTAATAATAGCAATCAAAGATTCTTTATCTAAAGAGTTTAGATTTACCTCACTTGAGTCTTTACTTGTTGATGCTATAAGAGCAAAATGGAATTCTCCTTCATCACTAGAGCTTGAGCTTGTTCCATGCCTTGAATCTTCACTTGAGCTTGAGTCGGAGGAGCCACTTGAGCTTGAGTGCCATTTCTCTTTCTTCTTGTGAAGATGGGTCTTTTTGCCTTATGGGCAATCTTCCTTGTAGTGACCCTTCTTTCCACATGTGAAGCACCGGATGGAGGAGGGCTTGCCTTTGCAGAATCTATCCTTGGAGTACATGGCATATTTTTCAACTTAAGAGGATGGAGAGACTTGTTCCATGATAGTGTGACACCCCACCATCACACAGATGATGAGATGACACATGAAAATGTGCGGAACCAGCCTATCACTGAATACATGAGTTAATTAAAACCGATTGCGGAAAGCATACATGAGAGAGCTTTTGCATCCAGATCCTGCAGAGACGCATGTTATATAAACATTCACAATCCTTGTTCTAGGTCCATAGCTTATCAGAACCAGCTGTACTGTTAGCACCAGAGTTCATCACCTATTTGTACATACATAATGAGCCACGTACAACCAACAACAGGATATACAAAATTAAAATAGCTAGACATTGTGAAACGTCGTCAAACACCTCCTAGGACTTGAGAGTATAGGAATGACTCTAGGATTCTACTACAAAACCACCAAAATAGTAGCATGTCCATCTCTTGCCTTCTACTATTCTTCTTGCTACTCGGCCACAACCTCACGACCACCACCACGTCTGGAGTGATCACCTAAAAGGGTGTAAACCAGCGGGGTGAGACACATAGTCTCAGTGAGAAAATAACTCCCCGCCAAACTATAAAACCTCAAAAGGTTAAAGCAGATAACAACAAATAACTGATAAAGCATATAACAAGAGCAGCATATTGAGCAAGGCTATTATTACTATTAATCTTACCAAGATATCCGGGAGGCATATAACCAAGTATTTCTTTATGGAACATGATTGACAAGATAAGCTTTATAAGAACTTATCACAAGATGTAAGGATCGTACACACAACTGCATACTACAACTAGATCAGTTATATAAGCAAGGCCACAATCAATGTTCTGTATTTTGCTCTAAGCAAGATATACTATTCAGCTGGATTACGTTTTATTATGCCCTAAGGAAGTGAGCCTTCCCTGCTCAAATCCAACCATTCGCTACGAAGCCCAATCTGGTGCCATACAAGGTCTAAGGAGATCCGGACTCCATGACCTCACCTTCTCGTGTTCAGTACACAAATCATCAAACAAGACCGCAATCTTATGCTTATAGGGCCTCAGCCTATGGGTCAGCTCCGCAAGCTACCCATATATACATCCGAGCCATGAACAAATTATGCTCATAATCACATATCCTAAGCCATGAGTCTGTTCACCATGCTCCATATATCCTAAGTCTGCAACTACAGCTGCACTAAAACCCTCCTATTTTAGGCTAGGGGAAACCTCACATATTCAACAATATGCGCTCCAGGTAATCCCATAGGATAAACCTATTTCACCATCACCAAATACTGACGATGATGGATCTATGGTCAGGGCAAACTACATGATATATTCATCTATAATTAATTAGTATATTTTAAGACAATTGTTGAGGCAACCAAAGTATAACACAGTCTTATAGAATTACATCATTATTTCCATCATCATACTGTCCTGGGACCTAAATCCCTCATGATATCAACCACTTCCTCTCAAGGCATCATCATCATGCAACAACATTCTGGGAACACATCCCTTATCTCATCATCAGAGGATAACACCTCAACTAGGCACTTAGCCTGATATCAGGTCCTCAGACCCATCAACTTGTTATCTCATTATCGCATGGTGCTACTCAAGCACATACATCTCATAAAATACATGCATGGTTAGTATATACATCCATAGAGATAACTGAAGTCATCATGGATGAACAGGATTATCATGCTATTAAGTATAAAGCAACATCCACGATTATATTACACATAAGCTGTAGAAAGCATAGTTTTATCATCAATCATAAGCATATATCATGCTCTATACATGTGATCATAATCATGAGCCACATCATCATGTGAAGCAACATCATATGCTTCCAAGCTTCCTGGTTCACAACCTATCATCTTAACCCATTATCATGTATATATAGGATTCAAGGTGATTACATCATATCACTTGTATTATCATTATTAATAGAGAAATATCAACTATATACTTTCTGGGTTATCAGAACCCTCACTAAAGCTCCTGCAACCCTCACCATAGGTATGGCAAGCAGCGCCAACCCTCACCAAAGGGTGTATCGGCTAGGGTTCCAACCCCTAGAGTACTTGTGCCATCATATCGACCAACCACTTCAAACTTTCGTGCAACCAGTTCACATGGTGTCAGGAAACCAGATTCAAGGATGAATTGTGCATCATCCGCAGGGGCTGTCGACCAAGGGGCTATCATGCACATGAACTAGGGTTAGGGTTTCTATCGGCCAACCCTCTCAACAAGAAGCATGTCGACCAAGACCATGGTGCCCAAGACGCCCTATCATCCAACCATCAACCCATATCATCCAAAGGACCCTTATGTTGGACAAGGCACTCTATCATCCACGACATGGTAACCACTAAGGCACCATATCGGCAAAATCACTCAACAAAGGGTATGACGGGCAAAAACAAACCCCATGCTTGACAAAAGATTACCCATCTTACTCATATCGCCCAAGGAAGGGGCCAGGGTGTCGCCCACCTAACAAGCAACCCCATAAGAAGACCTATCGTCCAACTAGGTAAAACATCTCATATCGTCCAAGGACTATCACAAGGTGTGTCGTGCAGAGCACACATTAAGGTGTATCGTCCAAGCTCCCACTCCACAAAGGGTATCAGCCAAGCTCAACTAGGCATATCGGTTAAAGGTACAACCCAAGACAAGGCTATCAGACAACACTACTCTAAGGTCATATCTTGCAAGGCACAACCCAACATGGTCATCTTCAACCTCAAGCACAAGGGCACCAAACCCTAAATGATCACGAATATCGTCTCACCTCTCAACAACTAAGAGAGAGGGGTTTTGCACAACCTCTATCACAAATCAGGAAACCACAAGGATCAACCTCAACTTAGGTCATCATCTACCCAAAAGCTCACCTCTCAAATCCATGGTGAGAGGAGGGTGTTTCCCAGGAAACTAGAATGTAGACTCACCTCTCAACTAAAATGAGAGAGGGGTATTTCCTACATCACTAGAGCTCAAACTCACTTCTCTAGACCAAGGAGAGAAAAGGGTTTTTCTACCAAAGAAAACCCCAAACTATGGTTCGTCCAATTAGATCCAAAGGCATATAAACATCAACAACATCATGCTCACTATATCTATAAGATCAACAACATGTACTAGAGCAAGAAACATAACATGCAATGGCCGATCATCAACATATATGAATCATGCGACATAGAGAAGGTAGTATAGCTAGGGTTAGAAGTTATGTAACCCACCTTAAGCAAACTCCTCAAGCTCCAAAGCTCCAAGCTTCTAGCTCCTAGCTCTAAGCACACCACTTTCGGCCACCTCAAGAAAAGGAACAAGGATAATAACCACCATGGCCGAAGGGTAGGCAAGATGGAGAAGAAGATGCTAAGGAGAGAGGGAAGATGCTTACCAAAGAACAAGACCTACCTAGGGTTCGGCCACCAAGCTAGAGGAAGAAGAAGAGATCTCCACCAAGGGGAAATGTTCGTCCACCAAGCTCTCCAAGGAAGGTGTGTCGTGCAACCAAGGAGGGCAGAGCAACAAAAGAGTTAAAGGGTTCCCAAGGAAGAGAAAGGCAAGGCATATATAGATGAGGGTCAAGGTTTAACCAAGGCAAGGTGTCACCTTACTAATGGACACTTGTCCACACGTTTTACCACCTTGCAAACCTCATGCACATGCCATGCCACCACTCAACCAAGGTTCAGCCACATGTCCAAGCTAGGATGACACAACCAAAGCAAGGGGGTCAATAAGGTCAAAGGCCGACACACCACCACCACCATGGCCGACACACCCATGGGCGATACCCTATGGCTGACACAAGGCATCCTTGCCCGATACATGGCTCAACCAAGCAAGGAAAGACCCAAATAAGGGAAAACAAAGTCCAAAAGAGTTCAACCAAGCCCAAGGCAACTCAAAGAACAAACCCAAACCTTCCTCACAACCCTAGAGTAAGAAAAGAGAGAGAAAGACATCTCTCAAGGTGACAAACTTGCTCTCCAACCCTATCTTAGGTTATTTTGCAAGTATCACCTTCAACTCTCTACAAAACACAAGCAAACCCTAATCACCACTAATGGTGATTAGCAAGCAACCAAACACAAGGTTTAGGCAAAACGAACAGGGTAAGCCCAAAATGGAGGTCAGGGTCCTTACAAGCCATAAACCTCTACAAAGGGATTTTGTCCCAAAAATCTAAAGAGAAAAGTGAGGGATACTTCTACCTCATCTCTTCCTCAAGCTCCCACGTGGCTTCCTCAACACCGCGATGATGCCAAAGAACCTTCACAAGAACCAGGTCCTCCCTCTTCAGCTTCTTTACTCTTCTGTGAAGGATCACCACTGGACCCTCCTCATAGGTCATGTCTTCATCAAGCTCAACGTCAACTGGCTGTATCACTGTCCCTGTGTCTGAATGACTTTTCTTCAACATACTGACATGGAACACCAGATGTAACCTATGTAACTCTGGCGGCAGCTCTAACTTGTAAGCTACCCTACCAACACGTGCTATTATCGGGTATGGCCCCATATACCTGGGTCCCAGTTTGCCTTTCTGACCAAGCCTCAACATGCCTTTCCAAGGTGAGACCTTGAGATACACTTTGTCTCCCACCTAGAACTCTAAAGGTCGTCAATGATTGTTTGCATAAGACTTCTATCTATCCTGTGCCATTTCCAACTATTGATGTATCAGTCTGATCTTTTCTTTTGTTTGCTACACTAACTCAGGACCCAAAAGCTGATACTCACTAGACTCATACCAACATAAAGGGGATCTGCACTTCCTTCCATATAGAGGCTCATAAGGATCCATGTCAATGCTCCACTGATAACTATTGTTATAAGCAAACTCTATGAAACTGAGATGCACATCCCAACTTCTTAGGAACTATAAAACACAAGCTCAGAGAAGATCTTCCAAAGTCTGAATAGTCCTTTCAGACTGTCCATCCGTCTGTATGTGGAAGGCAGTACTGAACCTCAACTGTGTTCCCAACGCTTTGTGCAACTGTTCCCAAAAACGACTTGTGAATTGAGGACCTCTATCGGAAACTATCGTTGCTGGTACACCATGCATACACACTATCTCATCTACATACACCTGAGCAAGATTCTCTACTGTATACATTGTCTTTACAAGTATGAAATGAGCAGATTTTGTCAGCCTGTCCACTACTACCCAAATGGAATCATGATTCCTAGCTATCTTTGGTAGACCAACTACGAAATCCATGGTTATATGATCCCATTTACATTGCGGTATCGGCATGGGTTGCAACGTACCTACTAGCTTCTGATGCTTAGCTTTAACTTGCTGACATACTGCGCACTTAGCCACAAACTCAGCTGCATCCTTCTTCAAGCCATACCACCAATACAGGTCTTTCAGATTATGATACATCTTGATGACTTTTGGATGCATGGCGTACATTGATGTGTGTGCTTCCTCGAGCAATATCTTCCTTAGATTATCAGCATCAGGGACCACCATCCTACCATGATAGAAAACTAGTCCATCCTCAGACTCTTGGAACCCATCACACTTTTCGCTGCCGAAATCTGACCTGATCAACTACACTGTATCATCTTCCTGTTGTGCATCTTTGATCTACTATCTTAGCATAGGCTTGACTTGCATCTATGCCAATAGTCCTGCTAATAAGGAAACTTCCAACTGCACATTCATCTGCCACAAGGAGACAAACATATCTCGCCTATGGAATACCAAGGAACTCAACGGTGCCTTCTTCGTGGGGAGAGAAGAAGACTTTCTGCTAAGCACATTTGTTACCACGTTTGCCTTACTAGGATGATACTCAATGGTGCAATCATAATCATTGATTAGCTCCATCCAACGAAGTTTTCGCATGTTCAGCTCATTCTATGAAAAGATGTACTTCAAGTTCTTATGATCTGTAAAGATCTGACACACTTCCCCATAAAGATAGTGTCTCCAAAACGTTAATGCATGGACTACTACTTCCAACTCTAAATCATGTGTTGGGTAGTTCTCCTCATGTTTCTTAAGCTGTCACTAAGCAAAAGAAACCACATGATCCTCCTGCATCAATACACAACCTAAACCTTTCTTGGAAGCATCGCAGGAAACAACATAGCCCTTCCCAGGCTCCGGCAGCACTAGCACTGGAGCACTAGTCAGCTTCTCCTTCAAAATTTAGAAAGCCTACTGAAAAAAATCATCCCAGACAAAAGGTACGTCCTTCTTGGTCAACTTTGTCATCGGCAACGCAATTGCACTGAAGTCCTTGATAAACCTTCGGTAGTATCCTGCCAAACCCAGAAAACTATGAACTTTAGTTGACTTCTTTGGTTGTTCCCAATCTGCCACTGATTCCACCTTCTTGGGGTCCAATCTGAATCCTTCTACAAATATCACATGACCCAAGAAAGTCACTTCTTTTAACCAAAACTCGCATTTACTGAACTTGGCGTATAACTGGTGTTGACAAAGAAGAGTCAACACTTGTCGAAGATGTTGTTCATGCTCTTGACTATCCTGACTGTATATTAAGATGTCATCTATGAAAACTACAACAAACTGATCTAGAAATAGACAAAACACTCGGTTCATTAGATACATGAAAGCAGTAGGTGAATTGGTTAGCCCAAACGGCATAACCACAAACTCAAAGTGACCATACCTCATCCTAAGCACTGACTTAGGTATGTCATCTGCCTTAATCCTCATCTGGTGATATCCAGACCGTAAATCAATCTTTGAGAACATTGTAGCACCACACAACTGATCGAATAGATCGTCTATCCTCGGCAATGGGTACTTATTCTTGATCGTGACTTTGTTCAACTGTCAATAATCTATACATAGCCGCATCGATCCATCCTTCTTCTTAAAAAACAACACCGGAGCACCCCAAGGCGATGTGCTCGGTCGGACGAAACCTTTCTCCAACAACTCCTATAACTACTTCTTCAACTCTGCCATCTATGATGGAGCCATCCTATACCGTGTTTGTGCAACTGGCTATGTTCCTGGTACTAGATTGATCTCAAAATCAATCTCTCAAGTTGGGGGAACACCGGGGAACTCATCAGGAAACACATCCGCAAACTCTCAGACAACCGTCACCTCCTCAAGGATAGGACCTTTCACCTTGGCATCCACTACGTGAGCTAAGAATGCCTTACAACCTTGCCACAACAACTTCTCTACCACCATCGCTGACACTAGACATGTCGGAAGAATCTTCCTATCTCCTTGGAAGATCCACTTCTCTCCACCATCATCAAAACTACCTACTTGGAACCATAGTCCAACACAACCTTATACTTCTCTGAGGTATCCATCCCAAGGATCACATTGAATCCATGCATATCAAGTGGTATAAGATCCACTTGTATACCGTGTCCTGAGAAAGATAGAACACAAGACGGACACTCCTCTCGAAGCATCGAGGAACCATCGAGAGGGGTTTCTAACAATAGGCTATTTTTCTTATAACTAACAGGTAAAGGACAGCTAGCAAGCATACTATGTGCAATAAAAGAGTGTGTAGCACCCGGGTCAACTAAAATAGATATAAAGCAAGAAGAAGACAAATCAGAATGAAATAACTCCATCTGATCTGTCACTACTCGTGGGTTGACTATCACCTCCGACTGACTCATAACATAGAATTGAGTCGTTGCTTGTTGTCCACGTCCTCGGCTTCCTTGAGTAGATGATCCTACTTGTGACGCTTGACCGCGTCCTTACCCTCTGCTACCACTGAGCTGTTGTCTGTCTGACCCTTTTTGATTCTGTCTCAGCTGTTGTGTTACTTCAACATCTTTTCTTGGGCAATTTGACCTCAAGTGCCCAATCTGTCCATAGTGATAACATAACCTGCCTTCTGTCTGTAGCCTAGATGGCCCTGTCACTTCCATAGAAGTTGTACTATGCACCTTCGACGGTGAAGAAACATAACCTCTTCCCTTACTCGACGACCATTGAGATGTTACACGAGAACTCTACATCACAGAAGGTGTCGAAAACCTTGGCTTCTTGAAGCCACCAAATCTATGTCCCTGGAACTGAGCATGCCTTTTCCTGGTCATGGACTCCCTTTTCTCCTTGACAGACCGTTCCATCCTACAGACGGACTCCACGAACGTGGCAAACCGCTCCTGATTCTCTAAGGCAGCAGCAGGAGTCGACAACTTAGCACTCAAACCTTTCTCAAACCACCTAATCTGCTCATCATCTGTCACTACCATGTGAGGATAAAACCTCAACAAGTTCATGAACTTGGCTTCATTCTCGGTGATGTTCATCATTCCTTGGCGTAGACGCTCAAACTGGTTGATCTTCTTGTCTAGATATGTCTTTGGGAAGTATCTGCTGACGAACTCTCGCCGGAAAACCTCCCAACTGATCTCCTCACCGGGTCGCTTCTCCTCCTCAATGGCCCACCAGTGGCCAGCACTACCCTTAAGAAGGTAGACAGTGTGCTTGACTTTGTCTGCTTAGGGGATGTCGAGGATCCGGAAGGCCTTCTCGAGACCTATCAGCCACAGATCTACATCTGCTGGATCAACCGTTCTAGCATAGTCCAAAGCTCTGACTCGGCGAAGCCGCTCAAAGGTCTTCCCAATACCCGATATTAGTCCGAAGCTCCGACTCGGCGAAGCCGCTCAAAGGTTTTCCCAATACCCAATGTTTCACCATGGGGAGCCTGTGCCCTTGGTTGAGGCACTGGCAACCTTTCCACCATGTGTTTCATCGTAGCCATCAACTACCCCATAAGATGTTGGTAGGCAGGATTTTTGAGAATGGCTGGGTCGAGTTGGGGGACCTCAGGCACCCGATCTTCTTATGCCTGCCCTCCTACTCCATCAACTGATGTAGCATCGCTGCTCTCGGCAACATGTTATTCATGGTTTCCAGACATCTTTAAGCTTTATCTTCTGCTGAGAGCAGAAGGTTATTATAAGAAAATCTAGAAAACTCACAAGAACAGATACAAACCTAGTCCTAGATCCCTATAGACTCAGTGAACCTATAGCTCTGATACCAAACCAACTGTGACACCCCGCCATCACACATACGATGAGATGACACACGAAAATGTGCAGAATGAGCATATTACTGAAAATACGAGTTAATTAAAACTGATTACGGAAAGCATACATGAGAGAGGTTTTGCATCCAGATCCTATAGAGAAGCATGTTATATAAACATTCACAAGCCTTGTTATAGGTCCACAACTTATCAGAACCAGTTGTACTATTAGCACAAGAGTTCATCACCTATTTATACATACATAACGATCCATGTACGGCCAGTAGCAGGATATACAAAATTAAAATAGCTAGACATCGTGAAACGTCGTCAAACACCTCCTAGGACATGAGAGGACAGGGATGACTCTAGGATGCTACTACAAAACCACCAAAACAGTAGCATGTCCATCTCTTGCCTTCTACTACTCTTCTTGCTGCTCGGCCACAACCTCACAACCACCACCACGTCTAGAGCGATTACGTAAAAGGGTGTAAACTAGCGGGGTGAGACACACAGTCCCAGCGAGAAACATAACTCCCCATCGAACTATAAAACCTCAAAAGGTTAAAGCAGATAACAATAGATAACTGATAAAGCATATATCAAGATCAGCATACTGAGCAAGGCTATGATTACTATTAATCTTACCAAGATATCTGAGAGGCATATAACCAAGTATTTCTTTATGGAACATGATTGACAAGATAAGCTTTATAAGAACTTATCACAAGATATAAGGATTGTACACACAATTGCATAGTACAACTAGACCAACTATATAAGCAAGGCCTCAATCAATGTTCCGTATTTTGCTCTAAGCAAGATATACTATTTGACTGGATTATGTTTTATTATGCCCTGAGGAAGTGAGCCTTCCCTACTCAAATCCAACCATTGGCTGCGAAGCCCAATCCGGTGCCATACAAGGTCTAAGGACATCCAAACTCCATGACCTCACCTTCTCGTGTTCAGTACACGAATCATAAATCAAGACCGCAGTCCTATGCTTATAGGGCCTCAGCCTCTGGGTCAGCTCTGCAAGCTACCCATATATACATCTGAGCCATGAATGCATCATGCTCATCGTCACATATCCTGAGCCATGGGTATGTTCACCATGCTCCATATATCCTGAGTCTGCAACCACAACTACACTCAAACTCTCCTATTTTAGGCTAGGGGAAACCTCACATATTCAATAATATGCACTCCAGATAATCCCGCAAGATAAACCTATTTCACCATCACCAAATATTGACGATGATGGATCTATGGCCAGGGCAAACTACATGATATATTCATCTATAATTAATTAGTATATTTTAAGCCAATTGTTGAGGCAACCAAAGTATAACACAGGCTTATAGAATTACATCATTATTGCCATCATCATACTGTCCTGGGACCTCAATCCCTCATGATATCAACCACTGCCTCTCAAGGCATCATCATCATGAAACAGAATCCTGGGAATGCATCCCTTATCCCATCATCAGAGGATAACACCTCAACGAAGCACTTAGCCTGATATCAGGTCCTCAGACCCATCAACTTGTTATCTCATTATCGCATGGTGCTACTCAAGCACATACATCTCATAAAATACCTGCATGGTTAGTATACACATCCATAGAGATAACTGAAGTCATCATGGATTAACAGGATTATCATGCTATTAAGTATAAAGCAACATCCATGAGTAAATTACACATAAGTTGTAGAAAGCATAGTTTTATCATCAATCATAAACATATATCATGCTCTATACATGTGATCATAATCATGAGCCACATCATCATGTGAAGCAACATCATATGCTTCCAAGCTTTCTGGTTCACAACCTATCATCTTAACCCATTATCATGTATATATAGGATTCAAGGTGATTACATCATATCACTTGTATTATCATTATTAACATAGAACTATCAACTATATACTTTCTGGGTTATCAGAACCCTCACCAAAGCTTCTGCAACCCTCACTATAGGTATGGCAAGCAGCGCCAACCCTCACCAAAGGGTGTATCGGCTAGGGTTTCAACCCCTAGAGTACTTGTGCCTTCATATCGACCAACCACTTCAACCTATCGTGCAACCAGTTCACATGGTGTCGGGAAACCAGAGTCAAGGATGAATCGTGCATCATCAGCAGGTGCTGTCGACCAAGGGCCTATCGTGCACACGAACTAGGGTTAGGGTTTCTATCGGCCAACCCTCTCAACAAGAAGCATGTCGACCAAGACCATGGCGCCTAAGACGCCCTATCATCCAACCATCAACCCATATTGTCCAAAGGATCCTGATGTTTGCCAAGGCACTCTATCGTCCACGGCATGGTAACCACTAAGGCACCATATCGGCCAACTCACTCAACAAAGGGTACGACGGGCAAATACAAACCCCATGCTCGACACAAGATTACCCATCTTACTCATATCGCCCAAGGAAGGGGCCAGGGTGTCGCCCACCTAACAAGCAACCCCATAAGAAGACCTATCGTCGAACTAGGTAAAACATCTCATATTGGCCAAGGACTATCACAAGGTGTGTCGTGCAGAGCACACATCAAAGTGTATTGTCCATGCTCCCACTCCACAAAGGGTGTCAGCCAAACTCAACTAGGCATATCGGTCAAAGGTACAACCCAAGACAAGGCTATCGGAAACCACTACTCTAAGGTCATATCGTGCAAGGCACAACCCAACATGGTCATCTTCAACCTCAAGCACAATGGCACCAAACTCTAAATGATCAACAAGATTGGATCACCTCTCAACAACTAAGAGAGAGGGGTTTTGCACTACCTCTATCACAAATCGGGCAACCGCAAGGATCAACCACAACTTAGGTCATCATCTACCCAAAAGCTCACCTCTCAAATCCATGGTGAGAGGAGGGTGTTTCCCAAGCAACTAGAATGTAGACTCACCTCTCAACTAAAACGAGAGAGGGGTATTGCCTACATCACTAGAGCTCAAACTCACTTCTCTAGACCAAGGAGAGAAAAGGCTTTTGCTACCAAAGAAAACCCTAAACTATGGTTTGGCCAACTAGATCCAAAGGCATATAAACATCAACAACATCATGCTCACTATATCTAGAAGATCAAAAACATGTACTAGAGCAAGAAACGTAACATGTAATGGCCGATCATCAACATATATGAATCATTCAACATAGAGAAGGTAGTATAGCTAGGGTTAGAAGTTATGTAACCCACCTTAAGCAAACTCCTCAAGATCCAAAGCTCCAAGCTCCAAGCACACCACTTTCGGCCACCTCAAGAAAAGGAACAAGGATAATAACCACCATGGCCGAAGGGTAGGCAAGATGGAGAAGAAGATTCTAAGGAGAGAGGGAAGATGCTTACCAAAGAACAAGACTCACCTAGGGTTCGGCCACCAAGCTAGAGGAAGAAGAAGAGATCTCCACCAAGGGGTAAGGATCATCCACTAAGCTCTCCAAGGAAGGTGTGTCATGCACCCAAGGAGGGAAGAGAAATAAAAGAGATAAAGTGTTCCCAAGGAAGAGAAAGGCAAGGCATATATAGATAAGGGTCAAGATTAAACCAAGGCAAGGTGTCACCTTACCGAGGGACACTTGTCCACACATTTTACCACCTTGCAAACCTCATGCACATGCCATGCCACCACTCAACCAAGGTTCGGCCACATGTCCAAGCTAGGGTGACACAACCAAAGCAAGGGGGTCAACAAGGTCAATGGCCGACACACCACCACCACCTTGTCTGACACACCCATGGGTGATACCCTATGGCCGATACAAGGCATCCTTGTCCGATACATGGCTCAACCAAGCAAGGCAAGGCCCAAACAAGGGAAAACAATGTCCAAAAGAGCTCAACCAAGCCCAAGGCAACTCAAAGCACAAACCCAAACCTTCCTCTCAACCCTAGAGGAAGAAAAAAGAGAGAAAGACATCTCTCAAGGTGACAAACTTGCTCTCCAACCCTATCTTAGGTTATTTTGCAAGTAGCACCTTCAACTCTCCATAAAACAAAATCAAACCCTAATCACCACTAATGGTGATTAGCAAGCAACCAAACATAAGGTTTAGGCAAAACGAACAAGTTAAGCTGAAAATGGAGGTATAGGTCCTTACAAGCCATAAACCTCTATAAAGGGATTTCGTCCCCAAAATCCGAAGAGAAAAGCGAGGGATACTTCTGCCTCATCTCTTCGTCAAGCTCCCACATGGCTTCCTCAACACCACAATGATGCCAAAGAATGTTCACAAGAACCAGGTCCTTCCTCTTCAACTTCTTTACTCTTCTGTCAAGGATCGCCACTAGACCCTCCTCATAGGTCACGTCTTCATCAAGCTCAACCTCAACTGGTTGTATCACTATCCCTGTGTCTGGATGACTTTTCTTTAACATGCTGACATGGAACACTGGATGTAACATGTGTAACTCTTGTGGCAACACTAACTTGTAAGCTACCCTTCCAACACGTGATATTACCGGGTATGTCCCCATATACATGGGTGCCATTTTTCCTTTCCAACCAAACCTTAGCACACCTTTCCAAGGTGAGACATTGAGATACACTTTGTCTCCCACCTGGAACTCTAAAGGTCATTGACGATTGTCTGCATAAGACTTCTATCTGTCCTGTACCATTTTCAACTGTTGCTATATCACTCTGATCTTTTCTGTTGTCTACTACACTAACTCAGGACCCAAAAGCTGATACTCACCAGACTCATACCAGCATAAATGGGATCTGCACTTCCTTCCATATAAAGCCTCATAAGGAGCCATGTCAATGCTCCGCTGATAACTATTGTTATAAGAGAACTCTATCAAATCTAGATGCACGTCCCAACTTCCTAGGAACTGCAAATCACAAGCTCAGAGAAGATCTTCCAAAGTCTGAATAGTCCTTTCAGACTGTCCATCTGTCTATAGGTGGAAGGAAGTACTGAACCTCAACTACGTTCCCAACGCTTTGTGTATAGAGATGAATGCACTTAAACAAAATTCATTAGACCTTCAAGATATATGATAAGATAAGGTTGCTAAATACGTAATTTGAGTGCAACTAAAACATGCATAGCAAGGATGAGAGAGATTGAGCAAACACAAGTAGACAAGCTAGTTAGAGTGGTTCCACACTACAAACTAGAAGTATGTCAATCCACTTACCTAGAGAGGTCAACCTCTAGGATTTCCTAACCATTACATTCTTATATTCATTCATAAGACTTACAATACATGACCAAACGATGGACTTACCTATCCAATACAAAGAGTCTTCAACCTTACCTAGGACTTACCCACTTTGCAAGAGTCTTCTTCTTTCTTCCAAGGACTTACCTACTCTTGCACAAGTCTTCAGCCTTCAAGGAATCACCCACTCTTCTTGGATCTTCCGCCTTTGACTTCACCTTCACTCGGAGAAGCTTCCACCAAGGACTTACCCACTTGAGCAAGGAGTCTTTTGCCTTCACCAAGGGCTTACCCACTCTAGCTCCAAGTCTTCAGCCTTGATCTTCACCAAGGGATTCCTTCCCTTGTACTTCTTCACCTCTCTTAGCCAAGAGAGATAACCTTCATCTTCATGATTGAAATGAGAGATGGGGAGGTGGTGGAAGTGAGAGCCTCACAAGATATACATGTAGGACTAGCTCTCTTACAGATTTCCTACTCACTCTAATGGATGTAGCAAGTGATAAAGCTTAGAGAGAGAGAGGAGACTATAGGAAGCACTCAACTATAGAATAAGGAACCTCACATAGAGTTTGCATTGAATGCTCAACCTTGGAATGAAGCCTAAGGGGTCCTATTTATAGCTGGGGATGCCTCTTAGCCTTTGGGAACACTTGAGAACGAAAACTAGCTGTTTTGTGGCTTGCAACAGATATATTTTCACTTGTTGCAACTCCACAACAGCTAGAAGCACTTTTCTGCACTTTTTCGTACAGTGTAATCGATCGAGTTTCTATAAGGGTAACTTGATCGATAGAGTAAAAGATAAAGCTGATATTCAGACCATCAGTCGAGTTTGTTCTGGGGAAACTCGACCGACCAATGAAAATCAAATTGATCAGTTACAACATCAGTCGAGTTCTATGTAGTGTAAACTCGACCGATCAAAAGTCATTTTCAAGATCCAATCAAGATCGGTCGAGTTTGTAAGTCACAGAACTCAACCGATGAATAACCTGATGTGAATTTTAGAAAATGGCTTTTGAGTGCTTAAACATTCTATCTAAGTGCTCCTGATTTTTTCTAAGCTTAATTACAAGTCATACAATCATTACAAGTGATTTACAACATGATTCTAATGGATTTACATCATATTACAAAAATGTGCACTTGTATTGATTTTGACTTGTCTTTTCTCCAATTTGATATGCACAAGTTAGGGCATTTGGAGTGTGTCTATACCTAATCTAAAATCACTCAAGTAGAGACATTAGACACCAATATGTCGAATGGTTAGTCATCATCAAAACATGGGTTTAGTCAATTTAGACGTGAGTCCACATTGACCTTAATTGACCTTGAGTCAACATTCTCCCCCTTTTTGAAGATGACAAACCATTCCATAAATGTATTGAAAGCTTTTAAGTAAAATCATACCTTCGGAGAAACCTAGGGGTTTCAATAGGATTGAGCTCATATGCTCCCCCTCAATTGATGCTAGTGGAGTTCTCATACTCCCCCTCAATTCATGCTATTTCTCCTGCATGGTTAGCTTTCATAACATTTATAGAATACTATGTCTTCTACTCATATATGTTCTACACATATATGTCTTCTCCCATTTACCTTCTCCCCTTTATATGGACATTCTTCTCTTCTTCATGTAAGACATGTCTTCTTCCTCTTTTGTCAAAAGAAGACATACCTTTCTCCCCCTTTGTCAATTCAAAAAGTGGGGTTATGAAGAAATAAGAAACACCACTTGTTAAGAGAGAGGAGATAACAAAAAGTTATATAAGGAGAGTAGAAGAGCACAGATAGGGGCTTGTCCAAGCATAGAAAGAAATGCAAGTTAAAGCACGCACTTGAACAACCCAAAATGCAAGATAAGGTGTTGTAGAAAAACAATAAATCGCAATTTTGACACTCAAGATGATAGAATTTTCCCAAAAAGTGTCAGGGCTCATGGCAAAGTGACGAGCCTTGCTCAGAAGGTCGTTTCTGCATGAAAAACACTAGTCTTGCTCCAAAAACTAAAACTGGAGAAAAATTTGCATAAAATCCAAAAATACACCAATTTCTACATATAATGTAGATCTATGTACCCTGCATCACAATGTTATGCAAGCAACTCAAGATAGTAGATATGCAATTCAAGGAACAAGCTTGAGAATGATTGAGACAAGATACAAGCATAGCATATATATGAGCAAAGATGCCAATTATAAACAAGGTTAGAACTACATGTATTTGAACTACTAGTAGGTGTTATTACAAGTTAGGACTACTAGTAGGATCTAGTTCATAACAAGAGATACCAAAAGATACACAAGATAAAGCAAGCTATGAGTAGATGTAGAGATATATCCAAACAAAGAGATTTGCAATTTTATAAGCATGAAAGGATATAACTCACTATATATGCATCCTTACCAAAAGATGATTACCACTAAGAACCTCAAGGTTGCATCAACACAAGATATACACCTATATAGATGTAGCAAGTTAGAGTACAATAGAAGCTATTTTTAGACACAACACAGAGATTCAAAGAGATCATCATCAAAACCTGCAAAACAACTCAAAGCAAGTAATTGCAATATATAGATGTACCAATTTAGAGCAATTAGAGAGATAGAGTTGTAAGGAAGATAGGCAATTTAGAGCATGGCAATATGCATATATAAAGGTACCAAAGGAGTGCCAAAGAATAAGGCTATTGGTTGAGAAAATCTAGTTACGAGGGAAATTCTCATTCTATAAGCCAAATGTATATTCTGTGCATAGTGTTATCCATCGAGTTCTGTGTATTGACAACTCGAACGATGATAGTTTTTGGCAATACCCATAGGTGCCTATCGGTTGAGTTTAAAATAGGGCAAACTCGACCGACAGAGAAGTTGTCAAAAAGCACATATATTTCATAAAAACATATTTAAAGGCATGATAAATATACAAACCATATCCAAACATGTCTAAGCAAGTTAGTAATGCACTATATAAGAATTAGAAATAGCTTTTGAGCACTTGTTGTCACCCTCTACACATCTCACCTTTCTTCTTACATGTGGATTGACAAGTCAATTTGCAATTAGTTAGCTCAAGTCAATCAATTTGCAAGTACCTACAAGAAGAATGATGAAATGGTCCCCAATCATGTTTTTGGGTCCGGAGGGGTTAGTTTAGCAACCCAAGTCCTATTGCTCTTGGGTGCTTTCCTAAAAGGACAACAAGTCGAATAATGACCAATTTCATTGCAATAGTTGCATGTGTCCATCGTCTTAGAACTAGAGGATTCTCCATGGATTATTGGAGGTCCTTTATCTTTATTGTTCCCTTGACTACTATCATACACCAAACCATGTCTACCAATTTGTTTCGTAGTATGGTGTAGGATATCATTAAGTCTCTTCTTACCAACTAAGAATCTTTGCAAAGAAGATCTCAAACTATCATTATCATGCATAAGAGAAGTAATAGTAGAATACAAATGATTGATATTATCTCTATCATGCAAAAGATCATTTTATAAGCAAAGAGCTTTAATTAAATAAGAATCTCTATCAATATGAAGAGCAGCAACATCATTCTCTCTACTGGTATAACTAGAACAAGATTCATGCACATTGATTTTAGCAAGCAAGGAGGCATTTTCTGTTTCTAATTCTTGCAAAACAAAATCTTTGTCCTTGTTTTTAGATTAAAGAACATCAATATCATGCATGAGAGAATCAACAATTAAAGTATACTCTTAATTTGAACTAGGCATGAGAGGTTGAGATTCTAGAAATCTAATCTTATCAAGCAAACTAGCATTTTCAAGTTTAAGAGAGTCTACTTGGCTAAGACAAGCATTTTTATCATCAAGCAAGCAAGAATTAGACTCAAGATCATTTAATTCTACATGCAAATTATCAACAATTCTAGCAAGTTTTTTCCTTTTCCTTTTAGAAAACTTAAGAGAGGCACATGTATCATGAATAATAGCAATCAAAGATTCTTTATCTAAATAGTTTAGATTTACCTCACTTGAGTCTTTACTTGTTGATGTTATAAGAGAAAAATGGCATTCTCCTTCATCACTAGAGCTTGAGCTTGATCCTTCCCTTGAATCTTCACTTGAGCTTGAGTCGGAGGAGCCACTTGAGCTTGAGTGCCATTTCTCCTTCTTCTTGTGAAGATGGGTCTTTTTGCCTTGTAGGCAATCTTCCTTGTATTGACCCTTCTTTCCACATGTGAAGCACCGGATGGAGGAGGGCTTGCCTTTGTAGAATCTACCCTTAGAGTACATGGCATCTTCTTCAACTTGAGAGGATGGAGAGACTTGTTCCATGATATCTTCAATTTGAGCCTTCATTTCTGCCTTCTTTATTCTCTTTAGCTCTTTCTTCTGTTGTCTTTCAACTTCCTCCCTCTTGTCAAGTGTGGCTTCATGTGTTTGTAGATTTCCAATGAGCTCTTCAATAGGAATATCCTTAAGAGACCTTTCTTCTTCAATGGAAGTCACCTTAGGTTCCCACTGATGCACGTTGTTTAGCACACCAATCACTAGGAAAATTATCCTAAAGTTTATCCTTTTCTACTTTCTGATAAAGGCTAGTATAGAAGGGTCGATCCATAGAGACGGTGATGAAGATGGTTGAGTTTCAAATCTGATTCCGAGAATGAGAATGTAAAATCTATTTCAAGAGTTTATTAAAACTAAAACAAAAAGATAAAGTTACTGAATCAAAGATTAACAATCAAAGAAGGAAATACTGAAGCTAAGGGATTTTACCACCCTAGTCGATGCAAAACAAGATCAAAGAAATGATAAGAAAGATAAAAGAAGGTATGTGAAACATTTATAAATGATTCATAAAAGATGAACTCCCCGTGAATCCATTTCTCCTGGCATTCAGGGATCCTAGTTCAATCATCCTGATGGGGACTTTTCTGAGGTCTCATCTAAATTCCAATGAAATCGATTTGGTTGTTCTAAATCTTGGGTTCCACGGTCGCATCTGCCAAGATTAACAAGCGATGAAAATGAGAGATCACTTCATTAAAACCGTAGAGATCCAAATCAAAATCCATTTATCTAAAAAATCGTATAAATCTTCAATCTAGTCATTACATGGTTAAAGGGTTTCTCCCCTCACCTCAGTAAGAAAACTACTCGTTAGTGATACTAAGGGATGGAGAAAACAAGGAAGGAAGGTAGAAAGCCATAGACTAGAAGTGACAGAATCTCCTAGGAGATCTTAGCTGGTGACAATGAAATAGCTTGCTCTCTTAGTTCCCCACTCCAAAGAAAAGAAGAAGAAGAAGAAACAAGATCTATAAACTAGAGAGAAAGAATAAACTTTATTACAAAAATGAAAGATTACACTAATGAATGGAAACGACAAAGTTCAACTACAAGGAACGACTACAAAATCTGAGATACCTTTCTTAGTAGACTCTGCCCTCCTTTTATAGGGGAAGGAGGGGTGGAAACCCTACATACAAGAATTTCTAGAAGTCTCTTGGCCGGAGGCTGAAAACTTTTCTGGATCTGGTCAATAGAAGAAAAGAAAGGGTTGATTGCTTTACATTCGTTTGCAGTAATTTTCTGCAACAGAAATTACGAGCATATTTTTGGGTCAGTCATAAATTCGAGAGTAGTCCAAAAATATGTTTTTCCTGTAGATAATTGAATTCTCTTTCCAACGCATACTTGCACATTGAATTCCGCCTTGGAATGTGGATGTTATACCAATTTTCGTGAAAGGTATATACTGAACGGGAATTTGTGCAAAATATCTTCTCAAGGAAAATTTGATCATTAAAGTGATTAGACCATTTTCCAACAAAAAACATCCAAACACAATTAAAAATCCAAATAAAGGGAGAAAATCTAAACTAATATAATTAATTACAAAACTAAGAAAATAAATAACAAAACAATCCTAAAAAATATCTAAAAGATTAAATAAAAAAGATAAATATATATTTATCAAAATACCCCGGACTTGAATCTTTGTTTATCCACAAACAAATAAAATCACAAATTATTCCAATTTGTACTAACAACATGTCTATCCTCACCCTTGTAACATCACTTTATTCCTTACCTTCAAATTTGTCCAAGTAACCCAATCTCCTAAAACCACAAAACACAAAATTCTATATTCCCTATTAAAAACAAATACCATATCTTGGTTCTAAATCAAGATTTTGTAGAAAAACATGCTTCATCTTTCTTTTGATTTGACAATCTCATTTTTATTAATATATTTTTTTATGTGAGTTGTTGCACAAGAACAAGATGAAATTAGGGGGTGTGAAAACAAAGAAAGAAGTGATGATTTTTTTTATCCCTCCTCTATTCGACTTGGGATTTAGAATTGTGGAGTTGTGGCTACTTTGGTCACATTTTTTTTTCATGTACACTTTTGGCATCTATTGATGGTATGCCCCTTTGTGGAGTATGGATTTTTTTATGGGAAGCATGCCACCCCAGACTTGATTTTTGTCTGGTGGTGATTCTTTGCTTCTTTTTTTAGAAAGAAAATAAGGGGGAAACAAAAGGTGTCCTTGTGCTTATAACTTCACACATTTATTTTCTCCTTTTTTTTGGAAAGTGTCATTACATCAGAAAGAACATTCATGTCAATCACATTATACAAGATTTATATCAAGTTAATCAACAATTTAAAAATAGAGAAAATTTGTGTTTGGTTTTGATTGATTCCATACGGCTTGCCAACGTTTCCAAGGAGTGATGCTATTTTGGGATCCTAGGTGACATGGTGGTTTCAGACATGGCAATTTGTAATAATTTTTGCAAAAGATTTACTAAATTCAAAGGGTTACAATGATAAATATCTATTCATATTGGCCGACTAGATAAAAGCCATTTTGCAACAAAAGAAATAAAAATATGGCTGACTAGATAATGGCCATGAACAAAGCAACTATATGCAAAATAAAAAAAAGGTAGAAATAATGCAAGAATAAGAAAGATAAGGGGTGGAATAGAAATATACCACCCACCTCCACCCCAGACTTAGATTTTTGCTCATCCCTAGAAAAATCAAAACTCGAGATGGAGGGAAGAGAAGAGCGAGGATTTCCAGGTGGCCCAGGTAGCTCAAAAAATGTCCAGATGAAGGGGATGTGTATGAGGGTTGGACTGCGGAGCTTCATAGTGTACCCGATGATAGTTCGGTCGTGGAAGATTAGTGGGATGTTTATATTTTGTTTCACCTCGCATTCCCTTCAATAATATCCATATATCTTCCTTCGATATCAAGGGAAGTGTTGAAGACAGATGTGGGTTGGGGGAGGTTGGTAGGTACCCGACCAGTAATGCCAGTACAACATGATGAACTGAGTCAGGTGGAGGATCTGGTTTAGGTTTTCCGCCATCATGATGACCTGCATATGGGAGAATTGATGCTAATACAAACAATTTAAAATCATTTACAAAAGTATTTTGTTTCTCCTTAAAATTAATGCCATCAACATTAGGTTTGGTAAGTTTTCATTGTTGATATAACATATGTCTCTAATGTTTTTGTAAAGGGTTTTCCCAAGTATTTAGGAAGGATGATGATGTCTTCCTTGTAAACAACATAAGGGGGTATGTGGGCTTCTTCCAATGGTGGTATCTCTCCTTCTAGATCAGCCATGTGTGGTATGGAAATTGGCTATGACGGCTTGGGAAGAATCATAAAGGGGGTTAGATGCTCATTATCCAAAATAGACTCAAAAGAAGGGTATTGGTCTATGGTATCATTCAGCTTTATATTGAGGATGGGAGAAGTTGTTGGATCTTCATAATGACTCTCCTTCTTTGACATTTCATATTCAAGTAAAAGAGTCTCTAAGGGAAAGATAGGGATACCAACGTCCTCATCACACACAAAATATGGCTCCATGGTTTGTGATATTTCTTCAGGACCCGACATATATGACACAAAATAAGGATCATCTTCATCGTTGTCATCAGGAAGAACCATCTTGCGTTGCTCAAGCTCTATAGGGGGAGCTTGTGATTGATCCTCTTGTAAGGTGGCTAACATGGCTTGACTGGATTCAAGTTTTGCTTGTCCCTCTACTGCCATCTTTTCTAGGGCCGTAAGTCTTTCTTCGAGTTCAAGATTAATTTTCATTTCACCATAGGATTTATACACCCCAAAATTTTGGTCATCCTCACCACACTCCCCATAGTGTCCTTGGCCATAGTACTCCTCATATTGTTTTGGGTGGAATTGCTCCTCATAATAATCTCCAGAAGATAGTGGATTGTAATTTCCATTGTGTCCATCTTGGTAGGAAGATTCAATATTATAAGATGTCACCAAATCATGAGGAAACATATTTGAACAATCTATATTTTGGGTTTGGGCTTCTAGTAGGGATGTTAAAAAGGCTTAACTGGCTTTTAGTTTTGTTTCTCCTTCTACTTCTATCTTCTCTAGGGTCCTAAGTCTCTCTTCTTGTTGAAGATTACATTGGGTTTCATTAACATGCCCATAACCCCCAAGGTTTTGTTGGTTACACCCCACAAAAATTTGTTGATCATATCCCCCATTAGAATATGGATAGCAAGGTTCCCCATAATTGTTCTTAGAAAAATGTGGATTCACATTGTACCCACCTGGATGAAAGGGCTCGCCATTAAAAGGGATGCTATTATAAACATGGGGTAGAGTCGGGCAGGCAAGAGATTCATGGTGGTAAAAACCACAATAATAACATTGTGGGGGATATTGGGATTCCCACTCCATTTTAAAAGAAAAGTTCCTGACAGATATGTCAATCAACGAATGAGAGAAGAAATATTACAAGATAAGAGGTTAGTCAAAAATTACAAAGAGAACTAAAAATTATAAATGTAAGAAATTATGAAATAAACTAAAATTACTAAAAAAAAGTAACTAGAAAGTAGTACTCCTAGAATGGAAACTCAGCAGAAAGAGGAGATACACTTCCAGAATTGTGCTCGAAAGGCAAAAAGAAATTACAAAAATCTAAAAGAAATTATAAAAAAGACTAAAGTTATGAAAGTTAGAGTATATGAACATGGATTATACAAGATATACAGGCAACCAGATCTAAAAAACAACTATGTCGTCCCCAACAACGGTGCCAAATTGATGCACGTCATTTAGAACACCAATCACTAGGAAAATTATCCTAGAGTTTATCCTTTTCTACTTTCCGATAAAGGCTAGTATAGAAGGGTCGATCCACAGAGACGAAAATGAAGATGGCTGAGTTTCAAATCTGATTACGAGAATGAGAATGTAAATTCATTCCAAGAGTTTGTTAAAACTAAAACAAAAAGATAAAGTTACTGAATCAAAGATTAATAATCAAAGAAGGAAATACCAAATCTAAGGGATTTTACCACCCTAGTCGATGCAAAACAAGATCAAAGAAATGATAAGAAAGATAAAAGAAGGTATGTGAAACATTTATAAATGATTCACAAAAGATGAACTCCCCGTGAATCCATTGGTCCTGACATTCAGGGATCCTAGTTCAATCATCCTAATGGGGACTTTTCTGAGGTCTCATCCAAATTCCCATGAAATCGATTTGGTTGTTCTAAATCTTGGGTTCCACGGTCGCATCTGCCAAGATTAACAAGCGATGAAAATGAGAGATTACTTCGTTAAAATCGTCGAGATCCAAATCAAAATCTATTTATCTAAAAAATCATATAAATCTTCAATCTAGTTATTACATGGCTAAAGGGTTGCTCCCCTCACCTCGGTAAGAAAACTACTTGCTAGTCATACTAAGGGATGGAGAAAACAAGGAAAGAAGGTAGAAAGCCATAGACCAGAAGTGACAGAATCCCCTAGGAGATCTTAGCTGGTGACAATGAAATAGCTTTCTCTCTTAGTTCCCCGCTCCAAATAAAAGAATAAGAAGAAGAAATGAGATCTATAAACCAAAGACAAAAGAATAAACTTTATTACAGAAATCAAAGATTACACTAATGAATGAAAACGACAAAGTTCAACTACAAGGAACGACTACAAAATCTGAGAAGCCTTTCTTAGTGGAGTCCCCCCCTCCTTTTATAGGGGAAGGAGGGGTAGAAACCCTACATACAAGAATTTGTAGAAGACTCTTGGCCGACGGTTGAAAAATTTTCTGGATCTATTCAATAGAAGAAAAGAAACGGTTGATTGCTTTGCATTCTTTTTTCAGTAATTTTCCGCAACAATAATTTCGAGCATATTTTTGGGCCAGTCATAAACTCGGAAGCAGTCCGAAAATATGTTTTTCCTATATATAATTGAATTTTCTTTCCAACGCATACTTGCACATTAAATTCCTCCTTGGAATGTGGGAGTTATATGAATTTTGGTGAAAGGTATATACTGAAGTCAAACACTGTGGGAATTTGTGCAAAATATCTTCTCAAGGAAAATTTGATCATTAAAGTGATTAGACCATTTTAATACAAAAAATAGCCAAACACGATTAAAACTCCAAATAAAGGGAGAAAATCTAAACTAATACAATTAATTACAAAACTAAGAAAATAAATAACAAAACAATCCTAAAAAATATCTAAAAGATTAAATAAAAAAAGATAAATATACATTTATCAAAATACCCCAAACTTGAATCTTTGTTTATCCTCAAACGAATAAAATCACAAATTATTCTAATTTATAATAACAACATGCCTATCCTCACCCTTATAACATTACTTTATTTCTTACCTCCAAATTTGGCTAAGCAACCCAATCTCCTAAAACCACAAAATACAAAATTATATATTCCCTATTAAAAACAAATATCATATCTTGGTTCTAAATCAAGATTTTGTAGAAAAACTTGCTTCATCTTGGTTTTGCTTTGACACTCTCATTTTTATTAATGTATTTTGTTATGTAAGTTGTTTCATAAGAACAAGATGAAATTAGGGGGTGTGAAAACAAAGAAGGAAGTGATGATTTTTTTTATCCCTCCTCTATTCGACTTGAGATTTAGATTTGTAGAGTTGTGGCTACATTGGTCACAAATTTTTTTCATGTGCACTTTTGGCATCTTTTGATGGTACGCCCCTTTATGGAGTATTGATTTTTTTTATGGGAAGCATGTCACCCCGAACTTGATTTTTGTCTGGTGGTGATTCTTTGCTTCTTTTTTTAGAAAGAAAATAAGGGGAAAACAAAAGGTGTCCTTGTGTTTATAACTTCACATATTTATTTTCTCCTTTTTTTTGGAAAGTGTCATTACATCAAAAAAACATTAATGTCAATCACATTATACAAGATTTATATCAAGTTAATCAACAATTTAAAAATAGAGAAAATTTGTGTTTGATTTTGATTGATTTCATACGGCTTGCCAACGTTTCCAAGGAGTGATGCTATTTTGGGATCCTAGGTGACATGGTGGTTTCAGACATGGCAATTTGTAATAATTTTTACAAAAGATTTACTAAATTCAAAGGGGTACAATGATAAACATCTATTCATATTGGCCGACTAGATAAAAGGCATTTTGCAACAAAAGAAATAAAAATATGACCGACTAGATAATGGCCATGAACAAAGCAACTATATGAAAAACAAGAAAAGGTAGAAATAATGCAAGAATAAAAAAGATAAGGGGTGAAATAGAAACATACCACCCACCTCCACCCCAGACTTAGATTTTTTCTCATCTTGAGAAAAATCAAAACCCGAGATGGAGGGAAGAGAAGAGAGAGGATTTCCAGGTGGCCCAGGTAGCTCAAAAAATGTCCAGCTGAAGGGGATGTGTATGAGGGTTGGGACCTTTATCTGCGGAGCTTCATAGTGTACCTGATGATAGTTCGGTCATGGAAGATCAATGGGGTGTTCATATTTTATTTCACCTCGCATTCCCTCCAATAATATCCATAGATCTTCCTTCGATAGCAAGGGAAGTGTTGAAGACGGATGTGGATTGGGGGAAGTTGGTAGGTACCCGACCAGTAATGCTAGTAGAGCATGATGAACTGTGTCGGGTGGAGGATTTGGTTTAGGTTTTCCACCATCATGATGACCTGCATATGGGAGAATTGATGCTAATACAAACAATTTAAAATCATTTACATAAGTGTTTTGTTTCTCCTTAAAATTAATGCCATCAACATTGGGTTTGGTAAGTTTTCATTGTTGATATAACATATGTCTCTAATGCTTTTGTATAGGTGTTTCCCATGTATTTAGGAGGGATGATGATGTCTTCCTTCCAAACAACATAAGGGGGTGTGTGGGCTTCTTCCAATGGTGGTATCTCCCCTTCTAGATCAGCCATGTGTGGGATGGAAATTGGATGTGACGGCTTGGGAAGAATCATAAAGGGGGTTAGATGCTCATTATCCAAAATAGACTCAAACGAAGGGTATTGGTCTATGGTATCATTCAACTTTATGTTGAGGATGGGAGAAGTTATTGGATCTTCATAATGACTCTCCTTCTTTGACATTTCATATTCAAGTAAAAGAGTCTCTAAGGGAAAGATAGGGATACCAACATCCTCATCATACACAAAATATGGCTCCATGGTTTTTGCTATTTCTTTAGGATCTGACATATATGACACAAAATAAGGATAATTTTCATCGTTGTCATTAGGAAGAACCATATTGCTTTTCTCAACCTCTATAGAGGGAGTTTTTGATTGATCCTCTAGTAAGGTGGCTAACATGGCTTGACTGGATTCAAGTTTTTCTTGTCCCTCTACTGCCATCTTTTCTAGGGCCTTAAGTCTCTCTTCCAGTTCAAGATTAATTTTCATTTCACCATAGGATTTATACACCCCAAAATTTTGGTCATCCTCACCACACTCCCCATAGTGTCCTTGGCCATAGTACTCCTTATATTGTTTTGGGTGGCATTGCTCCTCATAATAATCTCCAGAAGATGGTGGATTGTAATTTCCATTATGTCCATCTTGGTAGGAAGATTCAATAATATAATGTGTCACAAAATCACGAGGAAACATATTTGAACAATCTATATTTTGGGTTTGGGCTTCTAGCAGGGCGGTTAAAAAGGCTTGACTAGCTTTTAGTTTTGTTTCTCCTTCTACTGCTATCTTCTCTAGGGCCCTAAGTCTCTCTTATTGTTGAAGATTACATTGAGTTTCATTAACATGCTCATAACCCCCAAGGTTTTGTTGGTTACACCCCACAAATTTTATTGATCATATCCCCCATTAGAATATGGATAGCAAGGTTCCCCATAATGGTTCTCAGAAAAATGTGGATTCACATTGTACCGACTAGGATGAAAGGGCTCGCAATTAAAAGGGCTTCTATTATAAGCATGGGGTAGAGTCGGGCAGGCAAGAGATGAATGGTGGTAAAAACCACAATAATAACATTGTGGAGAATATTGGGACGCCCACTCCATTTTAAAAGAAAAGTTCCTGAAAGATATGTCAATCAACGAACGAGAGAAGAAAGATTACGAGATAAGAGGTTAGTCAAAAATTACAAAGAGAACTAAAAATTATAAATGTAAGAAATTATGAAATAAACTAAAATTACTAAAAAAAGTAACTAGAAAGTAGTACTGTTGGAATGGAAACTCAGCAGAAAGAGGAGATACACTTCCAGAATTGTGCTCGGAAGGCAAAAAGAAATTACAAAAATCTAAAAGAAATTATAAAAAAGACTAAAGTTATGAAAGTTAGAGTATATGAACATGGATTATACAAGATATACAGGAAACCAGATCTGAAAAACAACTATGTCATCCCCGGAAACGGTGCCAAATTAATGTATGTCGTATAGCACACCAATCACTAGGAAACTTATCCTAGAGTTTATCATTTTCTACTTTCCGATAAAGGCTAGTATACAAGGGTTGATCCACAGATACGGAGATGAAGATGGTTGAGATTCAAATCTGATTACGAGAATGAGAATGTAAAATCTGTTTCAAGAGTTTGTTAAAACTAAAACAAAAAGATAAAGTTACTGAATCAAAGATTAATAATCAAAGAAGGAAATACCAAAGATAAGGGATTTTACCACCCTAGTCGATGCAAAACAAGATCAAAGAAATGATAAGAAAGATAAAAGAAGGTATGTGAAACATTTATAAATGATTCACAAAAGATGAACCTCCCATGAATCCATTGGTCCTAGCATTTAGGGATCCTAGTTCAATCATCCTAATGGGGACTTTTCTGAGGTCTCGTCTAAATTACCATGAAATCAATTTGGTTGTTCTAAATGTTGGGTTCCACGGTCGCATCCGCCAAGATTAACAAGCGATAAAAACGAGAGATCACTTCGTTAAAATCATCGAGATCCAAATAAAAATCCATTTATCTAAAAAATCATATAAATCTTCAATCTAGTCATTACATGGCTAAAGGGTTTCTCCCCTCGCCTCAGTAAGAAAACTACTCGCTAGTCATACTAAGGGATAGAGAAAATAAGGAAGGAAGGTAGAAAGCCATAGACCAGAAGTGACAGAATCTCCTAGGAGATCTTAGCTGGTGACAATGAAATAGCTTGCTCTCTTAGTTCCCCTCTCCAAAGAAAAGAATAATAAGAAGAAATGAGATCTATAAACCAGAGAGAACAAAATAAACTTTATTAAAGAAATGAAAGAGTACACTAATGAATGGAAATGACAATGTTCAACTATAAGGAACAACTACAAAATCTGAGATGCCTTTCTTAGTGGAGTCCCCCCTCCTTTTATAGGGGAAGGAGGGATAGAAACTCTACATACAAGAATTTATAGAAGACTGTTGGCTGGCGGCTGAAAACTTTTCTAGATCTAGTCAATAGAAGAAAAGAAACGGTTGATTGCTTTGCATTCTTTTTGGAGTAATTTTCTGCAACAGCAAGTTTGAGCGTATTTTTGGGCTAGTCATAAATTCAGGACCAGTCCGAAAATATGTTTTTCCTATAGATAATTTAATTGTCTTTCCAACGCATACTTGCACATTAAATTCCTCCTTGGAATGTGGGAGTTATACGAATTTTGGTGAAAGGTATATACTGAAGTCAGACACTGCGGGAATTTGTGCAAAATATCTTCTCAAGGAAAATTTGATCATTAAAATGATTAGACCATTTTCCTACAAAAAACAGCCAAATACAATTAAAACTCCAAATAAAGGGAGAAAATCTAAACTAATACAATTAATTACAAAACTAAGAAAATAAATAACAAAACAATCCTAAAAAATATCTAAAAGATTAAATAAAAAAAGATAAATATACATTTATCACCCACCTCTTGCGAAGAGTTCTAAGGATCTTTGAGTTAATCTTTCCACTAGACATAGGATGTCCTAGAACAACAAGACCATTCACAATGGTGTTGAGCCTTGAGTACATGTTGGCTATCCTCTCCTCCTTTTCCATCTTGAAGTTCTCAAGCAGCCCTTTGAGCATGTAGACTTTGCTTTCCTTCACTTGATCTGTCCCTTTATAAGTGATGCTAAGCTTTCTCCATACCTCATAGGTTGTTTCACATGAAGAAATCTAGTTGAACTCGGTGGGGGTCATAGAGGCATAGAGGATGTGTATGGATCTAGCATTCAAGGTTGCTTTCTTCAAGGTAGCTTCATCCCATTCTTCAATCTTTCTTTGGTGGCATGTATGAGTTGTTCACCATTTGTCACATCTCAAGACTTGATCCTTGGATGTATAATTGTAGCCTTCTTCTCCAATATAGGAAATAGATCCCATCAAAGATTGGTAGGCTGATCAAGTATCTCCCTCCTTGGTAGTCACCCATCTTCTCCTACTTGTTGAAGTATGCTTGGAGAAGCCTGCTATGATAACAATTGTTGGATCCTAGATGGGTGATTAGATGCTCGAAGGGGGGGAATAGAGCTGAATGCACTTAAACAAAATTCATTAGACCTTCAAGATATATGATAAGATAAGGTTGCTAAATAGGTAATTTGAGTGCAACTAAAACATGCATAGCAAGGATAAGAGAGATTGAGCAAATACAAGTAGACAAGCTATTTAGAGTGGTTCCACATTGCAAACTAGAAGTATGACAGTCCACTTACCTAGAGAGGTCAACCTCTAGGATTTCCTAACCGTTGCATTCTTATATTCATTCATAAGACTTACAATACATGACCAAACAATGGACTTACCTATACAATACAAAGAGTCTTCAACCTTACCTAGGACTTACCCACTTTGCAAGAGTCTTCTTCCTTCTTCCAAAGAATTACCTACTCTTGCACAAGTCTTCATCCTTCAAGGAATTACCCACTCTTCTTGGATCTTCCACCTTTGACTTCACCTTCACTCAGAGAAGCTTCCGCCAAGGACTTACCCACTTGAGCAAGGAGTCTTCTGCCTTCACCAAGGGCTTACCCACTCTAGCTCCAAGTCTTCCGCCTTGATTTTCACCAAGGGATGCCTTCCCTTATTCTTCTTCACCTATCTTAGCCAAGAGTGATAACCTTCATCTTCATGATTGAAATGAGAAATGGGGAGGTGGTGGAAGTGAGAGCCTCACAAGATATACATGTAGGACTAGCTCTCTTATAGATTTCTTACTCACTCTAATGGATGTAGCAAGTGATTAAGCTTAGAGAGAGAGAAGGTTGTAGAAAGCACTCAACTATAGAATAGGAACCTCACATAGAGTTTGCATTGAATGCCCAACCTTGGAATGAAGCCCAAGGGGTCCTATTTATAGCTGGGGATGTCTCTTAGAATTTGGGAACCCTTGAGAATGAAAACTAGCCGTTTTGTGGCTTGCAGCGGATATATTTTCACTTGTTGCAACTCCACAACGGCTAGAAGTACTTTCTGCACTTTTCCGTACAATGCAATTGGTCGAGTTTCTATAAGGGTAACTCGATCGATAGAGTAAAAGACAAAGCTGATATTCAGACCATCGGTCGAGTTTGTCATGGGAAAACTTGACCGACCAATGAAAATCAAATTGGTCGGTTACTCCATCAGTCAAGTTTTGTGTAGTGTAAACTCGACCGATCAAAAGGCATTTTCAAGATCCAATCAGGATCGGTCGAGTTTGTAAGTCACAGAACTCGACCGATAAACAACCTGATGTGAATTTTGGAAAATGTCTTTTGAGTGCTTAAACATTCGATCTAAGTGCTCCTGATTTTTTCAAAGCTTAATTACAAGTCATACAATCATTACAAGTGATTTACAACATGATTCTAATGGATTTACATCATATTATGAAAACATGCACTTGTATTGATTTTGACTTGTCTTTTCTCCAATTTGATATGCACAAGTTAGGGCATTTGGAGTGTGTCTATACCTAATCTAAAATCACTCAAGTAGAGACATTAGACACCAATATGTGGAATGGTTAGTCATCATCAAAACATGGGTTTAGTCAATTTAGACATTAGTCAACATTGACCTTAATTGACCTTGAGTCAACATTCTCCCCCTTTTTGAAGATGACAAACCATTCCATATATGTATTGAAAGCTTTTAAGTAAAATCATACCTTCGGAGAAACCTAGGGGTTTCAATAGGATTGATCAAATATTCTTACCCTCAATTGATGCTAGTGGAGTTCTCATACTCCCCCTCAATTGATGTTATTTCTCCTGCATGGTTAGCTTTCATAACATTTATAGAATACTATGTCTTCTACTCATATATGTTCTACACATATATGTTTTCTCCCATTTACCTTCTGATGGAGCTACCACTTGCGTGGAATTGCGTGCACCACTAAAAATCCTAAAGATGGTAAGTCTTTAAGTTTAGCCTTGCTTATACTAGATCGATAACTCCACCCATGTATGCTAAGAAACGTGGAAGTCTTATCGAAGTATAGTTAATGGTCGAATCCACATGACAACGGTCTTGTTGGGAGCAATAAGATGGAAAATGTTAGAATCTCACTTAACCTCTTAGCAGTTGGTATCTAGATCGAAAGGTTTGGTTTGGTTGTTTTTAGACTAAGTATAAGTAAAGCAGAGAAAGAAAGTAAAATTAAGGATGTTAACAATGATAAGGAGTCACTAGGATGTGATCGGTTTTCACCACCACTACAGATGGATCAAAACATACAACATAAAACATAACCTGCAATAAGAGTCTAAACAACTAGTATCTTTGTAGATTTAGTTTCCTTTCAGAGAACTAACTATGAGAAGTGTGGGAATGTTGCAATGCCAGCCATCCCTGAACGAATGGTCACCTACTTTACATCATTCCCTTCGCAAAGTGTGTTCCTCGACTTATCTAGGATGTACTTTCATACGTCAACTGATTCCATTTTATAGTATGAAAGTACAATGATGGAAGTGAGTTTACTCCACTTCTTGAATAACACTCCTAGATACCGAAACAGATGCATGGTGGATACATGCATCAAGAACCAACATTCAATCGAGATTCAAATCTGATAGTATAAACGTAGACAATTCATACTAAAAGATAAAAGATAACACGAGTTGGTGATCAAGCAACAAGCATTCATTAAATGATTGATGTCAAACTGAAAAGAAAGTATATCACTATTGCAAACTATGGATTACATTGCATAAAATGAAAACATGGGTAGCGGGGCTACTCCCAGCACCCTAGTGAAAGAGACTACTCGCTCATAGCTAGGACAAAGAAGGAGGTGAGAAGAGAGAGAGAGAGAACATCATCCCCACAAAGGAGAGAGGAAAGTCAACCCCTTGGAAAGAGAGAGAATGACGATCTTCAAACTTCATAGGTTGCTCGATGATGAGGTCTCCTCTTCCCACCTTCTTTGGCAAAGAGAGAGAAAGCAGCTTCAGGATGGAGCGTGGATCTCAGACCGGCAGCCTTTGGGCGGAGGATGGAGGTTGGAATAGCTCTGGAGTAGTAGAGGCAGCCTCTATGCGTCTGAAACTTGATGTCTTTGGGAGGACCCCTTGGGTCTTATTTATAGGCCTTAAGTGAAGTCCAAACTGTTTGGTCAGTTTTGGGTCCAAACGGTCTTGAAGACCGTTTGGACTCTGAGACCATTTGGGCTCTGAGGCCGTTTGGACTCTGAGACCGTTTGGACTCATGTGGTCTTGAGATCATGTGACTCCATGCGGTCTTGGGACCGGTTGTCTTCGTGCGGTCTTGGGACCGTGTGAGTCCATGCAGTCTCAGGACCGGTTGGCTTCATGCGGTCTTGGGACCGTGTGAGTCCATGCGGTCTTGGGACCGGTTGGCTTCATGCGGTCTTGGGACTGTGTGAGTCCATGCAGTCTCGGGACCAGTTGGATTCATGCGGTCTTGGGACCGTGTGAGTCCATGCGGTCTCAGGACCGGTTGGCTTCATGCGGTCTTGGGACTGTGTGAGTCCATGCGGTCTCGGGACCGGTTGGCTTCATGCGGTCTTGGGACCGTGTGAGTCCATGCGGTCTTAGGACCGATTGGCTTCATGCGGTCTTGGGACCGTGCGAGTTGATGCGGTCTCGGGACCGGTTGGCTTCATGCGTTCTTGGGACCGTGTGAGTCTTGTGTGATTTTTTGTGTCTTTTTCTGTAAGCAAAAAGGAGAAAAGTTAATCTAATAGTATATTTGCAATAAAAGAGGATAGCTAGGGATTCTGTCTAATTTATCTAAGAAAGAGTGTGGAAAACTGAAGAATATTACTAAGATAACATCACAAAATTGGAGGTTATCACCCCCCCTAACTTAGAGTCTAGCTTGTCCTCAAGTTAGATAGAGTTGAGGCATGTAATGGTGAGGCGATTTTATTTAGTTAAGATTTCCATACTCTTGCTTCAATTCTAAACCTGAGATCTCCTAAGGTTGTATCGGAGCTTTTTTCTTGCCTTAACTCTTTCAGGTATTGAGAGTTGCTTAGATCTCAGGTTTTTTCCATATCTCATAGCCCGCATTGGGACCACTATTTATTCGGTGCATGTCATTGACTCTAATCAGTTTTATACTTCTCTGAAAATCCTACCAGAAGCTATAGTGAGTATGAGGGTTGGCTAAAGGCTTAATGTGTAACTCCCCCTTCATGTGGGGGAGGGGTTGTCTATGCTTCTAGGATCTCACTACCGGGCACGATACATCTGCGTTCTTGAGGGCAGCTGAATGTACCGACCGGGCGAGTCCTTTACCAGCCTTTCATATATTTAGATACCTTAGGGTTTCACTACTGGGCACAACACATCTGCCTTTGTGAGGGTAGCTGAATGTACCGGCCGGGTGAGACCTTCATTGGTTCTTTATATAGATACTTATTCATGGCACAACTCTCATAGTTTTATTCAACACTCTGGATTTTATTTGTAAATTCACAGGCTTAGGGTATGGGTGTTTAGGAATTTTGGTTTGGGCGGCCAAGCCTCTTTTATTTGAAGAGAAGAAAGTTGTTCTTAGAGTTGCTCGACATGCACTTAATTGGTTTTTACTAGTGGTCCACTTGCAAGGCTTCATGATTTGGATGTCACCTGATGTCCCTCCCATCCTTGAGAGTGATTGGCTTATTTCGTCCTTGATGTTGACCTACGGAGAGTCAGATGTAGAAATGAAGCAAAAACATGAAAATCAAGAGTGGAGAGATTTTTTTTTAATTCACCATTACATGTCTAAGTGATATTCGTGTTATTACTTTTGAGGACTAATTGGATTCTAAAGTTAGCTAGGGATGACTTTGTTCCAAGAGGGATGTTCTTCTTTATGTGCGAGGTTTATTTTAATAGGGAAATTACTTTTAAAGAAAAAATTATATGTGAAAAGAAAGCTATGAAGTTTATACATAATTGAAAGAAAAGGTAGAGAGGGAAGGATTTAAAAATGATACCTCACCCTTGTCAAGTGTACTCCCCCCCAACTTATCACTCACTCTATCCGTAGAGTGTCAAAGTGATAGTTTGAGAAGTACAAGGACAAGGGCGTCAGGCTTCTGTTTGTCCTTTATTGGCGCCATGTGTGCGAAGGAGATTAGCGGCAAAATTTCCACGTAGAGCGTAATAATCCACATCTGTCATGTCCTCTATTGGTCTTCCAAGGACCATGATCGTGTATATACAGTAGAGGACGTGGAAACCACAGTCGTTCGATTCACGGAGCTGCTGTGGGCACTTGTGGCTGAAGGCAGGACGATGAAAGTGTTCTTTACCGTATGCCCGTGTGTGCTTGCTGAGAAGGATATGTAGTTGATCGGCACACTCCTTCGCCACCTCCTCCGTAGGCGATCTTGCTGTTGTAGTGTATTGTTGCTGGTCCGAATTGTACTGGTTGTCGGAACTGTTGTATATGATCGTTGTTCTGTCATGAAGATTTGTTGCCAACAACATCCAGTGTTCTGAATGAAGGAAAGGGAGCATGATAAAATTTGGAGTCGTATGTTGTAGGTAAGAGATGAGTGCCTCAGTTGTTCCAAAGTTTTTTTGCTTTAAGAGATCGTCCTTCATATACGTGGATGCCATATAGGTTGTAGGGTGATTCTGTCTGAGAAGAAATTGATAGGCGGCCATCAAACTTACGGATAGAGACCCTTTTGTCTGTACAGTTTCTTGTAGCACATCTGGCATGACCAAAATGTTACCGGACATGAAAATGAGGTCATCTTTCTCGGCATAAAGCCTTGACATGATGAGGCGAAGTTCATTGTCCGAGAGGCTTTTGCAAGTGCTAAGGTCAAAATTGGGGAATGTTGGTGAAATGGTAGATAGGGGGACCATTTGTGAAGATGATCTATTGATGGTCGCCCCGGTTAGCAACTCAGTAACCCCTTCATCATCTGCCAGATCAAAAGTGTAAGGGTCCCATTTCTTCTTCTCGGGAACCTTAGCGAGCTGTTGTTTCTCCAAATCCTCTATTGTTTGCCTGAATGGCTGTTTTGGAGGACGTTGGATGGCCGAAAAGAGATAGCGAGGAACGTCGTTGGGTGCCATAGTTGAATCCTTGAAGAATCGTCTATCACAGATTAGTTCCATGGCGTAACAACCTCGCAGAGAATGAAAATCCTCAGTGGCCAGATCGGTGAAAGGGATTTGCTGATTGAACGCTTGAATAGGACGTATAATGTAGAAAGCGTAGTCCTTAGATCCCTCAATTGCTTGGACTTATGGGTTTATTATTTGGAACCAAGGTTGGCTCCAATCTTGGCAGAGGGATGGGCATGCGGCCCAGATTAATTTTAGAAGTCGAAAAGGGATGCACCTTGCCTCCCCGACTTCAATACCAGCAAAATTGATTATTCTGGCTCTTAGCTCATTGGCGCAAAAATTTTACACCTTGGCATCTCGAGCTACGGTGTCCACAATCATTAACAGCCAGTGGCCGGAAACTTGAAAGGGCACAGTTATATAACGTGCCTTTCTTGCTATCCCTCTATGCAACCGCTCGATGGATTTGGTTTGTAGTTCTTTGTATAATAGACTCATTGCTAGAGAAGGTGATGCGTTGAGCACTGGTTGCTGCTGCTTTGAGCTTTTGTAGGTTTCAATAGAGTTGGCAAGGAGGACACTGAAAACTGCCATCTTCACCGTTCATTGTGGTCGAAGGATCGTAAGGAAGTCTTCACGTATGTGTCAACTTGCGCTGAGTCTTCGTATTTTGGTAGATAACATCGCCCCTATCTTTGACATCGTCTATGATAGTGTTTAAGATAAATATATCTTGAGCATCTAAGGTAGAGACGGCCGCCAAGTCTAAATCATGCATTTTATGAGGTAGAGATGGCGGTGGGGGAAACTCTTGTGGAGGGAGAGAAGAAGTCTGCTCTAGATTGTCTATGTACTGCTGCAGATCTTCGTCTTTGTCTGAGTCAGAAGCTGATTCCAGATCTTCATCTGTATCCAGACTGACTCTTTCTAGATCTTCTTACTCTGGGGGAAAGGGTGTCGATTGGTTTGGTGCAGAAGGGTGTTGAGCTGATGTTGCTTGTTGTTGACTTGTGTTGGTTCCGAGTAAGCATTGTTGGAACTTAGCAAAAGCTACTTCTTTAGCAGATTCCCACAGAGATCCCATTGCTGAATAGTCTAGGAATTGATCCACGTAATACATATGAACGTTGTCATTGTGCGTCGGGGATTTGGGATCTTTATCACCGTCATGGTGATCTTTTTTTTTGTTTTGATTCAGCTCCTCGGATGGGGCCCTCCCCAACATTGTCGAGGTCATCAGATTGGTCATCTGAGGAGGTGCTATTATTAGATTTGGCTGAGGAGTCAGTCATCATTATTGTCATCTTCATCATCGTCTTCGTCTGCCTCTTTGTCTGTTGTCTTCGTTGGTGGAGGCTTCTTACACTTCTGGTGGAGTGCTTGTAGCTCGTCGAAAGCCACTTGTGTATGCTCATGTGTTTCAAGCAAAGCATCGTGGGCTTCTTTAAGATCTGAATATCGAGCTTCGGCAGAGAGGAGTCATGTAGAGAGATATGTTACTTGAGTCCTTAGTTGGTTGATTTCATTATTGGAGGACTCCTCTTGCCGGTTATTTAGCTGTGTGAGGGTGGTGCAGATATCATCCAAGCGTGTGGTTAAAGCAATTTGTTACTACTTAAGCTCACGCAGAGTTTCTGGCAGGGGTTGATTCTGCACATAAATCCTGTCGACCTACTCGACCAGAGCGTCTTGCTGGCCTTTCACTTCAAGCACTAACTTTGGCAGTTGTTGCAGGCAGTCGTCGAGGCGGTCGACTTTCATGGCCGCTGCTTTCTGTTGTTGGTGGATGCTGGAAATGATGCCTGGCAAGGCAAGGTTTTGCACTTCGATCTTGGCGACATGCGTAGATAAACCCTGGACACAAGAAAAATGGATTGTAAAATGTTAGAAGGGTCGGTGAGGAGGTTTCGGATGGCATCAAATTGACGTCCGAATTCCTCACCGACATTTGTAAAAGGGACCCCAGATACGGAAGGGTGTTATGGCTGGGGTCGAGGTGGAAGGGTGGTAGTGCCTTGAGGAAGAGACACTGGTGATTGCCCCGCAAATTGTGTGGTGACCGTAGATGGAGTCACCAGCGGTGTTGGGGCGGTAGTGGCTGAAGAAAATGGTGATTGCCCGGGTGAAAATGTTGAGGAAAAGAAGGTGGAGATGGGAGCAGAGAATGTGAAGTCGGGTGTTGGAGCGGAAAAGGGGTGCTCGGGGAGAAAGATGGTGAAGTGGAAGATGTGGGTGGAGGGATTACTGTGGAGGAAGGTGGGGTGGTGGTAGATGGGGGGAGGGTGGTGGATGGTAATGTGGTAGGGGTGGTGGTGGTGAGCTCATCATGTAGGCTCATGATGAATGAGTCTAAAGAAGAGGTAGTGATTGGTTCCTACAGAGGGGGGCTTTCTGTCTCCGGTTGTAGCTTTGATGTTGGCGTCCCCGACAGTTGTGGTGGTTGTAAACGCACCTTAGATGGTCGTTTTACTGGTATTTTTGTTACCCTAGTTGTCGAGGAGGTTATGCTAAGCTCTGTCTGGTCTTCTTTGATTGTCTTTTCTTGTACTTTGATGGAAGCTAGGAGTTTAGTTATCTCTTTGTCAGTGAAGAGAAGTTTGTCTTTGTCGTAATCCGCTAGATCTGGAAGCGGTAGAAGAATCCTGGAAGATCTGACTGTTGGGCAGAAAATGTAATGTAATTGTACATCCTTTTCCTTGATAATATAGTAATATTTCAAGGTTTTCTCATTGGTGAGGATGTCGCCCTTGATCTTCGTGCATTGAGGGAGTAATATGTCCATCTTGAGATATTTGATGATGGAAATTATGTGCCCGCCCATGCAAATTTCATTTCCTATGGCGTAGGCTGAGAATTTTTGTATCATATGTCGTCCGATTTTGACCGGCATTCCTTGCAAAATGGACCATAGGAGAAAAAGTTTGACAGTGATAATGTTTCCTCCCTCTGTTCTGGGGAACAACGCACTGGTAAGGATTTTGTGAAGCATGCGCACGAACCCAGACTGAATATTCGAGGCTTTGCATGTCTTTGCCTCATAAGTGGGGATCCCTTTTAGGGTCTTCCAGAAGCTGTGTCTATTGAATAGGGAGTTCTCTGTGCCAACAGCTTTGGCTTGTTTGAGTTGCGCTGGGTTGTCAATGAAAATTTCGTTCAGAAGGTTTTCTATTATAATGACGCTGTTGCCAAAACATTTGGTGACCATCCTGCGGTCACCTTCGTCCCTTTTTCTGTGCGTAATGTCCACCGCTTCTTTGGTGAGATAGGTAAAAAATTATGTGGTGGGTTCGACATATGAAATTTCGGGGACAAAGCACAGTCTGGAGAGATTGGCGTTGTCTAGCATGGTGAGGATTCTATCATAGATCCCCATCTTGAGCAGTATGCTTGAGCAGACGTAATTTGTTGGTTTCAGAATTTTGTTGGTGGAGGGGAGGGTGTGGATGTAAAGGTTTTCTGGTGGTGGTGCGATGGTGGTGAGCACTGAGAAGACAGGGGTGGTAGCGGGGGTGGTAGAGGAAGGTGTTGCAATGGTTTGTTCCCTAGCAGTAGCGGGGCGGACTTGCTTCCTTGCCCGTTTCTTTGATGGTTGTTCTTTTATAGCTTCCTGAGCTTTTCGTTTCCCCTTCGATTTGTCGGTTGGGGATTCATCTTCAGAGTTGGGCTCGTATTCGAAGCCTTCATCACTGGAAGAGATTTCTTCCACTTCTTATTCAGGTTCCTCAGCCAGACATTTGTTCATGCCGTCAATTTCGCACATGGCCGCTATGATGTTGACCTTTGGTGGAATCTATCCGGTTTCTTTGTAGGTGTCTACAAACTTCTGGAGCTTTGCACAACTTTCCATTAGTTGCTACGTTGTCCAGAAGGGAGCGTCTTCATTTCCGATGGGTTGCTTTGCTGGTGAAGCCATTTCTGGAGATGGAAAGTCATGTGTTAGAATAACAGGTTTATTATATAAAAAATTGGATTTTGAATATGCTTATGTGTTTTTATGTTTTAACGAAATATAAGCGGGTTTGAAAGGCCAAACATTTTTGAAGATCGTTTGGCTCCAAATGATTTCAGGACTGTTTGGCTCCAAACAGTTTCAAGACCGTTTGGCTCCAAATGGTTTCAAGACAGTTTGGTTCCAAACGGTTTCAAAATCGTTTGGCTCCAAACAGTTTCAAGACCGTTTGGCTCCAAATGATTGCAAGACCGTTTGGCTCCAAACGGTTTCAAGACGGTTTGGCTACAAACTGTTTCAAGACCGTTTGGAAGGTGGAACGTTGGAGGAGCGGCAGGTGATGGTAGAGGCAATATCGGCAGCAATAGCGAAGGTGGCGGCGATAAGGAAGACAGTGGTGATAGAAAAGGAAGCCACAGAGGCGTCGAAGAAGTCGGCGATGGTAAAGACGGCGGCGGTGCACAGACGGAAGCGACGATGATGTGGCGTGCTGGTCTACCTTGCAGCAACGGGCAGAGATGACAACAAAGATGTGAGGAGAGGAGGTAACTGAGGTGTGATCACCGTGAAGACACACAGAACCGGGAAGGACGGTGGCGGAGAGAACCTATGTCGCGGGTTGCGTGGGAACGGGAGCAGAGATGGAATAGTGCACCAAAGGTTTTAGAAAGCTCGAGAGTTGAAAGAAGGGAGAAGGAGAGGGGGCGGGGTTATATTTATAGGAACCAGGGGGGTTGACCCTACAAATTCCCCAGGTCAAATGGGTTCGAGACCATTTGGATCCAGACGGTTTCGAGACCGTTTGGATCCAGACAGTTTCAAGACCGTGTGGCTCCAAACGGTCTCAGGACCATTTGGCTCCCAATAGTTTTAGGACCGTTTGGTTTCAAACAGTTTTAAGACCATTTGGGAAGGCTAAGGTTATTTTGATTTTTATATTTTATATTTTTATGTTTGTTTTGGTTATGTGAATTTTTATATTTTCAGATGATAAACTTAAGACAAACTAAGGAAACAGAAAACAAAGATAAAAGGTGATACTCAGATCTTGGGTTGCCTCCCAAGTAGTGCCTGGGTTTTACGTCGCTGGCTCGACGAGGTTTTGCTTTTGTTATGGTGGTGTTGTGGGGTATCTGATCTCAATAGTCTGTCTCGGAATTTTGTCCACTGGAGTATAATATTTCTTCAATCTATGGCCATTGACTGTCCTTTCCCCTCCATTGTCGTCTACAATTATGATGGCCCCATTCAGATATATATGTTTGATGGTGAAAGGCCCATACCACTTTGTGCAGAGTTTTCTGGGGAACATTTTGAGCCTGGAGTTGATAAGGACTTTATCTCCAATGGCGATGTCTTTTCTTTTTAGATGACCGTCGTGCCACATCTTAGTTTGTTCTTTGTAAATATTGGCACTTTGATAAGTGGTCATTCAGAGCTCCTCTAGTTCTTATAGTTGGAGTTGTCTATTTTCTATGGCACTTTTAAAATCAGAAATTCAGTTGTTTAATGGCCCACCAAGCTTTATGTTCCAGTTCTACTGGAAGATGACATGATTTCCCGTATACCCACTGGAACGGGGTTGTTCCAATTGGGGTTTTATAATCTCTTCGGTAAGCCCACAGGGCATCGGGAAGCTTGGTGGACCAGTCAGTGCGGTGTCTATTGACTGTTTTTTCTAGGATTGCCTTCAGTTGTCTATTCGAGACTTCAACCTGACCACTGGTTTGTGGATGGTAGGGCGTGGCAACTTTATGGTTAACTCCATATTTCTTTAAGAGGGCTTCAAAGCTTTGTTCTAGAAAATGGGTTCCTCCGTCGGATATGACAGTTCGGGGGACTCCAAATCTGGGAAAAATGATATCTTTAAACATCTTAATGACTGGTTTGGAATCGCTGGAAACTGTGGGTATAGCTTCTACCCATTTCGAAACATAATCTACTACAACCAGTATGTAGGAGAAACCATATGAAGAAGGAAAGGGACCCATGTAGTGTATCCCCCACACATCGAAAAGTTTGATCTCTTGCCACATAGTGAGGGGCATTTCATTCGTTTTAGATATGTCGCCAGAAAGTTGACATTTTTTGCATGATTTTGCAAAATCATGGGAATCTCTTTCTATTGTTGGCCAAAAGAAACCCGATTGCAGAACTTTCATAGCGGTCTTTTTCGCACTCATGTGTCCCCCAGTGGGGCCAGAATGGCAATGTTCTAAGACAACGATAATCTCTTCTTCAGGTAAGCAGCGACGGAAAAGTCTGTCTGCGCATAGGCAAAAAAGGTAAGGTTCGTCCCAGTAGTATTTATTTACATCATGGAGGAATTTCTTTTTGTCATGATGAGAGGCGGAAGGGTGGATGATTCCTGTAGCCAGATAATTTACTATGTCAGCTTACCAGGGGAATCCATTGGTAACTTTCATTAGCTGGTCATCTGGAAGGGAGTCTCGGATAGGTAATTTATCTTCATCCTTGACTTCAATGCGGCTGAGGTGATTGGCGATGATGTTTTCCACTCTGCTTTTGTCTTTGATTTCTAAATCAAATTCTTGAAGCATTAACACCCACCGAATGAGTCGGGGTTTTACGTCTTGCTTCTGAATTAGATATTGTATGGCGGAGTGGTCAGTGTAGACAATGACCTTTGATCCAATCTGGTAGGATCGGAATTTTTCGAATGCATAGATGACAGCTAAGAACTCCTTTTCCGTACTGGAGTAGTTCTTTTGCGCATCATCAAGAGTCTTAGACGCATAGTATATTACATAAGGGTTTTTATCAATTCGTTGTCCTAACACTTCTCCTATAGCATAGTTGCTGGCATCACACATTATTTCGAAGGGTTGCGACCAGTTAGGTGCTTTCAGAATAGGCGCAGAGACTAGAGAAATTTTTAAGGTTGTGAAGCTTTGTAGACATTCTTGATCAAAATTGAACTCTGTGTCTTTTGTCAATAGTTGAGTCATGGGTTTTGTGATTTTCGAGAAATCTTTAATGAATCTTCGATCAAACCCAGCATGACCCAAGAATGCTCGTACTCCTTTTACATCTTTTGGCGGTGACAATTTTGAGATGACATCGATTTTTTCCTTGTCTACCTCAATCCCTCTATCACTCACTCTATGTCTGAGGACGACACCTTCAGTTACCATAAAATGGCAATTTTCCCAATATAAGATAAGGTTCGTTTACTCGCATCTTTGTAAGACTTGTCCAAGGTTGAGTAGACAACTGTCAAAGGAATCGTCGTAAACTGAAAAATCATCCATGAAAACTTCCATTATAGATTCCGTTAACCCTGCAAAAATAGCAGACATGCACCTTTGGAAAGTAGCAGGTGCATTGCACAGCCCGAATGGCATTCTTCTAAATTCATAGGTCCCAAAGGGACAAGTAAAAGTAGTTTTCTGTTGGTATTCTGGGTGTATAGGGATTTGGTAGAACCCGGAATAACCATCTAGATAACAGAAGAACTTTTGATGGGCTAGGCGTTCAAGGACTTCGTCAAGAAAAGGCAAAGGGTAGTGATATTTTTGCGTCGATTTGTTTAATTTCCTGTAGTCGATGCACATCCTTTACCCTGTGACAGTCCTTGTAGGCACTAGCTCATTTTTGTCATTTAGCACGACAGTGGTTCCTCCCTTTTTGGGGACCACTTGGACAGGGCTGACCCATTGGGAGTCTGAAATTGGGTAGATGATACCGTCTTTCAGCAATTTGAGGACCTCAAGGCGAACCACTTCTTTAAGGTTGGGGTTCAGTTTCCTTTGGTGTTCTCTTGAAGGCTTGAATTCTTCAACCATAGGCAGTCTATGCATGCATAAGGCTGGGTTTATACCTATCAGGTCAGTTATTTTGTACCCAATGGCTTTCTTATGTTTCTTTAATTCGATGAAAGTCATTCTTCCTGGTTTTTCATTAGAGTGGAGCTGATGATTTTTGGATATAGTTTTTTGTTATCCAGAAAGACATACTTAAGTCCTGTTGGTAGGGTTTTCATCTCAGGATCCTTAGGTACTTCTGGTGTTTCCATAATAGTGACTAATTTGAGCTCCTCAAAAGTGGTTGTTGGCACTTACTCCGCTTTCTCTAGATGTTGTAAGCATTGTTGAACTAATTCGTTGGATGAGAATTCGACTTCTGGATTTATTAGGACATTTTCTAACTCATCAAATGGTTCAGAAATTTCCAATTGGGACATTTGATGTATTGCATCTAAGAGGAAGACTTCCTCTTGAATGCTGGGGCCTTTCATACTGCTGAGGACCCGGAACTGAATTGCTTCTTTCCCCAGTCTTAGAATGATCGTGTCAGCTTCAACATCAATAAGTGCCCTAGCTGTGTCAAGGAAGGGTCTTCCGAAAATTATAGGGTATCTTAAATCTTCCTTAATGTCCATAATGACGAAATCACATGGGACATAAGAATCCTTGCCTATCCTGACTAGAATGTCCTCAATAATTCCTAGAGGTGCAGTGATGGTGGAATCAACTAACTGAATTGTCATCGTTGTGGGTAGCAAGTCAGTGAAACCCAATCTTTTACACATGGAGTAGGGCATGATTGATATGCTAGCCCCTAAGTCAGCTAATCCCTTTTTGCTCGAGGCATTTCCAATACAACACTATAAACCGAAGGAACCAAGGTCCTTCTTTTTCTTTGGAATCTTGTTAAAAATGATACCGGAGGTGGTCTGAGCTAGTTTGACGGTCTCTTGCTCTTCAGTAATGTACTTCTTTGATAGCAAAGTTCTTAGGTATTTATCCCAAGCTGGTACTTCGGAAAGAGCATCGAGGAGCGCGATGTCCATAAAGAGTTTCTTCATTGCCTCCTTAAATCTTTGGAACCTAGTGTCCATTTTAGTCTCTCTCAATCTTCCTAGATATGGTATCCTAGGTTTATACTGTGGAATTTCTGGCTCTTTGGAAGCTTGTTCTTTTTCTTTGCCTTTCGCAATTTCTGCGGACTTCTCAGTTCCTAGGCTCGGGCTTGCATTTGGAATAAAGACAGGTGTATCATCATCATCATGAGTGATTGTCATAGTTTCGTGAAGGGTACGACCAAATCTTGCAGTGACAACATTCCATTGCTGTGGTCTATTTTGGTCGTGTCTAGGGTTTGACTCTGGTTGTCCTCCAAAAGTGCCTGCTGGTGGCTTTAGTTGGGCAGCAATCTATGCTAGTTGGGCTTCCACCGCCTTCTGCTGAGCTTGTTGATTGGCAAGCATGGTTTGTTGTGACTGTAGCATCTCCCTGATCATAGTCATCTCGTCTATTGGCTAGGAGGGGGCATTTTTCTACGTGAGTTGTTGTTGACCTTGATGTGGTTGTTGCGAAGGTGGTGCTAACTGAGATTGTTGTGGTTGCTACAACTGAGGGTGCAATTGTGGGTGTAGAGGAGGATGGGTATATTGATAGTAGGTGGAGGGATTTCTAGGGTAGTTGGATCTTGGGTAGTTGTTTCTGAGGTTCCCTTGATTTTGGTTGAAATTACTTTGGAATCTAGGTGGTAACCTATTGGAGGACCCACCTTATGCTTGATGTTGCGGGTTAGCAGTCCCTGCAGGGTTCCCATATTAGAAATCGGGGTGGTTTCTTGGTTGATTTGGATTATAGTAAACTTTCCCTGGTATGGAATGAATGGAATTAACTTGTTCGGGGATCTGATCGTCAGGGTGTTCGATGATTGGTTCATACTGTTGTTGTGGTGGTTGCATATCCATCATCACATTGTAAAGCAGACCACATGATAGAGTAGGGTGATCAGATGCGTGACAGGCTTCACAAGTCCCTGTAGCAGCTTTAACCTGTTGGACTTGGGGGGTTTTCTTCTTATCATATTCTCCTAATGAGGTTTCAAGAACCTACTGTTTGCGAGCTATAGTCTTTAATGCTTAAGCAATAGCCTTCATTTCCATTGATTCCTCAGCTTTATAAACTTTGAGGACTCACTTTCTAGATGATCGTCCCCAATTGGATTGGTTCTCTGCTCCAAGTGTAATTATTTTCCAAGAATCATCGTAGTTTTTCCTCATAAAATTTCCTCCAGATGAGGAATCTAGAAATTGCTTGATGTCATCACTCATCCCCCTATAGAATGTTTCTATTAATTGATTTTGGGAGATGTCTTGATGAGGACACTTTCTTAGAAGCTCCTTGAATCTTCTTGTCATTATTTTCATCTTCACCATCGTCTTCGTCTGCCTCTTTGTCTGTTGTCTTCGTTGGTGGAGGCTTCTTACACTTCTGGTGGAGTGCTTGTAGCTCGTCGAAAGCCACTTGCGTATGCTCATGTGTTTCAAGCAAAGCATCGTGGGCTTCTTTAAGATCTGAATATCGAGCTTCGGCGGAGAGGAGTCATGTAGAGAGATATGTTACTTGAGTTCTTAGTTGGTTGATTTCATTATTGGAGGACTCCTCTTGCCGGTTATTTAGCTGTCTGAGGGTGGTGCAGATATCATCCAAGCGTGTGGTTAAAGCAGTTTGTTACTACTTAAGCTCACGCAGAGTTTCTGGCAGGGGTTGATTCTGCACAAAAATCCTGTCGACATACTCGACCAGAGCGTCTTGCTGGCCTTTCACTTCAAGCACTAACTTTGCCAGTTGTTGCAGGAAGTCGTCGAGGCGGTCGACTTTCATGGCCGCTGCTTTCTGCTGTTGTTGGATGCTGGAAATGATGCCTGGCAAGGCAAGGTTTTGCACATCGATCTTGGCGACATGCGTAGATAAACCATGGACACAAGAAAAAATGGATTGTAAAATGTTAGAAGGGTCGGTGAGGAGGTTTCAGATGGCATCAAATTGACGTCCGAATTCCTCACCGACATTTGTAAAAGGGACCCCAGATACGGAAGGGTGTTATGGCTGGGGTCGAGGTGGAAGGGTGGTAGTGCCTTGAGGAAGAGACACTGGTGATTGCCCCTCGAATTGTGTGGTGACCGTAGATGGAGTCACCAGCTGTGTTGGGGCGGTAGTGGCTGAAGAAAATGGTGATTGCACGGGTGAAAATGTTGAGGAAAAGAGGGTGGAGATGGGAGCAGAGAATGTGAAGTTGGGTGTTGGAGCGGAAAATGGGTGCTCGGGGAGAAAGATGGTGAAGTGGAAGATGTGGGTGGAGGGATTACTGTGTAGGAAGGTGGGGTGGTGGTAGATGGGGGGAGGGTGGTGGATGGTAATGTGGTGGGGGTGGTGGTGGTGAGCTCATCATGTAGGCTCATGATGAATGAGTCTAAAGAAGAGGTAGTGATTGGTTCCTACAGAGGGGGGCTTTCTGTCTCCGGTTGTAGCTTTGATGTTGGCATCCCCGACAGTTGTGGTGGTTGTAAACGCACCTTAGATGTCGTTTTACTGGTATTTTTGTTACCCTAGTTGTCGAGGAGGTTATGTTAAGCTCTTTCTGGTCCGCTTTGGTTGTCTTTTCTTTTACTTTGATGGAAGCTAGGAGTTTAGTTATCTCTTTGTCAGTGAAGAGAAGTTTGTCTTTGTCGTAATCCGCTAGCTCTGGAAGAGGTAGAAGAATCCTGGAAGATCTGACTGTTGGGCAGAAAATGTAATGTAATTGCACATCCTTTTCCTTGATAATATAGGAATATTTCAAGGCTTGCTCGTTGGTGAGGATGTCGCCCTTGATCTTCGTGCATTTAGGGAGTAATATGTCCATCTTGAGATATTTGATGATGGAAATTATGTGCCCGCCCATGCAAATTTCATTTCCTATGGCGTAGGCTGAGAATTTTTGTATCATATGTCGTCCGATTTTGACCGGCATTCCTTGCAAAATGGACCATAGGAGAAAAAGTTCGATAGTGATAATGTTTCCTCCCTCTGTTATGGGGAACAACGCATTGGTAAGGATTTTGTGAAGTGTGCGCACGAACCCAGACTGAATATTCGAGGCTTTGCATGTCTTTGCCTCATAAGTGGGGATCCCTTTTAGGGTCTTCCAGAAGCGATGTCTATTGAATAGGGAGTTCTATGTGGCAACAGCTTTGGCTTGTTTGAGTTGCGCTGGGTTGTCAATGAAAATTTCATTCAGAAGGTTTTCTATTATAATGACGTTGTTTCCAAAACATTTGGTGACCATCCTGCGGTCACCTTCGTCCCTTTTTCTGTGCGTAATGTCCACCGCTTCTTTGGTGAGATAGGTAAAAAATTATGTGGTGGGTTCGACATATGAAATTTCAGGGACAAAGCACAGTCTGGAGAGATTGGCATTGTCTAGCATGGTGAGGATTCTATCATAGATCCCCATCTTGAGCAGTATGCTTGAGCAGACGTAATTTGTTGGTTTCAGAATTTTTTTGGTGCAGGGGAGGGTGTGGATGTAAAGGTTTTCTGGTGGTGGTGCGGTGGTGGTGAGCACTGAGAATACGGGGGTGGTAGCGGGGGTGGTAGTGGAAGGTGTTGCAATGGTTTGTTCCCTAGCAGTAGCGGGGCGGACTTGCTTCCTTGCCTGTTTTTTTTATGGTTGTTCTTTTATAGCTTCCTGAGCTTTTCGTTTCGCCTTCGATTTGTCGGTTGGGGATTCATCTTCAAAGTTGGGCTCGTATTCGAAGCCTTCATCACTGGAAGAGATTTCTTCCACTTCTTGTTCAGGTTCCTCAGCCAGACATTTGTTCATGCCGTCAATTTCGCACATGGCCGCTATGATGTTGACCTTTGGTGGAATCTATCCGGTTTCTTTGTAGGTGTCTACAAACTTCTGGAGCTTTGGACAACTTTCCATTAGTTGCTCCGTTGTCTAGAAGGGAGCGTCTTCATTTCCGATGGGTTGCTTTGCTGGTGAAGCCATTTCTGGAGATGGAAAGTCATGTGTTAGAATAATAGGTTTATTATATAAAAAATTGGATTTTGAATATGCTTATGTGTTTTTATGTTTTAACGAAATATAAGCGGGTTTGAAAGGCCAAACAGTTTTGAAGATCGTTTGGCTCCAAATGATTTCAGGACCGTTTGGCTCCAAACGGTTTCAAGACCGTTTGGCTCCAAACGGTTTCAAGACAGTTTGGTTCCAAACGGTTTCAAAATCATTTGGCTCCAAACGGTTTCAAGACCGTTTGGCTCCAAACTGTTGCAAGACCATTTGGCTCCAAACGGTTTCAAGACGGTTTGGCTCCAAATGGTTTCAAGACCGTTTGGAAGGTGGAATGTCGGAGGAGCGGCAGGCGATGGTAGAAGCGATATCGGCGACAATAGCGAAGGTGGCGGCGATAAGGACGACAACGGTGATAGAAAAGGAAGCTGCAGAGGCGTCGAAGAAGTCGGCGATGGTAAAGACGGCGGAGGTGCACAGACAGAAGCGTCGATGATGTGGCGTGCTGGTCTACCTTGCAGCAACGGGCAGAGATGACAATGGAGATGCGAGGAGAGGCGGTAACTGAGGTGTGATCACCGTGAAGACACACAGAACCGGGAAGGACGGTGGTGGAGAGAACCTATGTCGCGGGTTGCGCGGGAACGAGAGCAGAGATGGAACAGTGCACCAAAGGTTTTAGAAATCTCGAGAGTCAAAAGAAGGGAGAAGGAGAGGGGGCGGGGTTATATTTATAGGAACCAGGGGGTTGACTCTACAAATTCCCCAGGTCAAATGGGTTCGAGACTGTTTGGCTCCAGATGGTTTCGAGACCATTTGGCTCCAGACGGTTTCAAGACCGTGTGGCTCCAAACGGTCTCAGGACCATTTGGCTCCCAATAGTTTTAGGACCGTTTGGCTTCAAACAGTTTTAAGACCGTTTGGGAAGGCTAATGTTATTTTGATTTTTATATTTTTATATTTTTATGTTTGTTTTGGTTATGTGAATTTTTATATTTATAGATGATAAAATTAAGACAAACTAAGGAAACAGAAAACAAAGATAAAAGGTGATACTCAGATCTTGGGTTGCCTCCCAAGTAGCGCCTGGATTTTACGTCACTGGCTCGACGAGGTTTTGATTTTGTTATGGTGGTGTTGTGGGGTATCTGATCTCAATAGTTTGTCTCAGAATTTTTTCCACTGGAGTATAATATTTCTTCAATCTATGGCCATTGACTGTCCTTTCCCCTCCATTATCGTCTACAATTATGATGGCCCCAGTCAGATATATATGTTTGATGGTGAAAGGCTCGGACCACTTTGTGCAGAGTTTTCTGGGGAACATTTTGAGCGTGGAGTTGAAAAGGACTTTATCTCCAATGGAGATGTCTTTTCTTTTTAGATGACCGTCGTGCCACATCTTAGTTTGTTCTTTGTAAATCCTGGCACTTTGATAAGCGGTCATTCAGAGCTCCTCTAGTTCTTGGAGTTGGAGTTGTCTATTTTCTCTGGCACTTTTAAAATCAAAATTCAGTTGTTTAATGGCCCACCAAGCTTTATGTTCCAGTTCTACTGGAAAATGACATGATTTCCCGTATACCAACTGGAACGGGGTTGTTCCAATTGGGGTTTTATATTCTCTTCGGTAAGCCCACAGGGCATCAGGAAGCTTGGTGGACCAATCAGTGCAGTGTCTATTGACTGTTTTTTCTAGGATTGCCTTCAGTTGTCTATTCGAGACTTCAACCTGACCACTGGTTTGTGGATGGTAGGGTGTGGCAACTTTATGGTTAAATCCATATTTCTTTAAGAGGGCTTCAAAGCTTTTAGAAAATGGGTTCCTTCGTCGGATATGACAGTTCGGGGGACTCCAAATCTGGGAAAAATGATATCTTTAAACATCTTAATGACTGGTTTGGAATCGCTGGAAACTGTGGGTATAACTTCTACCCATTTCGAAACATAATCTACTACAACCAGTATGTAGGAGAAACCATATGAAGAAGGAAAGGGACCCATGTAGTGTATCCCCCACACATCGAAAAGTTTGATCTCTTGCCACATAGTGAGGGACATTTCATTCGTTTTAGATATGTCACCAGAAAGTTGACATTTGTTGCATGATTTTGCAAAATCATGGGAATCTCTTTCTATTGTTGGCCAAAAGAAACCCGATTGCAGAACTTTCATAGCGGTCTTTTTTGCACTCATGTGTCCCCCAGTGGGGCCAGAATGGCAATGTTCTAAGACAACGGTAATCTCTTCTTTAGGTAAGAAGCGACAGAAAAGTCAGTCTGCGCATAGGAGAAAATGGTAAGGTTCGTCCCAGTAGTATTTCTTTACATCGTGGAGGAATTTCTTTTTGTCGTGATGAGAGGCGGAAGGGTGGATGATTCCTGTAGCCAGATAATTTACTATGTCAGCTTACCAGGGGAATCCATTGGTAACTTTCATTAGCTGGTCATCTGGAAGGGAGTCTCAGATAGGTACTTTATCTTCATCCTTGACTTCAATGCGGCTGAGATGATTGGCGATGATGTTTTCCACTCTGCTTTTGTCTTGTATTTATAAATCAAATTCTTGAAGCATTAACACCCACCGAATGAGTCAGGGTTTTGCGTCTTGCTTCTGAATTAGATATTGTATGGCGGAGTGGTCAGTGTAGACAATGACCTTTGATCCAATCAGGTAGGATCGGAATTTTTCGAATGCATAGATGACAGCTAAGAACTCCTTTTCCGTAGTGGTGTAGTTCTTTTGCGCATCATCAAGAGTCTTGGACGCATAGTATATTACATAAGGCTTTTTATCAATTATTTGTCCTAACACTGCTCCTATAGCATAGTTGTTGGCATCACACATTATTTCGAAGGGTTGCGACCAGTCAGGTGCTTTCAGAATAGGCGCAGAGACTAGAGAAATTTTTAAGGTTGTGAAGCTTTGTAGACATTCTTGATCAAAATTGAACTCGGTGTCTTTTGTCAATAGTTGAGTCATGGGTTTTGTGATTTTCGAGAAATCTTTAATGAATCTTCGATAAAACCCAACATGACCCAAGAATGCTTGTACTCCTTTTACATCTTTTGGCAGTGATAATTTTGAGATGACATCGATTTTTGCCTTGTCTACCTCAATCCCTCTATCACTCACTCTATGTCTGAGGACGACACCTTCAATTACCATAAAATGGCAATTTTCCCAATTTAAGATAAGGTTTGTTTCCTCGCATCTTTGTAAGACTTATCCAAGGTTGAGTAGACAACTGTCAAAGGAATCGTCATAAACTGAAAAATCATCCATGAAAACTTCCATTATAGATTCCGTTAACCCTGCAAAAATAGCAGACATGCACCTTTGGAAAGTAGCAGGTGCATTGCACAGCCCGAATGGCATTCTTCTAAAGTCATAGGTCCCAAAGGGACAAGTAAAAGTAGTTTTCTGTTGGTATTCTGGGTGTATAGGGATTTGGTAGAACCCGGAATAACCATCTAGATAATAGAAGAACTTTTGATGGGCTAGGCGTTCAAGGACTTCGTCAAGAAAAGGCAAAGGGTAGTGATCTTTTTGCATCGATTTGTTTAATTTCCTGTAGTCGATGCACATCCTCCACCCTGTGACAGTCCTTGTAGGCACTAGCTCATTTTTGTCATTTAGCACGACAGTGGTTCCTCCCTTTTTGGGGACCACTTGGACAGGGCTGACCCATTGGGAGTCTGAAATTGGGTAGATGATACCGTCTTTCAGCAGTTTGAGGACCTCAAGGCGAACCACTTCTTTAAGGTTGGGGTTCAGTTTCCTTTGATGTTCTCTTGAAGGCTTGAATTCTTCAACCATAGGCAGTCTATGCATGCATAAGGCTGGGTTTATACCTATCAGGTCAGTTATTTTGTACCCAATGGCTTTCTTATGTTTCTTTAATTCGATGAGAAGTCATTCTTCCTGGTTTTTCATTAGAGTGGAGCTGATGATTATTGGATATAGTTTTTTGTTATCCAGAAAGACATGCTTAAGTCTTGTTGGTAGGGTTTTCATCTTAGGATCCTTAGGTACTTCCGGTGTTTCCATAATAGTGACTAATTTGAGCTCCTCAAAAGTGGTTGTTGGCACTTCCTCCGCTTTCTCTAGATGTTGTAAGCATTGTTGAACTAATTCGTTGGCTGAGAATTCGACTTCTAGATTTATTAGGACATTTTCTAACTCATCATATGGTTCAGAAATTTCCAATTGGGACATTTGATGTATTGCATCTAAGAGGAAGACTTCCTCTTGAATGTTGGGGCCTTTCATACTGCTGAGGACCCGGAACTGAATTGCTTCTTTCCCCAGTCTTAGAATGATCGTGCCAACTTCAACATCAATAAGTGCCCTAGTTGTGTCAAGGAAGGGTTTGCCGAAAATTATAGGGTATCTTAAATCTTCCTTAATGTCCATAATGATGAAATCACATGGGACATAAGAATCCTTGCCTATCATGACTAGAATGTCCTCAATAATTCCTAGAGGTGCAGTGATGGTGGAATCAACTAACTGAATTGTCATCGTTGTGGGTAGCAAGTCAGTGAAACCCAATCTTTTACACATGGAGTAGGGCATGATTGATATGCTAACCCCTAAGTCAGCTAATCCCTTTTTGCTCGAGGCATTTCCAATACAACACTATATACCGAAGGAACCAGGGTCCTTCTTTTTCTTTGGCATCTTGTTAAAAATGATACCGGATGTGGTCTGAGCTAGTTTGACGGTCTCTTGCTCTGCAGTAATGTACTTTTTTTATAGCAAAGTTTTTAGGTATTTAGCCCAAGCTGGTACTTCGGAAAGAGCATCGAGGAGCGCAATGTCAATAAAGAGTTTCTTCATTGCCTTCTTAAATCTTTGGAACCTAGTGTCCATTTTAGTCTCTCTCAATCTTCCTACATATGGTATCCTAGGTTTATACTGTGGAATTTCTGGCTCTTTGGAAGCTTGTTCTTTTTCTTTGCCTTTCGCAATTTCTGCAGACTTCTCAGTTCCTAGGCTCGGGCTTGCATTTGGAATAAAGACAGGTGTATCATCATCATCATGAGTGATTCTCATAGTTTCGTGAAGGGTACGACCAGATCTTGTAGTGACGGCATTCAATTGCTGTGGTCTATTTTGGTCGTGTCTAGGGTTTGACTCTGGTTGTCCTGCAAAAGTGCCTGCTGGTGGCTTTAGTTGGGCAGCAATCTATGCTAGTTGGGCTTCCACCGCCTTTTGCTGAGCTTGTTGATTGGCAAGCATGGTTTGTTGTGACTGTAGCATCTCCCTGATCATAGTCATCTCGTCTATTGGCTAGGAGGGGGCATTTTTCTACGTGAGTTGTTGTTGACCTTGATGTGGTTGTTGCGAAGGTGGTGCTAACTGAGATTGTTGTGGTTGCTACAACTGAGGGTGCAATTGCGGGTGCAGAGGAGGATGGGTATATTAATAGTAGGTGGAGGGATTTCTAGGGTAGTTGGATCTTGGGTAGTTGTTTCTGAGGTTCCCTTAATTTTGGTTGAAGTTACTTTGGAATCCAGGTGGCAACCTATTGGAGGACCCACCTTATGCTTGATGTTGCGGGTTAGCAGTCCCTGCAGGGTTCCCATATTGAAAATCGGGGTGGTTTCTTGGTTGATTTGGATTATAGTAAACTTTCCCTGGTATGGAATGAATGGAATTAACTTGTTCGGGGATCTGATCGTCAGGGTGTTCGATGATTGGTTCATACTGTTGTTGTTGTGGTTGCATATCCATCATCACATTGTAAAGCAGACCACATGATAGAGTAGGGTGATCAGATGCGTGACAGGCTTCACAAGTCCCTGTAGCAGCTTTAACCTGTTGGACTTGGGGGGGGGTTTCTTCTTATCATATTCTCCAAATGAGGTTTCAAGAACCTGCTGTTTGCGAGCTATAGTCTTTAAAGCTTCAGCAATAGCCTTCATTTCCATTGATTCCTCAGGTTTATAAAGTTTGAGGAGTCCCTTTCTAGATGATCGTCCCCAATTGGATTGGTTCTCAGCTCCAAGTGTAATGATTTTCCAAGCATCATCGTAGTTTTTCCTCATAAAATTTCCTCCAGATGAGGAATCTAGAAATTGCTTGATGTCATCACTCATCCCCCTATAGAATGTTTCTATTAATTGATTTTGGGAGATGTCTTGATGGGGACACTTTCTTAGAAGCTCCTTGAATCTTTCCAATGCTTCTGTGAGTGATTCTCTAGGAAGTTGGGCGAAGTGGTTGATCTGCCCCCTAATTTCGTAAGTCAACGAAGGGGGGAAAAAATTCTTTAGGAACTTTTCTTCCAAGGGAGCCCAAGTGGTGATGATTGGTTCCCTATCAAGCGAATTGTACCAACTCAGATCCCTTCCGGACAGAGTGAAATGGAAAAGATGTAGCATTATTGCATCAAAGGCAACTCCGGCTTGTGGGACAAGTCAGCAAAGTGCCTTGAACCTCTTCAAGTGATCCATGCAGTCATCTCCATAACCACCTGAAAATGAAATGCCCTGCATGATTTGAATCCATTGTGTCCAGATCTCGAAGTTGGGTATGTTGATGATCGGAGGCTGAACTGGATGATTGTCTTCATAGTTCTTGGGGATGGCATAGTCTCTCAATTGCTTGTTTCTTAGCTCTAACTGGGCAGCTTGGTTAGCTACTTCGTTTTCAGCTCAGATGCGGGCCTATTCTTCAGCTCGGATCTCCGCTTGAATCTGAGCACGGGTGTCAGCAATGAGTTGTGTTCTCTGAGCGGCTATGGCGGCATTGACACTTTCCATTACTAATGCAGCTTGGCGTTGATCTTCGGCCATTTTCCTGGCTCTTTGGCAGTTAAGTCTGATGCGGAAGTGGAAGCTTCTCTCTACCTCAGAGTCATACTCTGGATCAGGGGAGAATCTGGGGTTATGCGATGGTTGCATACATGTCTTCTACCTGAGTTGAAAAAGAAACACACCTTTTAGATGGTGCAGGAGATATGATGAATTCAAGAAGATATGGACTAATAGTAAAAAGGAAAGTGTAAAACCCTAACCAACTATCAAGATAGTAAATGAAATTAAGACGTTTCATTGTCCCCGGCAACGACGCCAATTTTTGATTTACCTACCACTTGCGTGGAATTGCGTGCACCACTAAAAATCCTAAAGATGGTAAGTCCTTAAGTTTAGCCTTGCTTATACTAGATCGAGAACTCCACCCACGTATGCTAAGAAACGTGGAAGTCTTATCGTAGTATAGTTAAGGGTCGAATCCACAGGACAACGGTCTTGTTGGGAGCAACAAGATGGAAAATGTTAGAATCTCACTTAACCTCTTAGCAATTGGTATCTAGATTGAAAGGTTTGGTTTGGTTGTTTTTAAACTAAGTAGAAGTAAAGTAGAGAAAGAAAGTAAAATTAAGGATGTTAACAATGATAAGGAGTCACTAGGATGTGATCGGTTTTCACCACCACTACACATGGATCAAAACATACAACATAAAACATAACCTGCAATAAGAGTCTAAATAGCTAGTATCTTTGTAGATTTAGTTTCCTTTCGGAGAACTAACTAAGAGAAGTGTGGGAATGTTGCAATGCCAGCCATCCCCGAATGAATGGTCACCTACTTTACATCATTCCCTTCACAAAGTGTGTTCCTTGACTTATCAAGGTTGTACTTTCATACGTCAACTAATTCCATTTCATAGTATGAAAGTACAACAATGGAAGTGAGTTTACTCCACTTCTTGAAAAACACTCCTAGATACCGAAATAGATGCATGGTGGATACATGCATCAAGAACCAACATTCAATAGAGATTCGAATCTGATAGTACAAACGTAGACAATTCATACTAAAAGATAAAAGATAACACGAGTTGGTGATCAAGCAATAAGCATTCATTAAACGATTGATGTCGAACTGAAAAGAAAGTATATCTCTATTGCAAACTATGCATTACATTGCATAAAATGAAAACATGGGTAGCGGGGCTACTCCCCGCACCCTAGTGAAAGAGGCTACTCGCTCATAGCTAGGACAAAGAAGGAGGCGAGAAGAGAGAGAGAGAACATCATCCCCACATAGGAGAGAGGTAAGTCAACCCCTTGGAAAGAGAGAGAATGATGATGTTCAAATTCACATGTTGCTCGATGATGAGGTCTCCTCTTCCCACCTTCTTTGGCAAAGAGAGAGAAAGCAGCTTCAGGATGGAGCGTGGATCTCAGACCGACAGCCTTTGGGCGGAGGATGGAGGTTGGAATAGCTCTGGAGTAGTAGAGGCAGCCTCTGGGCATTTGAAACTTGATGTCTCTGGGAGGACCCCTTGGGTCCTATTTATAGGCCTTAAGTGAAGTCCAAACAGTTTGGTCAGTTTTGGGTCCAAATGGTCTTGAAGACCGTTTGGACTCTGAGACCGTTTGGGCTCTGAGACCGTTCGGGCTCTGAGACCATTTGGACTCTAAGACCGTTTGGACTCTGAGACCGTTTGGACTCATGTGGTCTTGAGATTGTGTGACTCCATGCAGTCTTGGGACAGGTTGGCTTCATGTGGTCGTGGGATCGTGTGAGTCCATGCGGTCTCAGGACCAGTTGGCTTCATGCAGTCTTGGGACCGTGTGACTCCATGCAGTCTTGGGACCGGTTGGCTTCATGCAGTCTTGGGACCGTGTGAGTCCATGCGGTCTCAGGACCGGTTGGCTTCATGCGGTCTTGGGACCGTGTGAGTCCATGCGGTCTCGGGACCGGTTGGCTTCATGCAGTCTAGGGGTCGTGTGAGTCCATGCGGTCTCGGGACCGGTTGGCTTCATGCGGTCTTGGGACTGTGTGAGTCCATGCGGTCTCGGGATCGGTTGGCTTCATGTGGTCTTGGGACCGTGTGAGTCCATGCGGTCTCGGGACCAGTTGGCTTCATGCGGTCTTGGGACCGTGTGAGTCTTTTGTGATTTTTTGTGTCTTTTTTTGTAAGCAAAAAGGAGAAAAGTTAATCTAACAGTATATTTGCAATAAAAGAGGATAGTTAGGGATTTTGTCTAATTTATCTAAGAAAGAGTGTGGAAAATTGAAGAATATTACTAAGATAACATCACAAAATTGGAGATTATCACTTTCCCCCCTTTATATGGACATGCTTATCTTCTTCATGTAAGACATGCCTTCTTCCTCTTTTGTTAAAAGAAGACATACCTTTCTCCCCCTTTGTCATTTAAAAAAGTGGGGTTATGAAGAAATAAGAAACACCACTTGTTAAGAGAGAGGAGATAACAAAAAGTTATATAAGGAGAGTAGATGAGCACAAATAGGGGCTTGTCCAAGCATAGAAAGAAACGCAAGTTAAAGCATGCACTTGAACAACCAAAATGCAAGATAAGGTGTTGTAGAAAAATAATAAATCACAATTTTGACCCTCAAGATGACTGAATTCGCCCAAAAACTACCAGGGCTCATGGCAAAGTGATGAGCCTTGCTCAGAAGGTCATTTCTGCATGAAAAACACTAGTCTTGCACCAAAAACTGAAACTGGAGCAAAATCTGCATAAACAAAAAATACTCTAATTTTTACATATAATGTAGATCTATGTACCCTGCATCACAATGTTATGCAAGCAACTCAAGATAGTAGATATGCAATTCAAGGAACAAGCTTGAGAATGTATGAGATAAGATACAAGCATAACATATATATGAGCAAAGATGCCAACTATAAACAAGGTTAGAACTACATGTATGTGAACTACTAGTAGATGTTATCACAAGTTAGGACTACTAGTAGGATCTAGATCATAACAAGAGATACCAAAAATACACAAGAAAAAGCAAGCTATGAGTAGATGTAGAGATATATCCAAACAAAGAGATATGCAATTTTATAAGCATTAAAGGATATAACTCACTAGATATGCATCCTTACCAAAAGATGATTACCACTAAGAACCTCAAGTTTGTATCAACACAAGATATACACCTATATAGATGTAGCAAGTTAGAGTACAATGGAAGAAATTTTTAGACACAACCAAGAGATTCAAAGAGATCATCGCCAAAACCTGCAAAACAACTCAAAGCAAGTAATTGCAAGATATAGATATACCAATTTAGAGCAATTAGAGAGATAGAGTTGTAAGCAAGATAGGCAATTTAGAGAATTGCAATATGAATATATAAAGGTACCAAAGGAGTGCCAAAGAATAAGGCTATTGGTTGAGAAAATATAGTTGAGAGGGAAATTTTCATTCAATAAGACAAATGTATATTTTTTGCATAGTGTTATCGATCGAGTTCTATCTATTGACAACTTGACTGATGACAGCTATTGGAAAACCCCATAGGTGCCTATCGGTCGAGTTTCAAATAGGGCAAACTCGACCGATAGAGCAGTTGTCAAAAAGCACATATATTTCATAAAAACATATTTAAAGACATGCTAAATATACAAGCCATATCCAAACATGTCTAAGCAAGTTAGTAATGCACTATAGAATAATTAGAAATAGCTTTTGAGCAAGAGTGTGAAGAGAAACACAAAATACCACTTTTGACTCAAAAACCACATGCATAGTGCACACTAACTTGACAAAAACAAGTTAGAAATGGTTATAAGCAAGAAAACATTACCTTTGTTCTTACCATTCCTTTTTCCACTTGTTTTCACCCTCTACACATCTCACCTTTCTTCTTTCATGTGGATTGACAAGTCAATTAGCAATTCAATATCTCAAGTCAATCCATTTGCAAGTACCTACAAGAAGAAAGATGAAATGGTCCCCAATCATGTTTTTGGGTCCAGAGGAGTTAGTTTAGCAACCCAAGTCCTATTGCTCTTGGGTGCTTTCCTAAAAGGACAAAAAGTAGAATAATGACCAATTTCATTGCAATAGTTGCATGTGCCCATAGTCTTGGAACTAGAGGATTCTCCATGCAATATTGTAGGTCCTTTATCTTTTTTGTTCCCTTGACTACTATCATACCCCAAACCATGTCTACCAATTTGTTTGGTAGTATGGTGTAGGATATCATTAAGGCTCTTCTTACCAACTAAGAATCTTTGCAAAGAAGATATCAAACTATCATTATCATGCATAAGAGAAGTAATAGTAGAAGACAAATGATTGATATTATCTCTAGCATGCAAAAGATCATTTTCTAAGCAAAGAGCTTTAGTTAAATAAGAATCTCTATCAATATGAAGAGCAGCAACATCATTCTCTCTACTAGTAGAACTATAGATTCATGCACATTGATTTTAGCAAGCAAGGAGGCATTTTCTGTTTCTAATTCTTGCAAAACAAAATCTTTGTCCTTATTTTCAGATTTAAGAACATCAATATCATGCATGAGAGAATCAACAATTAAAGTATACTCTTCACTTGAACTAGGCATGAGAGGTTGAGATTCCAGAAATCTAATCTTATCAAGAAAACTAACATTTTCAAGTTTAAGAGAGTCTACTTGGCTAAGACAAGCATTTATATCATCAAGCAAGCAAGAATTAGAATGTTCAAGATCATTTAATTCTACATGCAAATTATCAACAATTCTAGAAAGCTTTTTCCTTCTCCTTTTAGAAGACATAAGAGAGGCACATGTATCATGAATAATAGCAATCAAAGATTCTTTATCTAAAGAGTTTAGATTTACCTCACTTGAGTCTTTACTTATTGATGCTATAAGAGAAAAATGGCATTCTCCTTCATCACTAGAGCTTAAGTTTGATCCTTCCCTTGAATCATCACTTGAGCTTGAGTCGGAGGAGCCACTTGAGCTTGAGTGTCATTTCTCCTTCTTCTTGTGAAGATGAGTCTTTTTGCCTTGTGGGCAATCTTCCTTGTAGTGACCCTTCTTTCCACATGTGAAGCACCGGATGGAGGAGGGCTTGCCTTTGTAGAAACTACCCTTGGAGTACATGGCATCTTGTTCAACTTGAGAGGATGGAGAGACTTGTTCAATGATAGCTTCAATTTGAGCCTTCATTTCCGCCTTCTTCATTCTCTTTAGGTCCTTCTTCTCTTGTCTTTCAACTTCCTCCCTCTAGCATTCAAGGTTGCTTTTTTCAAGGTAGCTTCATCCCATTCTTCAATCTTTGTCTTTGGTAGCATGTATGGGTTGTTCACCATTTGCCACATCTCAAGACTTGATCCTTGGATGTAGAATTGAAGCCTTCTTCTCCAATAGAGGAAATTGCTCCCATCAAAGATTTGTAGGCTGATCAAGTATCTCCCTCCTTGGTAGTCACCCATCTTCTCCTACTTGTTGAAGTATGCTTGGAGAAGCCCACTCTGATACCAATTGTTGTATCCTAGATGGGTGATTAGATGCTCTAGAGGGGGGGTGAATATAGCTGAATTCACTTAAAAAAATTCATTAGACCTTCAAGATATATGATAAGATAAGGTTTCTAAATAGGTAATTTGAGTGCAACTAAAACAAGCATAGCAAGGATAAGAGAGATTGAGCAAACACAAGTAGACAAGCTATTTAGAGTGGTTCCACATTACAAACTAGAAGTATGTCAGTCCACTAACCTAGAGAGGTCAACCACTAGGATTTCCTAACCATTACATTCTTATATTCATTGATAATACATACAATACATGACCAAATAATGGACTTACCTATCCAATACAATGAGTCTTCAACCTTACCTAGGACTTACCCACTTTGCAAGAGTCTTCTGCCTTATTCCAAGGACTTACCTACTCTTGCACAAGTCTTCAGCCTTCAAGGAATTACCCACTCTTCTTGGATCTTCCGCCTTTGACTTCACCTTCACTCAGAGCAGCTTCCACCAAGGACTTACCCACTTGAGCAAGGAGTCTTCTGCCTTCACTAAGGGCTTACCCACTCTAGCTCCAAGTCTTCAGCCTTAATCTTCACCAAGGGATGCCTTCCCTTGTTCTTCTTCACCTCTCTTAGCCAAGAGAGATAACCTTCATCTTCATGATTGAAATGAGAGATGGGAAGGTGGTGGAAATGAGAGACTCACAAGATATACATGTAGGACTAGCTCTCTTATAGATTTCCTACTCACTCTAATGTATGTAGCAAGTGATTAAGCTTAGAGAGAGAGAGAGGAGGCTGTAGGAAGCACTCAACTATAGAATAGAAACCTCACATAGAGTTTGCTTTCAATGCTCAACCTTGGAATGAAGCCCAAGGGGTCCTATTTATAGATGGGGATGCCTCTTAGCCTTTGGGAACACTTGAGAATGAAAACTAGCCATTTTGTGGCTTGCAACGGATATATTTTCACTTGTTGCAACTCCACAATGGCTAGAAGCACTTTTCTGCACTTTTCCATACAGTGTAATCAGTCGAGTTTCTATAAGGGTAACTCGACCGATAGAGGAAAAGACAAAGTCGATATTCAGACCATCGATTGAGTTTGTCCTAGGGAAACTCGACTGACCAATGAAAATTGAATTGGTCAGTTACTCCATTGGTCGAGTTCTGTGTAGGGTAAACTTGACTGATCAAAAGTCATTTTCAAGATCCAATCAAGATCGGTCGAGTTTGTAAGTCACAGAACTCGACTGATGAACAACCTGATGTGCATTTTGGAAAATGGCTTTTGAGTGCTTAAACATTCGATCTAAGTGCTCCTGATTTTTTCTAAGCTTAATTACAAGTTATACAACCATTACAAGTGATTTACAACATGATTCTAATGGATTTACATCATATTACAAAAACGTGCACTTGTATTGATTTTGACTTGTCTTTTCTCCAATTTGATATGCGCAAGTTAGGGCATTTGGAGTGTGTCTATACCTAATCTGAAATCACTCAAGTAGAGACATTAGACACCAATATGTGGAATGGTCAGTCATCATCAAAATATGGGTTTAGTCAATTTAGACATGAGTCAACGTTGACCTTAATTGACCTTGAGTCAACATTCTTCCCCTTTTTAAAGATGACAAACCATTCCATAAATGTATTGAAAGCTTTTAAGTAAAATCATACCTTCGGAGAAACCTAGGGGTTTCAATAGGATTGAGTTCATATGCTCCCCCTCAATTGATGTTGGTCGAGTTCTCATACTCCCCCTCAATTGATGCTATTTCTCCTGCATGGTTAGCTTTCATAACATTTATAGAATACTATGTCTTCTACTCATATATGTTCTACACATATGTGTCTTCTCTCATTTACCTTCTCCCCTTTATATGGACATGCTTCTCTTCTTCATGTAAGACATGCCTTCTTCCTCTTTTGTCAAAAGAAGACATACCTTTCTCCCCCTTTGTCATTTCAAAAAGTGGGGTTATGAACAAATAAGAAACACCACTTGTTAAGAGAGAGGAGATAACAAAAAGTTATATAAGGAGAGTAGAAGAGCACATATAGGGGCTTGTCCAAGCATAGAAAGAAACGAAAGTTAAGGCATGCACTTGAACAACCCAAAATGCAAGATAAGGTGTTGTAGAAAAACAATAAATCACAATTTTGACCATCAAGATGATAGAATTTGCCCAAAAACTGCCAGGGCTCATGGCAAAGTGATGAGCCTTGCTCAGAAGGTCATTTCTGCATGAAAAATACTAGGCTTGCACCAAAAATTGAAACTGGAGCAAAATCTGCATAAAATCCAAAAATATTCCAATTTCTACATATAATGTAGATCTATGTACCATGCATATCAATGTTATGCAAGCAACTCGAGATAGTAGATATGCAATTCAAGGAACAAGCTTGAGAATGTATAAGACAAGATACAAGCATAGCATATATATGAGCAAAGATGCCAATTATAAACAAGGTTAGAACTACATGTATGTGAACTACTAGTAGATATTATCACAAGTTAGGACTACTAGTAGGATCTAGATCATAACAAGAGATACCAAAAATACACAAGATAAAGCAAGATATGAGTAGATGTAGAGATATATCCAAATAAAGAGATATGCAATTTTATAAGCATGAAAGGATATAACTCACTAGATATGCATCCTTACCAAAAGATGATTACCACTAAGAACCTCAAGGTTGTATCAACACAAGATATACACCAATATAGATGTATCAAGTTAGATTACAATAGAAGCAATTTTCAGACACAACTACGAGATTCAAAGAGATCATCGTCAAAACCTGCAAAACAACTCAAAGCATGTAATTGCAAGATATAGATATACCAATTTAGAGCAATTAGAGAGATAGAGTTGTAAGCAAGATAGGAAATTTAGAGCATGGAAATATGCATATATAAAGGTACCAAAGGAGTACCAAAGAATAAGGCTATTGGTTGAGCAAATCTAGTTGAGAGGGAAATTCTCCTTCAATAAGCCAAATGTATATTCTGTGCACAGTGTTATCGGTCGAGTTATGTGTATTGACAACTCGATTGATGACAGTTGTTGGCAATACCCATAGGTGCCTATCAGTCAAGTTTCAAACATGGCAAACTCGACCGACAGAGCAGCTGTCAAAAAGCACATATATTTCATAAAAACGTATGTAAAGGCATGCTAAATATACAAACCATATCCAAACATGTCTAAGCAAGTTAGTAATGCACTATAGAATCATTAGAAATAGCTTTTGAGCAAGAGTGTGAAGAGAAACACAAAATACCACTTTTGACTCAAAAACCACATGCATAGTGCACACTAACTTGACAAAAACAAGTTAGAAATGGTTATAAGCAAGAAAACATTACCTTTGTTCTTACCATTCCTTTTTCCACTTGTTATCACCCTCTACACATCTCACATTTCTTCTTTCATGTGGATTGACAAGTCAATTTGCAATTCAATAGCTCAAGTCAATCCATTTGTATGTACCTACAAGAAGAAAGATGAAATGGTCCCCAATCATGTTATTGGGTCCGGAGGGGTTAGTTTAGCAACCCAAGCCCTATTGCTCTTGGGTGCTTTCCTAAAAGGACAACAAGTAGAATAATGACCAATTTCATTGCAATAGTTGCATGTGCCCATAGTCTTGGAACTAGAGGATTCTCCATGGAATATTGGAGGTCCTTTACCTTTTTTGTTCCCTTCACTACTATCATACCCCAAACCATGTCTACCAATTTGTTTGGTAGTATGGTGTAGGATATCATTAAGTCTCTTCTTACCAACTAAGTATCTTTTCAAAGAAGATCTCAAACTATCATTATCATACATAAGAGAAGTAATAGTAGATGACAAATGATTGATATTATCTCTATCATGCAAAAGATCATTTTCTAAGCAAAGAGCTTTAATTAAATAAGAATCTCTATCAATATGAAGAGAAACAACATCATTCCCTCTACCGGTATAACTAGAACAAGATTCATGCACATTGATTTTAGCAAGCAAGGAGGTATTTTATGTTTCTAATTCTTGCAAAAAAAAATCTTTGTCCTTGTTTTTAGATTTAAGAACATCAACATCATGCATGAGAGAATCAACAATTAAAGTATACTCTTCATTTGAACTAGGCATGAGAGTTTGAGCTTCTAGAAATCTAATCTTATCAAGCAAACTAGCATTTTCAAGTTTAAGAGAGTCTACTTGGCTAAGACAAGCATTTTTATCATCAAGCAAGCAAGAATTAGAATGTTCAAGATCATTTAATTCTAGATGCAAATTATCAACAATTCTAGAAAGCTTTTTTCTTTTCCTTTTATAAAACTTAAGAGAGGCACAAGTATCATGAATAATAGCAATCAAAGATTCTTTATCTAAATAGTTTAGATTTACCTCACTTGAGTATTTACTTGTTGATGTTATAAGAGCAAAATGGCATTGTCCTTCATCACTAGAGCTTGAGCTTGATCATTCCCTTGAATCTTCACTTGAGCTTGAGTCAGAGGAGGCACTTGAGCTTGAGTACCATTTCTCCTTCTTCTTGTGAAGATGGGTCTTTTTGCCTTGTGGGCAATCTTCCTTGTAGTGACCCTTCTTTCCACATGTGAAGCACCAGATGGAGGAGGGCTTGCCTTTGTAGAAATTACCCTTGGAGTACATGGCATCTTCTTCAACTTGAGAGGATGGAGAGACTTGTTCAATGGTAGCTTCAATTTGAGCCTTCATTTCTGCCTTCTTCATTCTCTTTAGGTCCTTCTTCTCTTGTCTTTCAACTTCCTCCCTCTTGTCAAGTGTGGCTTCATGTGCTTGTAGATTTCCAATGAGCTCTTCAATTGGAATATCCTTAAGAGACCTTGCTTCTTCAATGGAAGTCACCTTGGGTTCCCACCTCTTGGGAAGAGTTCTAAGGATCTTTGAGTTAATCTCTCCACTAGACATAGGATGTCCTAGAACAGCAAGACCATTCACAATGGTGTTGAGCCTTGAGTACATGTTGGCTATCCTCTCCTCCTTTCCCATCTTGAAGTTCTCAAGCAGCCCTTTGAGCATTTAGACTTTGCTTTCCTTCACTTGATTTGTCCCTTCATAAGTGATGCATAGCTTTCTCCATACCTCATAGGATGTTTCACAAGAAGAGATCTGGTTGAACTCGGTGGGGGTCATGGAGGCATAGAGGATGTACATGGCTCTAGCATTCAAGGTTGCTTCATCCCATTCTTCAATCTTTGTCTTTGGTAGCATGTATGGGCTATTCACCATTTGCCACATCTCAAGACTTGATCCTTGGATGTAGAATTGAAGCCTTCTTCTCCAATAGAGGAAATTGGTCCCATCAAAGATTGGTAGGATGATCAAGTATCTCCCTCCTTGGTAGTTACCCATCTTCTCCTACTTGTTGAAGTATGCTTGGAGAAGCCCGCTCTGATACCAATTGTTGGATTCTAGATGGGTGATTAGATGCTCTAGATGGGAGGTGAATAGAGCTGAATGCACTTAAACAAAATTCATTAGATGTTCAAGATATATGATAAGATAAGGTTTCTAAATAGGTAATTTAAGTGTAACTAAAACATGCATAGCAAGAATGAGAGAGATTGAGCAAACACAAGTAGACAAGTTATTTAGAGTGGGTCCACACTTCAAACTAGAAGTATGTCAGTCCACTTACCTAGAGAGGTCAACCTCTAGGATTTCCTAACCATTGCATGCTTATATTCATTCATAAGACTTACAATACATGACCAAACAAAGGACTTACCTATCCAATACAAAGAGTCTTCAACCTTACCAAGGACTTACCCACTTTACAAGAGTCTTCTGCCTTCTTCCAAAGACTTACCTACTCTTGCACAAATCTTCAGCCTTCAAGGAATTACCCACTCTACTTGGATCTTCCGCCTTTGACTTCACCTTCACTCAGAGCAGCTTCCACCAAGGACTTACCCACTTTATCAAGGAGTCTTCTGCCTTCACCAAGGGCTTACCCACTCTAGCTCCAAGTCTTCATCCTTGATCTTCACCAAGGGACGCCTTCCCTTTTTCTTCTTCACCTCTCTTAACCAATAGAGATAACCTTCATCTTCATGATTGAAATGAGAGATGGGGAGGTGGTGGAAGTGAGAGCCTCACAAGATATACATGTAGGAGTAGCTCTCTTATAGATTTCCTACTCACTCTAATGGATGTAGAAAGTGATTAAGCTTAGAGAGAGAGAGGAGGCTATAGGAAGCACTCAACTATAGAATAGGAACCTCACATAGATTTTGCATTGAATGCTCAACCTTGGAATGAAGCCCAAGGGGTCCTATTTATAGCTGGGGATGCCTCTTAGCCTTTGAGAACATTTGAGAACCAAAACTAGCCGTTTTGTGGGGCTTGCAACTGATATATTTTCACTTGTTGCAACTCCAGAATGGCTAGAAGCACTTTTCCGTACAGTGCAATCGGTCGAGTTTTTGTAAGGGTAACTCGACCGATAGAGTAAAGGACAAATCCGATATTCAGACCATCAGTCGAGTTTGTCCTGGGGAAACTCGACCGACCAATGAAAATTGAATTGGTCAGTTACTCCATCGGTCGATTTCTGTGTAGTGTAAAATCGACCGATCAAAAGTCATTTTCAAGATCCAATCAGGATCGATCGAGTTTGTAAGTCACAAAACTCGACCGATGAACAACCTGATGTGAATTTTGGAAAATGGCTTTTGATTGCTTAAACATTCGATCTAAGTACTCCTAATTTGTTCTAATATTAATTACAAGTCATACAATCATTACAAGTGATTTACAACATGATTCTAATGGATTTACATCATATTACAAAAACGTGCACTTGTATTGATTTTGACTTGTCTTTTCTCCAATTTGATATGCACAAGTTAGGACATTTGGAGTGTGTCTATACCTAATCTAAAATCACTAAAGTAGAGACATTATACACCAATATGTGGAATGGTTAGTCATCATCAAAACATGGGTTTATTCAATTTAGACATGAGTCAACATTGACCTTAATTGACCTTGAGTCAACAACTTCATCCCCTCATAAGTTACACATAGTTTTCTTCATATCTCATAGGCCATCTCACAAGAAGAAATCCGATTGAACTCCATGGCAGACATGGAGGCATAGAGAATTTTATGGCTCTTGCATTTAATGTTGTTTTATCCAAGGTATCTTCATCCCATTCTTCTATCTTTGTCTCTGATAGCTTGTGTGAAAGATTCACTATTCTCCATAGCTCAAGATTTGATCCTTGGATGTACTATTGTAACCTTCTCTTCCAATAGAGGAAATATCTCAATTAAATATTGGAATGTTGATGAGGTACCTCCCACCTTGATAATCACCGATCTTCTCCTAGTTGTATAAGTATACTTGGATAAGACCCATTCTGGTACCACTTTTTGGATCAATGGGCTCTAGAAGGGGGGTGAATAGAGCTAAAAACACTTGCACAAAATTTGTCAGACCTTCAAGTTACTACAAGATATGGGATTTGCAAGTATTGAATTTGCAACGCAACTAAATATACATAGAAAGGATGACAGATATTGAACAAACACTATAATAATCTATGTAGAGCGGTTCCAATTTCCAAACTAGAAGAAAGTCATTCCACTACCTAGGTAGGTCAAGCTCTTGTATTTTTCAACCATTGCATACTTATATTCCATTATAAGATGTACAACATATTACCTTCCTTTTCTAGGCCAAGGATAACCAACCTTACCTTTAAGGAGAAGGGAGACATCAACCTACCAAAGGACTTACCTACCAATAGATTTACTTATCCATGACTAGGAGTCTTCAACATCTACAAGGACTTACCCACTTTTGCAAGGATTCTTCTTCCTTTACCAAGGTCATACCTACTCTTGCAACAAGTTTTCTGCCTTGAAGGAATTACCCACTGTTCTTGGATCTTCCACCTTTGACTTCACCTTTTCCAAGGAGAAGCTTTCACCAAGAGACACCTTCCCTTCCTCTTCTTCGCCTCTCTTAGCCAAGAGAGAGAATCTTCTTCTTCATCTTCATGGTAGAAATGAGAGATTGGAAGGTGGAGGAAGTGAGAGCCTCACAAGATATATATGTAGGACTAGATCTCTTACAAATATCCTACTCACTCTGATGGATGTAGCAAGTGATTAAGCTGGAGAGTAGTAGGTGGTTGTAGGTTGCACTCAACTATTATATAGGGACCTTCATAGTGCTTGGCTAACCATGGGATGAAGCCCAAAGTGTCATATTTATAGTTAAGGATGCCTCCTAGCCAGTAGAAACACATAGGGACAAATACTAGCTATTTGGGGTATTGCAATGGATATTTTTTGACGAGTTTTGCAACACTCCAACATCTAAAAACCCTTTTTCTGCACTTTCCATACAGTCTGATCAGTTGAGTTTACTTTTGGGAAACTCGATCGTTTGCATTGTGCGATAAAGAAAATTTGAAACATCAGTCGAGTTTATCCTGGATGAAACTCAACCGATCACTTACATCTGATTTCCAGTGCATGGTATTGGTCAAGTTCTATGTTTTGGAAACTTGACCAAATCTAGACATTCTAAAAGTGCATCAAGGGTTTCGGTCGAATTTGTCATAGGAGAAACTTGACCGAATAGGCCCTATGTGATCTATTTTGGAAAATGTCCTTAGAGTCCTTAAATATTTGATCTAAGTGCTCTTGATTGTTTCTAATCTTAATTACATGGTATACAATCATTACAAGTGATTTACAACATGATTCTAATAGAGATACATCATATTCCACAAAAGTGCACTTTGATTGATTTTGACTTATCTTTCTCCAAGTTACGATGTATAAGTTAGGGCAATTGGGGTTTGTTTATACCTAATCTGAAATCACTCAAGTAGAAGCATTAGACACAAATAAGTGGAATGGTTAGTCATCATCAAAATAAAGGTTTAGTCAATTTAGACCTTGAGTCAACAAGGCATTACTTGGTCAAATCTTGATCATCCTTGATTATATTATCAAGTTCCTTATTTCATCTTCAATTATTACTAATGTAATCACTTATGGTCATTTGGACTTTTAGGTGACATGGAAGATCTCATCCTCATTTATTTCATACTTATTATGACCAAATTTGAATCTTGCCTTTATATTATTGTGTGTGTGAAAATACACTAGATTTATTTATTGTAGTAGTATATATGTACTTCCATAATAATTGGACAGGCTTGTACCGTTCAGAGCGTGTGTATTCCACTCATATATTTATATGGGCGTGTACATTCTGTCCAGGGTGTGTGTTATCCACCCAAAATATTTTTAGGCTTGTGATTTATGGGTCTCAACCCTACATAAATAAAGGTGGTCTAATTGTTTACATGCACCGTTTAAGATTGTTAAATTTTATGAAAAGATATCATTTAATGTTCTCTTTTGTTGTATAATATGTCATCTCTTGTCTTGTTATGTCTCTTAAAACTTATCCTCTCAAACATCCCTTATTTTGAAACATCCACTATTTCTCATTTTATTGCCTTAAGTATTGCCTAATTGTTATTCATTGCACATACTTAGTTTGTGCTGATGTCCTTTCTTTTATTTCCCTCTCCTAGGTGTTTTTTTTCAGCCCACCCAGAGGTAGCACAACCCCAAGTATAGGACACGGAGGACATTACATGCAAACGTAAACCTAGCTTATGGAGAAGACTCTTAATGGGAGATAGAATTGAGATAGCTAGATACCCCTCTACTTAGATCCTGATGTAGTTGTTTTTCAAGTAAGTCCCCTATGGGAGATGATGTACTTTTGTAAAATTGAATATAGTCATGATTCATTGTTCCGCTACCACACTCTGGTTATTCATGTATAACATCATTTGAGAAAAGAAGAAAAAAAATATGTCTATTCCAGCATACCTTTTATGTGTACTTGGAATGGATGGATTCATTCATTAAATTAAGTAGAGAGTGGATCATGACTCGAGTACCACTCCTTACAATAACTATAAACTTATTTTCCCTAGAGCATCCTTATGTTTATGACATTGTAGGTTTCATATTATATTGATAGTGATGTCAGACCTAACAATAAAATGTTGTCATCTAGAAACACATCATTTCTACCAAAGTAACTGAAATAAGTTGATGAATGACTTCAACCTATAAGTGACCAATGTTACCATGACCATATGAACCCTATATCATAGATATCTAGATTTCTGAGGTATAACATAGTCATCCTATTTATAATTTACTCTATGTTTTTTGAAATAGAGAAAACTTGAGATTGTGTGAGCTCAATATCATTTATTAGAGCATGTCCATTTTTATCATAGCCTCACTTATCAAGTGGCTATGATATCACTCCAATTTTATGGTAAAATTCCACCTACATTACTCACAATAATCCACAAGTGACATAGTGCATGCAATCGCTACATGTTTGGTAACCCTTATTAAAAGGCACACTAAGTAGTATTAAAGTACACTTAACAACATGTATCTTCAGGTCAAAGGATAACAATCACAACTTTCACTTTAATATAGGACTACGACTTTCATTATATGGATTCTATATGTCATTCTCAAGGTGGTGCTATCTAGTCCAACTTGTTCTTAAGTAATACCTATGTGTGTAACTTGGTATCCAATATCATGACTACAGAGACGTAGTCATCAATCACCACACATACTAGTCTTATGTGTTATCATCGTCCTATAATATCCATAATTACATCTAACTATGGGAACATTGAGATTGGTTTTTCTAAGTATACATATGATCTCATGTTTAGGTCCTCAAAACGAACCCTATGTCATCTAGTCAAAACTTTATTAGCACATTATCATTTTCAATCGTTATATCAATACTAAAACAAACATAATAAGTGGGATTGCCTTTCTCAGATAATTAGTCATATACAAATTATCCTATTGTATTTGTCACAAGGTGGATATCAAGGCTAAAATTGAAAATTCCCCCACATAGTTCATTAAACTTAAAAATTGTAAAAGGGAAAAAAGGAGATTATAATATGTCTTTCAAAATTGGTAGCTTGTGGCTTTTAGTCTTTCCCACAAAAGATTCATCTACATCTGGAGAGACATGGGGAACCATATCTTGAACTGGATACTCTGATTTGTATTTCAAAAATTTGCAAACATGGTCATGACACTAGAATAGGTTCATATTGTTGTGGATATTATGGTTTTTGAAAGAAGTTGTTTCAAGATATCTCTGGTGAGTATGAACAACTCACATATACACCAGTGGAGGGTCATGCTCACATAATAGGGTCTTCTAGTGGTATGCTATTTGGAACTACACCATGCCAAACATATGGCCTCGACCCATCAAAGCTTTTACCCGACCAAGACCACACTAAAGAACAAACATGTCATAGGGAAGATTTGGAGTATAACTTCATAGTTGTGCTACAAATGAACACATAAAAAACTTATTTTCCCCTATAAAACATGAATCGGGGGATTACTATTTTTAGAACTATAAGGTTACTAATATAATGTTCAACTAATTGGATGAAGAATCATCCCCATTCAAATATATTACTAGATTTCCAGATAGAATTTTTGTGAGAGGATCAACAATGTTATCTATAGACCTAAAAATGGTAGAGATATAACATCAAAAAGTAATGGAGTATATCACCTCTTTGTACCTTGATGTAAATAAGTTTTTTTTCCCAATAATCATATATTTTGCAGCTTTGTTTATGGTGGACCTATTGTCACAATGAATTCATATAGGAAAAAATAACATTGATTTGATGGAAAAATAAATTAATAGATTTCTAAGGAAATAAGTTGACAAAAAATTAAATATAATGGTATCAACCCAGCTTCTCATTGTATCTACCCCCATAGTTTGCTTATGATTTTTAGAAAATGTAGCAACATCTAGGAAAACCACATAACCACTAGTTGACTTGGTATCATCAAATCAATCTGATTTGCATATTTATATCCTTCTAGCACATATGGAAAACAAATGTAGCACAAACCATTACACACAGTACCTTTAAGATACTTGAAGACTCAGACCAAAACCTTACAATGATTTGCATCTGAACTGGTAGTGTAATTTCTTTTCCTACCAACAACATAATCAATATTTGGTCTAAAATATTTGGCTAAGTACATTAAGATGTCTATAACTTGGGAATATCTACTATGATCTACATGATTTTCTTTATATACTTTAAGATGTAAGGAGAGATCATACAATTTACTAAAATGCACACAACAGTACATGTCAAATCTATGTAAAAACTTTCCTACATAGTGAGAAAAATTTCAATAACAACAAAAGGTGGATCGAATTTAATACCACAAATAACATAAGTAGTTCCTAAATCTTTCATATCAAAATTATTGGAAATAAAAAATTTAGTATTGGAAATAATATTACATGGGATCTAAATATTAACATCCAGTCTCGATAGTTACATCTAAAACTTCAACAAAATAATATACATTAATATGGTATTTTGACTTCAAGCTTACTTTCCAACTATTGACCATAGTGGTATAAACATATATGATTTGTTTTTGCATTGATATAATGAAGCATTCCCCACTTATTCCACAACTAGTGTGATTCTAAATCATGTGCTTCCACCACCCCTCTCAACAGCTACTATACTTTTTCATCAACTAAAAATGTATCTAGAAGTTTCAAGTGTTGTGCTTGAATTCATTTTTTGGTATATTTCAAGACTCCCTCCAGATGAGGCTATGATATCATCAAGTACACACATGTAAATGCATTATCAACATACTTGGAATAAATGCATCTATCTGATTCATTAGCAGTAAGGACATAGCATATAGTATTTTAATAGAAATTGTTGTTCAACTGTGGAGTTGCTTTTTTTAGACCATATAAGGATTTCACAAGTATACAAACCTATGTTGTTGTCTTGGATGAAAAACCTTCCATTTGATCTATATAGATCTATTCTTCTTGGTTACAATTTAGTAAGGAAGTTTGTACATAGATTTGTTGGATTTTAAGATTATGGATTGCTCTAAGGCAACAAGGATACTTATGGAGGTGATTTCTGTAATAGAAGCGTAAATGTCAAAATAAACACTAATTGTTTGTATTTGTAATATTTGGCTACCAACCCGGCCATAAACTTATTGATTCTACCATTTTTCCTTAACTTATTTTGAGTACCCACTTGCATAGAGTGTTTTTACAACATGTATGAATATCAGTTAATATCCAAGTATGATTGTTCATTATGAGATCTAATTTATTATCAACAACTTCCTTCCATGAACATATATGGATTCCATGACTATATAGTCTTAGGCTCCTCTTAACTGGACCAGTGTAGAATATCAGACCAAATTTATTTGTTCCTTCATACTTATTACCCCAGACAAAATCAATTGAATATTTAACCATTTCAAGATTCAAGGTTTCATGTTCAGGGTACATGTATGTGAGTGATAGGAGTTGAATCTTGAGTGGGGTTTGTAAGGTCTAACTTGTGTTGACCGAACATGCCATGGAGATATTACTCAAAACCAAACATCGCCTATACTAATCATTGTCACCAACTAACAAATTATGAGAAACTAGAAAATAAATTCAAAATCATTTCTGCAAGACTGCACAGAGGCCCAACTTTATAGTCATTCTTAATAGGAAACTTTACAATTAGTGACCACTATCACAACAATATACAAAAGGTATAACTATCATAGATAAAAGATATGCATTTGTACAAGGCATGCAAGTGAAAACAATAGTAGTAGATACATACAAAAAAATCTAGCCTGCCAGACCTGAGAGTACATGGATGACTCTGAGATGGAAGTACTAAAGATCTCCACCAACCTCCAAGATACTACTAACCAGTAAAGGAAGACTCCTATACACTAAATCCCATATTACATTATTGGTCACTCGAAGATGTGGATAACCATGAGGGTAAGACCTATGACCCAGTGATATGATTAACAACCAATAATATTATTATGCCTAATAGAGTAGTAAAGACATAAACAAATGATAATAGTAAACTTTAGACAATATGAGATTATTGTTATTGCAATATAAGAATGACAAGTAATATTTTGTACGTGTAGATGAGAAACAAAAGCATCACAATGTGATTCATCAAGTAGCCCTAGGAATATATACTACATCATAGTATTATTTGTTTTACTGTTTAGCACTAATCAGTTTAAGGTTTACTACCCATAAAACTATATAGTGAATGCAAATTTCCCTAGATCCATATACAATCTTAGGTTTATAGGTCTTGATAAGACCCCACCACACCTTCTTCGGTGCAAGTATAAAAGGAGTAGTGTGCACATAGGTTGGAGTACTTACAGAGTAAGTTCGCTCCAAAAAACTATGACCATCCTAGATACTCAGGTCATGCCATCTATCACCAGGGTATACAAACCCATAGTATCATACCATAATCTCATATCATACGATCAATGGGCTCGCATACACTCATGCATTTCTCATACTAGCACGCTAATGAGAACAAGCATTGGATGCCTATGTATACTAAAAATATTTGACTCAGAGCACCTTCTCACAACCCTCGAGTTGCTATAATGATACACATCTTACTATTATTACTTATAAACACTAAAGTAGCTCCTAGAATCACATGGCACTACATAATTAGGGTTATACTTGACCTAGTTAGGTCTATCACTTAGATTTCATGTCTCAACCAAGACATGAACAAGGTATAATGATGTATTATGACCTAGGTAGAATAAAAATAACTCAAGAAGATATTATATGTTCCATTTACATATATTAAGTTACCCAATCATGGTGCAATTTACCATATTTGACGGTACCAAGTCCCAATTCATTAATTTAGGCTACGTCAAAGCCAAAATCCACATAGTGATTTAACATCAACCTACACTAAGCTTTTATCTTCACATGGAAGAAAAAAATCATGTAGAATTTCATATTAAAACTCACAAGTACGTGAGAGTTGCATTTAGAACAATATTAGGCATAAAAATACCATTTTAAGCTCAAATGAGATACTTTTATATATCGAACATAATTCTACCTTAGGATCATAAAAGTTACGAAATCATACTTATTTTATCTTAAAATGTTTTTGGAATAGTAAGGAATGTTTATTTAAAAAAGTAAGAAATTTTGTGTATTTTGTTTTCTTCCACCATAGTATCAAAATATCATAAAATCATAAATTAGTGCATAAATGAATTCATTTTAAAAATTTATCCCATATACAAATAATAGAGCATGTTAATACCATCATGATTCACCACAAAAGTGGAAAGGAATTAATAGAAATTCGTGTTTAGAACCATACTAATAAAGAAATCAATATAAAAATCATTATTAGGAACATCAAGCATGACTTGGGCTATATTTAGGTTTGCATGCAACAATGTAGGAAAAAAAGCTAACAAAAGTTATATTTCATGCAAGTGATATGCACTAGAATACAAATAAGAAAGTCATCAATTAAGAACTTCATCCTACAAACAACCTCCAAAGGCTCTAAGATAGAACCTCCAAGCAAGATCTATGGCTAACTAGGGAAAAAAGAGAAGAAGAGAGGGTTGTTAGCTATATGTAGTAAGTTCCACCATGGAACTCCTTGGAACTCAGACAAGAGAAGAATAAGAGTGGCAAATAAGAAGAAAACTGAGAATGGAAGAAATATCTTTCATAGTTGAGCCCCAAAGTGAAGCTAAAAAGCCTTAGTCCACCGAAGGAGCCTTGATCTTAAATATCCAAGTACAAAGCAAGCTTCAATGACAAGCTATCAACTTCAAAGAGGGTTTGTTGAAGCTATTGGGATCATACACCATGCTAAGAAAGTCTCCAGGTTACCACCTGCATCAAGGGGCTCAACTATGAAAGATATTTCTTCAGCATCCTCTTTGCCAGAGCCACTAGATCTGAATGCTTGAAAGTAGCTGAAATTATCAGCCAATTTGAACAAGCATCGGGACAAAAAAATAACATTCACAAGACGGAGGTGGCTTTTAGCAAGGGAGTTTGCAGCAACAAAAGGGTGGAGATTAAAGAGACATTGAAGGTCACAAAGGTGTACAATCATGCAAAGTATCTGGGCCTCCCCACGACAATAGGGAGATCTAAGAAACAAACATTTTACTATATAAAAGAGAGAGTGATGAAGAAACTACAAGGCTGGAAGGAGAAGCTACTTTCCAAACCCAGCAAAGAAGTTTTGATCAAGACAGTGGCACAGGCTATTCCAAACTACATTATGAGCATCTTTCAAATCCTAGACGGGATAACACATGCCATTAATAGTGCGATTGTCAGATTTTGGTGGGGTGCTAAAGTAGGAGAGAGGAAACTAGCATGGCTTAGCTGGGACAAACTATGCAATCCGAAAGCACAAGGAGGTTTGGGATTCCGAAACATCAATGTCTTCAACCAAGCACTTCTTGCTAAACAGCTATGGAGGTTGTATACCAAACAAGGTTTTGATCCCATCTACACATGGAGAAGTCTATGGAACGCCAAACCTCTCTTTCTAGAAAGAGGATAGTGGGAAGTGGGGGACGGACGTAGGATAGAAGTGTGGAAGGATAAATGGATCCCAAATAAGCACGTTGGACCACAGCAGCCCAGCTCTAAAGAGGCCACCGGAATCCAGTTTGTTGCGGACGTTGTGTTGTCGGGGGGAGGAGAGTGGAATGTAGCACTAATCCACAGCTTGTTCACAATCCAAGAGGCGATGAATATCACATCCATACCTCTAGGGAACCATCCGGGGGAGGACGAGCTATTTTGGTGGCCAAGCAACGACGGGAACTTCACTATGAAGTCAGCACACTGGCTGGGGAAACTAACCAACAATGAACTTACGGACCTGCACCGGAGGAGAAGCAATTGTTATACTTGCTGTATTTCAAACCAAAAGACAAAAGGTTTAGTTTCATATTTCTTGTGTTGGAGACTTTCCTCCTCCTTATATATGGACCCTTGTCCATAGTACAATTGAGGAATGAAAAAGAATAGGCCCTACACACCCGTATGGTGGGCCTTGCCAATGGGGTTTGGGCCGGCCCGGTCCGGAAACCCTTTAATCGGGCACGTCGCATCTCGCACGCAGGGGGATGCAAATCCGGCCTCCCGGAGTCTCCTTGTGCGGGCGCGACCTATGTTTGTTTGGCAGTTCCAAATCGCACCGCGTTTGCAACCGAACGCATCTTTCACGCTTCCTTTCCTGGTTATTTATGTTTGTTTTCCGCAGTCATTCGACACAGATGAAAAACCTCTCTCATTTTCTTCTTCCTCTCTTCTCCTCCGCCTGCAGTCTGCCCACTGGAAGAACGATCATTTACCTTTCATCCGTCGTCGTGACTGTGTGTGCACGCTTCACGTCGACACACGCTGTTGGATCCTGGGAGAGTACCGCGCATGAAACTATTGCACAGACGTTCGTCGTCGAGTACCGCAGAGATACTCTTAAGGACAGTGCATCTCGCACGCCTCAGCGATACTCTGGTATACTCTTTTATGTTTACGCCTTTTCATCGTGGTTTGTACCCTTATACGTTCTACAATCTTAAGAGTAACTTGTTTCTCTAATGGGTACTAATATGGAAAGTTTTGAAACCCCCTTTACGCCTGTGATGCCATCAAATAATAACAACCAAATCGTCACTATTTCTAGTGTTTCGCAAACACCTATCCCTGATGTTATGAAAATTGAACAGTTTAATGGACAACAGTATAGGCGTTGGCAAGAAAAAATTATTACTGCTTTAGAATTTTCTAATGTGTCATTTGCTTTAACTGAACCCAAACCTGAAAATGATTCTATTGATTTGGAAAAAGCAAATCACATTTGCCGACATGTGATTTTAAGTACCAAGGGACCTAGTGAGATTGAATCTATATTATCTAATCATACATGGGAACTAGTGGATCTTCCACCAGGTATTAAACCTATAGGATGTAAATGGATATTTAAAAGAAAATTGAAAATAGATGGGACTGTAGATAAACACAAAGCTCGTTTGGTTGCCAAGGGATATAAACAACAAAAGGATATTGACTATTTTGATACCTTTGCTCATGTTACTAGAATCTCTTCAATCAGGATTTTAATTGCTTTGGCATCTATTAAGAAATTAGTTATACACCAAATGGATGTTAAAACTACTTTCTTGAATGGAGATTTAGATGAGGAAATTTATATGGATCAACTCGAAGGGTATGTAGTTTCGGGAAAAGAACATATGGTACACAGACTAATCAAATCTCTCTATGGTTTGAAACAAGCACCTAAACAGTGACATGAGAAATTTGATAAGGTCGTTGTATCATATGGATTCCATATAAATGAAGGAGACAAATGTATATATTCTAAAGTCGATAACCAAGGTTTTGTTATAATAGGTCTCTATGTAGATGACATGCTTATTTTTGGCACTAATATTGATATAATAAATAGTACAAAAGGCTTGTTAGCTTCTAATTTTGACATGAAAGATATGGGTGAGGCAGATGTAATTTTAGGAATTAAACTTCTTAAAAATGATGATTGCATCATGTTATCCCAAGAACACTATGTTGAGAAAATTCTCAATAAGTTTTCAATGTTTGATTGTAAGCCGATAAGTACACCTTTTAATCCTAATTGCAATCTCAAGAAAAATAAAAGTAAGAGTGTTCAACAAGTCAAATATGCACAAGTAATTGGAAGCCTGATGTACTTAATTAATTGTACTCGTCCAGATCTAGCATATGCAATAGGGAGATTAAGTAGATATACTCAAAATCCTAATAAGGATCATTGGGATGCTCTACGTAGGGTTTTAAGATACCTTAAAGGAACAATTAATCATGGATTGATTTTTTGTGGATCTCCAACTGTGCTAGAAGAATTTTGTGATGCCAATTGGATTTCGGATTCAGATGAATTGAAATCTACAAGTGGCTATATCTTCACTATGGGTGGAGGTGCAACAAACATGTATAGCTCGTTCCACTATGGAATCTGAGTTTATTGCCTTAGAAAAGGCTGGAACTGAAGCCGAATGGCTAAGACATGTTCTAATGGATCTTCCCATTTGGGAGAAACCTTCTCCACCAGTGTTTATACATTGTGATAATCAAGCTGCCATAGCAAGAGCTAAAAAAAAGTTTACAATGGGAAGAGTAGACATATTCGTCTACGTCACAATATTGTGAGGCAGCTTGTATGTGATAGCATAATCTCTATGGATTATGTAAAGTCAGAATTAAATTGGGCCGATCCTCTGAAAAAGCCATTAAGTCAAAGACTAGTGAGTGATACATCGAGGATAATGGGATTATGCCCTTACCAAATGTCGAAGTGATGGATACCCAACCTTCATGAACGTTGATCCAGGGAAGAAGGTTCAATGGGAAAAACGTAGTCACTGGATGACTCAATGTGTTGTAATAAATGTATCTCATTCTTATGATGTAAACAACAATTTGCAATGATTCAGTGAAATATATTTCTTAATGGATTTCTTAGCCATTAATGGTGGTGTATATACTGCAATATATGCTTGATGAAAGTCCAACTGTATGAGTGTGGAGTGGGGCCGCTCCTGCTGAGATTTGGGCAGATCTCTAGAGCATTCATGAATTTTCCTAGTAGGCACATGGCCTAAAGGTGCCAATCCGTAAGAAAGGTAATTGATTTTATGAATGTCATGTGAGTAATGTACCACTAATCAGATAAAGGAGGAATTGGTTCAAGAACATAGTTCCACTAATCTTCTACAGATTACGTACATCTACTCTATACTTTAGTTCAAAGAACTCAGTTCTACCAAAGCTTATGCGTGTCATTTGTTTAAGTTCTTCCAATGGTCAAGTCGGTTTTCATATTGTTTGTTTTGAAATAGTGGGGGATTGTTATACTTCTTTGATGTATTTCAAACCAAAAGGCAAAAGGTTTAGTCCCATATTGCTTGTGTTGGAGACTTCCCTCCTCCTTATATATGGACCCTTGTCCATAGTAAAATTGAGGAATGAAAGGGAATAGGCCCTACGCACGCGCATGGTGGGCCTTGCCAATGGGGTTTGGGCCGGCCCAGTCCGGAAACCCTTTAATCGGGCGCGTCGGCGCACGTCGCATCGTGCGCGTAGGGGGGTGCAAATCCGGCCTCCCAAAGCCTTTTGTGCGGGCGCAGCCCCGACTTGGTTTTGTCTTTCAGTTTGTTGAACCTTTTTTTAACCTGGGTCGGTACAATGCATTTGTTCATTTGGCAGTTCCAAAGCGCACCGCGTTTGCAACCGAACGCATCCTTTCACGCTTCCTTTCCTGGTTATTTATGTTTCTTTTCCGCAATCATTCGGCGTAGATGAAAAACCTCTCTCGTTTTCTTCTTCCTCTATTCTCCTCCACCTGCAGTCTGCCCACTGGAAGAACGATCATTTACCTTTCGTCCGTCGCTGTGACTGTGTGTGCATGCTTCATGTCGACACACGATGTTGGATCCTGGGAGAGTATCGCACAGGAGACTACTGCACAGACATTCTCCGTCGAGTACCTCGGAGATACTCTTAAGGATAGTGCATCTCGCACGCCTCAGCGATACTCTGGTATACTCTTTTATATTTACGCCTTTTCATCGTGCTTTCTACCCTTATACGTTCTACAATCTTAAGAGTAACTTGTTTCTCTAATGGGTACTAATATGGAAGGTTTTGAAACCCCTTTTACGCCTGTGACCCCATCAAATAATAACAACCAAATCATCACTATTTCTAGTGTTTCACAAACACCTATCCCTGATGTTATGAAAATTGAATAGTTTAATGGACAACAGTATAGGCGTTGGCAAGAAAAAATTATTACTGCTTTAGAATTTTCTAATGTGTCGTTTGCTTTAACTGAACCCAAACCTGGAAATGATTCTGTTGATTGGGAAAAAGCAAATCGCATTTTCCGACATGTGATTTTAAGTACATTATCTAATAAAATGTTTGACGCCTACTTTCCAATTAAAACTGCATCCGAAATTTGGGAAAGTCTGAATAAGAAATATATTCTGGAAGAGGCTTCTACCCAAAAATTTACTATTGCAAATTTTCTAAATTTGCATATGACTGAAGATAAAGATATAACAACTCAAATTCATGAATTTTAGATTTTACTTGATGATTTGAAAAATGAAAAAATTGATCTTCCTGAGTCTTTCATTGTGGGTTCTTTAATTGAAAAATTGTCTGGTTCTTGGAAACATTACAAGAACAATTTAAAGCACAAAAGAAAGACAATGTCACTGGATGATGTAATAATACATATCCGAGTTGAAGATCATAACCGTACTAGAGAAAAATCTGAACTGAATAAGAGTTGTCATCTACTGCTAACTTTGTTAATAATGAAGTTAAAGAAAATAAAGTTTCTACTGATCAGTCTAAAAATAAGTGGAAAAATAAGAAAGGGAAAGGAAATAAGAATGAATATAAAGGAAACAAAGATATTAATAAAAAGAATGTTTTTTGCTATGTTCGTGGAAAACCTGGTCATACTTCTCCTGTGACCGGAAAGGGCAATGTCATGATCAAGATGACTTCTGGAAAAATTATGTTGATCAAGGATGTGTTGTTTTTCCCAGATATCCGTGTTAATTTAATTTCTGTTTCTCAACTTGTTAAGTTTGGGGTGAAAGTGTCCTTTGAATCAAACAAGGTCATTCTCACCAAGTCTGGGGACTATCTAGACATGGGTTATTGCTCTAATGGGCTCTTTCTGCTGAATGTACCAAACTCTTCTGCTAATGAAATAAGCCCTTCTGCTTATATCGTTGATTCCTTTGATATATGGCATAATAGATTAGGACATGTTAATTTTAAATACTTACAACGTATGAAATCTTTAGGTTTACTAAAAGATATTAATGGTGTTGTTAATTTAAATAGTAAATGTCAAATATGTGCTGAAACTAAATCTACAAAGAAACCGTGTCCTCAAATTTCACATAGAAATTCTGAATTACTAGATTTAATTCACACCGATCTTGGAGATTTAAAAGGAAATCTATCTAGAGGTGGGAAATGTTTCTACATTATTTTTTTAGATGATTTCTCTCGATATACAAAATTATATTTACTACATTCAAAGGATGAAGCCTTTGGAATGTTTGTTAATTATAAAACAGAAGTAGATAATCAACTCAACAAGAAAATAAAACGTCTTCGCTCAGATAGGGGTGGTGAATATGATTGTTCTTCCTTTAATGATTATTGTGTGAACCAAGGTATTATACATGAATACACACCTCCATATTCACCTCAATCAAATGGTATTGCTGAACGTAAAAATAGAACTGTAAAGGAGATGATGAATTCTATTTTAATCAATTCAGGATCACCCAACAACTTGTGGAGGGAAGCGATTTTGTCATCTTGTTTTCTTCAAAATCGCATCCCTAGTAGGAAGTCAAATAAAACACCATATGAATTATGGAAAGGATATCCTCCTAATTTGAAATACCTCAAAGTGTGGGGGTGTCTAGCTAAAGACTTATTAACTAAGCATAAAAAATGAAAATTGGGATCTAGAACCCTAGATGGTGTTTTCATAGGTTATGCTCAGAATAGTGCTACATATAGATTCTTTATTATTAGAAGTGGCAACAATGTTGTAGAACCTAATACAATTGTTGAATCTAAAAATGCTGAATTTTTTGAGCATATTTTTCCTATGAAAACTCCCTTAGAAAACTTAGCTAATCCTTCAAATGAAATTTTAGAGAATATCCCAAGTACATCCAATTCTAATGATGTTTTAGAACCGGATGATATAGAACCTAGAAGATCCACTAGGATGAGGAAAGCAAAGAATCTTGGTGATGATTTCTATTCATTTATAGTAGATAATGATCCTCAATCTTACAATGAAGCTATTAATTCAACGGATTCCTCTTTATGGAAGGAACCAATTAATAGTGAGATTGAATCTATATTATCTAATCATACAAGGGAACTAGTGGATTTTCCACCAGGTATTATACCCATAGGATGTAAATGGATATTTAAAAGAAAATTGAAAATAGATGGGACTGTAGATAAATACAAAGTTCATTTGGTTGCCAAGGGATATAAACAACAAAAGGATATTGACTATTTTGATACCTTTACTCATGTTACTAGAATCTCTTCAATCAGGATTTTAATTGCTTTGGCATCTATTAAGAAATTAATTATACACCAAATGGATGTTAAAACTGCTTTCTTGAATGGAGATTTAGATGAGGAAATTTATATAGATCAACCCGAAGGGTATGTAGTTTTGGGAAAAGAACATATGGTATGCAGACTAATCAAATCTCTCTATGGTTTGAAACAAGCACCTAAACAGTGGCATGAGAAATTTGAGAAGGTCGTTGTATCATATGGATTCCATATAAATGAATAAGACAAATGTATATATTCTAAAGTCGATAACCAAGGTTGTGTTATAATATGTCTCTATGTAGATGACATGCTTATTTTTGGCACTAATATTGATATAATAAATAGTACAAAATGCTTCTTGGCTTCTAATTTTGACATGAAAGATATGAGTGAGGCAAATGTAATTTTAGGAATTAAACTTCTTAAAAATGATGATTGCATCATGCTATCCCAAGAACACTATGTTGAGAAAATTCTCAATAAGTTTTCAATGTTTGATTGTAAGCCGATAAGTACACCTATTAATCCTAATTGCAATCTCAAGAAAAATAAAAGTAATAGTGTTCAACAAGTCAAATAATCACAAGTAATTGGGATCTTGATGTACATAATTAATTGTACTCGTCCAGATCTAGCATATGCAGTAGGGAGATTAAGTAGATATACTCAAAATCCTAACAAGGATCATTGGGATGCTCTACGTAGGGTTTTAAGATACCTCAAAGGAACAATTAATCATGGATTGATTTTTTGTGGATCTCCAACTGTGCTAGAAGGATTTTGTGATGCCAATTGGATTTCAGATTCAGATGAATTGAAATCTACAAGTGGCTATATCTTCACTATGGGTGGAGGTGTTGTGTCTTGGAAATCTTCCAAGCAAACTTGTATAGCTCGTTCCACTATTGAATCTGAGTTTATTGCCTTAGAAAAGGCTAGAACTGAAGCCGAATGGCTAAGACATGTTCTAATGGATCTTCCCATTTGGGAGAAACCTTCTCCACCAGTGTTTATACACTGTGATAATCAAGCTTCCATAGCAAGAGCTAAAAATAAAGTTTAAAATGGGAAGAGTAGACATATTCGTCTGCGTCACAATATTGTGAGGCAGCTTGTATGTGATAGCATAATCTCTATGGATTATATAATGTCAGAATTAAATTTGGCCGATCCTCTGACAAAGCCATTAAGTCAAAGACTAGTGAGTGATACATAGAGGAGAATGGGATTATGCCCTTACCAAATGTTGAAGTGATGGGTACCCAACCTTCATGAACGGTGATCCCGGGAAGAAGGTTCAATGGGAAAAATGAAGTCACTGGATGACTCAATGTGTTGTAATAAATGTATCTCATTCTTATGATGTAAACAACAATTTGCAATGATTCAGTTGAATATATTTCTTAATGGATTTCTTAGCCATTAATGGTGGTGTATATACTGCAATATATGTGTGATGAAAGTCCAACTAAATGAGTGTGGAGTGGGGCTGCTCCTGTTGAGATTTGGGTAGATCTCTAGAGCATTTATGAATTTTCCCAGTAGGCGCATGGCCTAAAGGCGCAAATCCGTAAGAAAGGTAATTGATTTTATGAATGTCATGTGAGTAATGTACCACTAATCAGATAAAGGAGGAATTGGTTCAATAACATAGTTCCACTAATTTTCTACAGATTAAGTACATCTACTCTATGCTTTAGTTAAAAGAACTCAGTTCTACCAAAGCTTATGCGTGTCATTTGTTTAAGTTCTCCCAGTGGTCAACTCGGTTTTTATATGGTTTTTTCGAAATAGTGGGGGATTGTTATACTTCCTTGTTGTATTTCAAACCAAAAGGCAAAAGGTTTAGTCCCATATTGCTTGTGTTGGAGACTTCCCTCCTCCTTATATATGGACCCTTGTCTATAGTAAAATTGAGGAATGAAAGGGAATAGGGCTACGTACGCGCATGGTGGGCCTTGCCAATGGGGTTTGGGTCGGACCGGTCCGAAAACCCTTTAATCGGGCGCGTCGTCGCACGTCGCATCCCACGCGCAAGGGGGGGGGTGCAAATCCGGCCTCCAAGAGCCCCTTGTGCGGGCGTGGCCCCGGCTTGGTTTTGACTTTCAGTTCATTAAACCTTTTTTTAACCTGGGCCGCTGCAATGCATCTTTTCATTTCGCAGTTCCAAACCGCACCGCGTTTGCAACCGAACGCATCCTTTCACGCTTCCTTTCCTGGTTATTTATGTTTGTTTTCCGCAGTCGTTCGACACAGATGAAAAGCCTCTCTCGTTTTCTTCTTCCTCTCTTTTTCTCCACCTGCAGTCTGCCCACTAGAAGAACGATCATTTACCTTTCGTCCGTCGCCGTGACTATGTGTGCACGCTTCACGTCGACACACGCTGTTGGATCCTGGGAGAGTACCGCGCAGGAGACTACTGCACAGACGCTCACCGTCGAGTACCGCAGAGATACTCTTAAGGATAGTGCATCTTCACGCCTCAGCGATACTCTGGTATACTCTTTTATGTTTACGTCTTTTCATCGTGGTTTGTACCCTTATACATTCTACAATCTTAAGAGTAACTTGTTTCTCTAATGGGTACTAATATGGAAGGTTTTGAAACCCCCTTTATTCCTGTGATGCCATCAAATAATAACAACCAAATCGTCACTGTTTCTAGTATTTCGCAAACACCTATCCCTAATGTTATGAAAATTGAACAGTTTAATGGACAACAGTATAGGCGTTGGCAAGAAAAAATTATTACTGCTTTAGAAGTTTCTAATGTGTCGGTTGCTTTAACTGAACCCAAACCTGAAAATGATTTGTTGATTGGGAAAAATCAAATCGCATTTGCCGACATGTGATTTGAAGTACATTATCTAATCAACTGTTTGACGCCTACTTTCCAATTAAAACTGCATCCGAAATTTGGGAAAGTCTGAATAAGAAATATATTCTGGAAGAGGCTTCTACCCAAAAATTTACTGTTGCGAATTTTCTAAATTTTCATATGACTGAAGATAAAGATATAACAACTCAAATTCATGAATTTTAGATTTTACTTGATGATTTGAAAAATGAAAAATTGATCTTCCTGAGTCTTTCGTTGTGGGTTCTTTAACTGAAAAATTGCCTGGTTCTTGGAAACATTACAAAAACATATCTGAGTTGAAGATCAAAACCGTACTATAGAAAAATCTGAACTGAATAAAGAGTTGTCATGTACTACTAACTTTGTTAATAATGAAGTTAAAAAAAATAAAATTTATACTGATCAGTCTAAAAATAAGTGGAAAAATAAGAAAGGGAAAGGAAATAAGAATAAATATAAAGGAAACAAAGATATTAATAAAAATAATGTTTTTTCTATGTTTTTGGCAAACCTAGTCATACTTCTCCTGTGACCGGAAAGTGCAATGTCATGATCAAGATGACTTCTGGAAAAATTTTGCTGATCAAGGATGTGTTGTTTGTCCCATATATCCATGTTAACTTAATTTCTGTTTCTCAACTTGTTAAGTTTGGGGTGAAAGTATCCTTTGAATCAAACAAGGTCATTCTCACCAAGTCTAGGGGCTACCTAGGCATAGGTTACTGCTTTAATGGGCTCTTTCTGCTGAATGTACCAAACGCTTCTGCTAATGAAATAAGTCCTTCTGCTTATATCGTTGACTCCTTTGATATATGGCATAATAGATCAGGACATGTTAATTTTAAATACTTACAACGCATGGAATATTTAGGTTTACTAAAGGATATTAATCATGTTGTTAATTTTAATAATAAATGTCAAATATGTGCTGAAACTAAATCTACAAAGAAACCGTGTCCTCAAATTTCACATAGAAATTCTGAATTGCTAGATCTAATTCACACTGATCTTGGAGATTTAAAAGGAAATCTATCTAGAGGTGGGAAACGTTTCTACATTATTTTTGTAGATGATTTCTCTCGATATACAAAATTATATTTACTACATTCAAAGGCTGAAGCTTTTGGAATGTTTGTTAATTATAAAACAGAAGTAGAGAATCAACTCAACAAGAAAATAAAATGTCTTCGCTCAGATTGGGGTGGTGAATATGATTGTTCTTCCTTTAAGGAATTTTGTGTGAACCATGGTATTATACATGAATACACACCTCCATATTCGACTCAATCAAATGGTATTGTTGAACGTAAAAATAGAACTCTAAAGGAGATGATGAATTCTATTTTAATCAATTCAGGAGCACCCAACAACTTGTGGGGGGAAGCGATTTTGTCATCTTATTTTCTTCAAAATCACATCCCTAGTAGGAAGACAAATAAAACACCATATGAATTATGGAAAGGATATCCTCCTAATTTGAAATACCTCAAAGTGTGGGGGTGTCTAGCTAAAGTCTTATAAACTGAGCCTAAAAAATGAAAATTGGGATATACATCCCTAGATGGTGTTTTTATAGGTTATTCTCAGAATAGTGTTGCATATAGATTCTTGGTTATTAGAAGTGGCAACAATATTGTAGAACCTAATACAATTATTGAATCTAAAAATGCTGAATTTTTTTAGCATATTTTTCCTATGAAAACACCCTTAGAAAAATTAGCTAATCCTTCAAATGAAATTTTAGAGAATATCCCAAGTACATCCAATTCTAATGTTGTTTTAGAACCGGATGATATAGAACCTATAAGATCCACTAGGATGAGGAAAGAAAAGAATCTAGGTGATGATTTCTATTCCTTTATAGTGGATAATGATCCTCAATCTTACAATGAAGCTATTAATTCAACGAATTCCTCTTTATGGAAGGAAGTAATTAATAGTGAGATTGAATCTATATTATCTAATCATACATGGGAACTAGTGGATCTTCCACCAGGTATTAAACCCATACGTTGTAAATGGATATTTAAAAGAAAATTGAAAATAGATGGGACTGTAGATAAATACAAAGCTCGTTTGGTTGCCAAGGGATATAAACAACAATAGGATATTGACTATTTTGATACCTTTGCTCCTGTTACTAGAATCTCTTCAATCAGGATTTTAATTGCTTTGGCATCTATTAAGAAATTAATTATACACCAAATGGATATTAAAACTACTTTCTTGAATGGAGATTTAGATGAGGAAATTTATATGGATCAACCCGAAGGGTATGTAGTTTCGGGAAAAGAACATATGGTATGCTGACTAATCAAATCTCTCTATGGTTTGAAACAAGCACCTAAATAGTGGCATGAGAAATTTGATAAGGTTGTTGTATCATATGGATTCCATATAAATGAAGGAGACACATGTATATATTATAAAGTCGATAACCAAGGTTGTATTATAATATGTCTCTATCTAGATGACATGCTTATTTTTGGCACTAATATTGATATAATAAATAGTACAAAAGGCTTCTTGGCTTCTAATTTTGTAATGAAAGATATGGGTGACGCAGATGTAATTTTAGGAATTAAACTTCTTAAAAATGATGATTGCATCATGCTATCCCAAGAACACTATGTTGAGAAAATTCTCAATAAGTTTTCAATGTTTGATTGTAAGCCGGTAAGTACACCTTTTAATCCTAATTGCAATCTCAAGAAAAATAAAAGTAATAGTGTTCAACAAGTCAAATATGCACAAGTAATTGGAAGCCTGATGTACTTAATGAATTGTACTCATCCAGATCTAGCATATGCAGTAGAGAGATTAAGTAGATATACTCAAAATCCTAATAAGGATCATTGGGATGCTCTACGTAGGGTTTTAAGATACCTTAAAGGAACAATTAATCATGGATTGATTTTTTGTGGATCTCCAACTATGCTAGAAGGATTTTGTGATGCCAATTGGATTTCGGATTCGGATGAATTGAAATCTACAAGTGGCTATATCTTCACTATGGGTGGAGGTGATGTGTCTTGGAAATTTTCCAAGCAAACTTGTATAGCTCGTTCCACTATGGAATCTGAGTTTATTTCCTTAGAAAAGGCTGGAACTGAAGATGAATGGCTAAAACATGTTCTAATGGTTCTTCCCATTTGGGAGAAACCTTCTCCACCAGTGTTTAGACACTGTGATAATCAAGCTGCCATAGTAAGAGATAAAAACAAAGTTTACAATGGGAAGAGTAGACATATTCGTCTACGTCACAATATTGTGAGGCAGCTTGTATGTGATAGCATAATCTCTTGGGATTATGTAAAGTCAGAATTAAATTTGGCCGATCCTCTGACAAAGTCATTAAGTCAAAGACTAGTGAGTGATACATCGAGGAGAATGGGATTATGCCACTAGTACATAACCGACCTTTAGTGTCAGTTATTTAAGGCCTTTAGTGTCGGTTTCTAAGCGACACCTATGAGGGTGATGCTAAAAGGCCAGTCGTTACGCGTCGGTTCCAAAACTGACGCCAAAACCCTTCGCGCGCCAATGAAAACGCGCCAGCAGGTCACTATAGGCGTCGGTTATTACCTAAGAAACCAGACCTTCGCGCCACAGAAGGGTGCCAACTTGGGCAATATATATGTCGGTTATTAGCTAATAACTGACGCCATATAAGTCCCAACACGGTCGTGCTGGACAGCACGGCCGTGGCGTCTGGTCCGCTGCCACGGCCATGCTGTCCAGCACGGCCGTGGTGTCTGGTCCGCTGCCACGGCCGTGCTGGCCAGCACGGCCGTGGTGTTAAGGAAATAGACGTCGGTTTCTATTACAAACCGACACTGTAACTATTTGGCATCAGTTATATACAAATAACCGACGCCTATTTTTTGTTTTTTTTCTGTCAGTTTGCAGACCTGCTGTATGGCTGGTCGCAGGATGAGAAACCTATAGTTCAATTATGAACTGCAGGTTTTACGACATCCATTGATATCAGCCAACAACAGGCCACAAACCTGCAAAATTAAAAACAAAAATATTCACACATTTAGCAATGCAACCTGCAGTTCCATTTGATTTTTACATTTAGAATCATTCATGTAGATAGCAATCTGTAGTTCCATTCATTTTCACATTCACACATATAGAAACAGTCATATAGCAACCAACAGTTTCATTCATTTTCACTCAGACACATGTAGAAACATCCAGACATGTAGAAACATTCACACATATATTATAATTCAGAAATTCATTTACAAAATATCATTCTTTAGTCATTATTCGCTATCAACATCCCAATTATATCTTAAATCCCCCACTACTTGTATGGCTGTTGCCCATTCTTCTCTTACTTCATTTAATTCTCCCATCGTATAGGGAGCATGTACATCTGGTAAGGCATTTCCTATAGTGTGGTCAGTTGTAAACACCTGTAAAGAGAATGATGTATATATATATAATTAATGAGCTATAAATAAGATTGATATATTTCATATTATCTAATGAGACTCTATAATACCTCAGCAATACAATCGATGTCCATTGCAGCATATTTGATAATCATGTGCATAAATCGCATCACGTAGTATCCACATGCCCATCCGTTGTCTTGTTTGGCACACTATAAATTGAAACATACAAAATATTAAAAAATACAACTAATTAAGCACTGTTCACATAAATAATATATACATATATTGCAGTCGGGAACTTACTTTCACGTTCTTCCAAATTATTGGCTGGTTCTTTTTTATGGGGACCTTTCCTCCAGCCTTTTTGAACTCATCAAAACCCCTACATGTTAATGTAACACAGTACATTGCATAATTAAATAGTAATGTAATAACATATGTTAACGGATATGAAAATGAAATATTTCTCACCAGAATAATGCCATTTTCATTATGTGTCCATATTTTGTATTCAATTTACTCCCCTTAGGATCTAGATAATAGATAGTGAACGTCTCGGGGACAATAACCAGTAACTCCCAATGCATACCACTAGAGGTAAAAAAGTTATAAATTAATAACTCAAAATCCAAAATAAAAATGTAATTTTCTTAAGTCCAAATTATAATAAGAAAAGTAAACTTACTCTATATTGAATGGAGCCATTATCATCGTCTTCTTTTTTTGACCAAAAATTGAAAAAGCCTCACAGCAGTATTGTTGAACTGACGGAGGGTCTTTAGCTACTAGACTAATCAAAGATGGAATAAAAAATCCTACATGTTCGAATGCAAAATCTGCACATATCTTGTCTAAGTAGCTGCAAAATATGTATTAATTACGCATGCATTAATAAATAAGAAACCAGATCCCCAGATCCTACACAAGGTATATGGATGTATAAAGAAGATCCCACCTTATCCATAGCTCTATCACAGATGTATTTAGCCAATCATATCGAAATAACTCCAAAATATCTTATATAAATAGTTTGCTTTTGTATGATTGACCTGCAACATCTGAATCTATAGAAATAGTTATAGGGCAGTTTATATCATGTTCGCCTAACCATATTGCCATACTCCTACAGTTAGGACCTAACGGGACAGTTAGGTCCTGTGGAACCCAACTGGTTAATGTAGGAGGTGGAAGTGGAGGCCTAGATGTTGTGGGTGTCTTCTTTTTAACCTGTATATATATAATAATTTCAGATCAACTGACATCATATACACACACTAACAATTTAACGTAATGTAAATTTACCATACAATTTCAGTAAAGATGACATCCGCTTTTAGCCACAATATCACTCCGCCTAGTGCCTCACCAAGTGTTTCACAATCTGGGTGGGCATATGGCAATGGAAGATCCATCCACTTGGGGAATATATGTACCGGGCTCACACGAATCTAACCAGCTGGTAATGGAGACCCGTGAAACAGTTCCCCTAGTAGGGATGGGTAAGCCGACGCCTCTGCAACGACATATTCATTAACTTTTAGACGGCATGGCTTCAACCCCTACAAATTTTTGTGTAAAGAATGTTATATACATATATACATATCATCTTGAAAACATATCATCTTGAATTAAAAAACTAGTTACTATGTCATAAAATTACTTACAGTGGATGTGCTAGGTGGTGGGTCTATAGGATTACTCCAAACCTCTGCAGTAGGAGTAGAGCGGGATGCTATGATAGGTACTGTCTGCTGAGTGGCAGTCTGAGATGTCTGCCACTTTTTCAGTGCTTCTTCCAGTTTCCTATCAACTAGCTTATCTACCTATACATGGATAAAAGAAATGTTAGCTTCTAATTATTGAATTCTCTTTTTATAGTAACATTATAAAGAAAGAATATGTTACCTCTTCTTGTGAAAGTCCTACTTTTGGGACATGTTTGCGCTGGGATGGCCCAAAAAACGATTTGATGCCCACACCAGCGCCTGCAGCCCTAACACGTCCAGGACGCTCTGGGTTACCCAGAGCAACTGTCAATTCATCCCTTGTGCCCTCAGGGATGAAATTGCCTTGTTTCCTCATCTCGTGCAGCTCCCACTAATCGCCAAAACAAAAATTTGTAATTAAGTAAACACCACAAATAATCAATATTTGAACGATTGATGTAAGAGTTGTATTTTACCATTTTTGCAGCCGCCTCAGCAGTTACGGGCTTCCTTTTTTCTCCCTTATTAGTTTGCCTCCTAGATATCCAGATATCATGGTGAGGCAGAGGTGTGCTACCTACAGTGGAGGACTCCTGAGTAGCAGCAGACTGAGCAGTAGCCTCAGACTGTAGTCTTTGGTGAATGCCTGCATACCCCTTTGGACCCATTGTGTGGTCATGCACATTCAGTGCACGCCTTGATCTTTGTGCCTCACTGAGGGCCTAGTTGGTATGCACATTAATGATTTGGTTAGTAACAGTAAATGTTAATCTTGAATAGGTGAATACAACATATATTAATGAGATTGGGACTGACGCCTAATACCTTGAATTCATCTGTTTGTCTTGAAGCAACAAATGTGTCCCATTCTTCTTTGTCCAGGAAGTTCCACTGTTCAGTGGATGTCTTCTTCCTCTTGTCAGCTTCTTTTATGTATTCTCGGGTGATATTTGTCCTATAGTTCCTTAGGACTCTCCCACAGTGTTGCATCACGCATTTATGATGCAGCTTTTCATCCAATTCAAATATACTCTGCAAATTAGAATTGCTATTAACTAGTATCCAAAAAATTAGTAATCTACAAAATATAATTGCAAATTAATAATAACTCATGCATAAATCCCTCCATATTACGTCTTTCTTCTCCTTAGAAACTTTATGCCAAGAATCTATCATACAACCGCAATGGCTGCGAGTAACATACCTAAGATATGAAACAAATGAATTGCGATTCACACCAGATGCATTTCCTGCATTATCAAAATCCACAACAAGTTTGGGTCCATTGCCCTTTTGCGCTATTAACTTCTTCATCATAGTGATGCCCCTTCTCCTGTCAACTTTTTGGTGTTGCTGATCAAGTGCCTCAAGTGCTTCAGATGGTACATGTGCATCATCAACCTAAAATTTGACAAAATAAACACATTTATAAGATATAACTATATGATATATAGATATAAATATATGATATATTTTTAAAACTTACATTGTGAGGTGGCGCATTGATGTCCTCACCCTCACGGTAATCATCAGCACGGTCATCAGGAGAATGCTCAGCCATCTCAAAATTCACATTCACATTGTAAAGTTTACATTGTAAAGTAATTCAAATTGTAAAGCTCACATTGTAAAGTTCACATTCACATTGTAAAGTAATTCACATTGTAAAATTCACATTCACATTGTAAAGTTCACATTATAAAGTAATTCACATTGTAAAATTCACATTGTAAAGTTCACATTCACATTGTAAAGTTCACATTCAGAAAAATAAAACATATAAAAAAACATTGTATAAACATGCCTCTAATATTGTGATTTTTTTATCAATTAACAATCCTTCATTGTGATCTCCGCGCACATACAAGTCATCATTAGCTTCAATATTTGTTGGTGTTGGCAACCCAACTGAGAATGGACTGGAGTCATCATACTTATCATAGTACTGTTCTTCATCTATAGGATCTTCAATGAACTGTCTTTTACCATGAAGAACAACCGACCATTTATCATTTGCAGGATCATCGATATAAAATACTTGTTTCGCATGTGATGCCAATATGAATGGTTCATCCTTCTCGCCAATCTTTTCAAAGTTCACTAAAGTGAAACCCAATTCATCCACTATAACTCCTTTGGTGTTATCAATCCAATTACATTTGAAGAGCGGAATTCTAAAATCTATGTAGGCAAACTCCCATATGTCTTCAATGACACCGTAATATGACATTTTAGCTTCACGTGGACTCTTATCCTTTGCACTTGCAAAAAACATAGTCGATGCTTGAAGGGTGACCCCACTGTTTTGGACGACACTCTTATCATCTTGGCGCTTAGTGTAATATGTGAATCCATTAATGTCATACCCTTCATAAGACATAACAGTCAATTTTGGTTTAAAGGCGAGGCATTTAATAGTTTCAGTAATATCATCTGGTGTTTGAGATAGTTGATGTAAGACTTTATTTTCAAACCACTTAATAAATGTCTTGTTATTCTCTCTAGCAAGCCACATTGTATTGGCTCGAGGATATTGTCTCTTGATGAAATTGGTATGTTCCTCGATATAAACGTTCACTTCGTCCATGTTGTGTAAAATATACAAGTGACCTTGTTCCAACTGCTCACGGCTGATTACTTTCACATGTGATCCCAAAATTCCTTTGCCAAATTGCTCGTCAATATTCTTGTCATTATCAGGAGTGTCATTACCACTGAGAAAGTCATTGCAAAAATCCATAACCTCTCTCGCCACATAACCCTCGATAATACTCCCTTCAGGCCGATAACGGTTTCAAACATCACTTTTAAAAATGCTCATGTATCGTTCAAAGGGATACATCCAATGCAAGAAAACTGGTCCCAACATTTTCACTTCCCTAGTCAAGTGGACAACAATATGTACCATGATATCAAAGAACGACGGAGGAAAATACATCTCAAGCTGACATAGGGTAACAACCACTTCTCTTTGCAATTTATCGAGAGTATCAGGGTCAATAAATTTGCTGCACAAACTGTTGAAAAAGAAACAAAGTCTGGTGATTGCAAACCTTACATGCTTCGGCAATATAGATCTAATTGCCACAGGCAATATTTGTTGCATTAGAGTGTGACAATCATGAGATTTAAGACCTATCAATTTTAGATCTTTCATTAATACCAATCTACAGATGTTGGATGAGTAAACCTATGGCACCTTAACATTTACCAAACATTCACAAAAAGCTTTCTTCTCCTTTCTAGACAATGTGTAACAAGCGGGAGGTAAGTATGTTCTCCGGTTTCCCATTTCATGAAATTCTGTTAATTCTGACCTTATTCCCATTTCACGTAGGTCCAGTCTGGATTTTATCCCATCTTTAGTCTTACCTGGTATATTCAACAAAGTACCGATGACACTATCAAAGACATTTTTCTCAACGTGCATGACATCGATACAATGCCTGACTGTCAAAGAACTCCAATAAGGAAGATCCCAAAATATTGACTTCTTCTTGAATAAAGATTTGTCACTCCGTGTGGCCATAGTACATTGTGATCTCTTACCAAATTCATTGACAAAGTCTTTTACTCTTTCATAAACAACCTCCCCTGGTATAGGTTTAGGTGCACTCCGTTCCTCATTCAATCCATTGAATGCTTTGCGCTTCCTACGATACAGATGGAATTTTAGAAGAAACCTATGATGATCGAGATATACAGTCTTACCGCCATGTTTTAGTCTTGTTGAATCAGTGTTCTCTTCACATATAGGACACGCTTTAGCTCCTTTGACACTATATCCAAACAAATTCCCATATGCTGGAAAGTCATTAATAGTGCAAAACAACATAGCATGCAAACGAAATGTCTCTCTTCATGAAGCATCATAGGTCATCACAACTTCACCCCAGAGTTTCTTTAAGTCATCAATCAGAGGTTCAAGATAAACATCGATGTCATTTCCAGGTTGTTTAGGGCCCGATATCAACAACGACAACATTACATACTTATTTTTCATACACAACCAGGGAGGAAGATTGTATATAACAAGCATGACTGGCCAAGTGCTATGTTGGCTGCTCAATGTCCTGTACAGATTCATCCCGTCTGTACAAAGCCCAAGTCTTAGATTCATGACTTCTTCACCAAATTTAGGGTACAATAGATCAATCTTCTTCCACTGTGGGGAATCAGACGCATGTCGTAGGATCCCATCATTATTTTTCCTAACATCTGCATGCCACCTCAAATTCTTCGCATCTATCGGATTGGCAAACAAGCGTTGAAACCGTGATATTATAGGTAGATACCACATCACCTTGGCAGGAGAACTAGTTTTAGACTCCCCCGAAGTCGTCAATTTATACCGTGACACACCACATTTTGGACAATCTTTCAAATCTGCATAGTCCTTTTAAAATAATAAACAATCATTCGGGCATGCGTGTATCTTCTTGGCATCCATTCCCATTGGGCACAACAATTTCTTTACCTGGTATGTTGAGATTGGCAACTCATTTCCTTCAGGAAGCATTTTTTTCAACAAAGACAACAATGACGTGAAGCTTTTGTCACTCCGTCTATTGTTAGCTTTCAGCTTATACAATCTCAACACAGCGCTAAGCTTCGTAAACTTAGTACAACCTGTGTATAACGGCATCTCAGCATCATGCACAATGTTTCTAAAAATGGGATGTGGATCGGTGTGCTCGACCCCACAACTATTCAGCATCACATCAACGATGTCTACTGGAACTGGTTCATTCACATCTACGTCATCGTAGGCAATTTCTTCTTCCACACAAGCACTGCTATCGACATCCACTGGTTTCAGGTTTGAAATCTCTCCATGCCAGTGCCATTCTGTATAGCCTTGTATAATCTCGTTGCACATGACATGACTTTTGATTTCGTCACCCGTGTTGACTTTCAAGTTGTTACCGCAATGCCTACATGGACAGTAGAACCTATCTCCAGGTTGTTTCCTATGTTCCTCGGCAAATCTAATAAACTGGTCAAGACCAGAAATAAACTCTGGGGTGCAGCGATTGGGAATGGACATCCATGATCTATCCATTCTATGATCAAAGAGAAAACAAGTATATATTACAACACGATTAGGGTCTAGGGTTAACAAATACATGTGATGTCATTATTATATATAATAAATGTGTACCACCTATCCCATTCTTGAACACCTAATCTCACTAGTAAGTGTATAATGTGTATTGGGTTTTCCAGAAAATTTCGGCAACATTTCCCCGCTGTTCTCCAAGTACATATGTAATTAGAGAACAAATGGGGAAATGCTGCCGAAATTTTCTGGAAAACCCAATACACATTATACACTTACATCCTAAGCGAGATTAGGTGTTCAAGAACAGTCCCAAACCGGGGACTATCCAAGATTTACTCCTAATGAGTAAATCTTGGATGGGTTTCTAGGCCAACAAATAATGTGTTGTCATTCTTATACCTAAAATCCTAGTTCTTCAAGTTAGGGTGATTATTGATGTCTTTAAAAGCATGATTGGCAATTTAGGGAAAAGTTCATCATTTACATTCAAAGCATGTCACATGTGTGCATTACAATTCATCATTAAGCAAGAAGGGTGATTAGGATTCTCACCAAGAACGGGTTTTTATTTTCTATACAATTTTATAAAAAATGCACATGTATGCATATATATACTATACTTTTTGGAACCTTTATACATATCTGAACACCCTAAATAACCATACTAAACACCCAAATACTTTATAACACAACTATAAAACAATGATTATGGCTAAACTATTAAACAATAGACTTGTCACACATAAAACACCCTATACAACTATAAAACAAAAAAGTATTAAGATATGCATGATACAATAACTATTTTGCATCACATTACAACAGACTTATCATTGATACCTTACTAACTTATTGCTACATTTACATATCATCACTTGATCAAAAATTACAGCAGTACAATTAACCAAAGTATGCATTCTAAAATCTATGTCATGATTAGTTACATGTAATTTACTTGGATATACAGCAGTACCCGATTACTATTTCTTACATACAAAGTATGCATATTAAATTAACTAAGGCTTATCATAGAACATGTATTGTATATAATTTCAATATATTACAGTCAATAATTATTTTACTTTCAAAAATTACTTAATGTTACAGGCTTGCAGCTCTAATATAAAGAGTGATCAACTAAGGCATTGCCATAGATCAGTGTATATGAGTTATTTATCAAGTTACCAATAAGTAAATAAATTAAAAAAAATAAAAAAAATGCCCAGCCTGGGTAGCACAGCCGTGTGGTCGGCCAATACAGCCACGGCCGTGCCAGCCCACACGGCCGTGGTTGCTGTTGGTAAGGAGAGGGAGAAGAAAGAAGAAGAGCAGGGCGGAGCAGGGGAAGAAGGAAGAAGGCCGTGGTTGCCTTGGCACCGCCCAAGCAGCCGCCAGAGCAGAGGAAGAAGGCAGGGCGGGCATACCTTGAGGGCAGAGGAGAGTAGCGGCTGGAGCAAGGAGAGGAGCGGCGGCGAGGAGCGGCGGCGGAAGGGAGAGCAGCAGGAGCGGCGGCGAGGGCACGGAGCAGCGACGAGGGCACAGAGCAGGAGCACGGCCGCCGGTGAGCAAAGAGGGCAGGAGCAGGAGCACGGCCGCCAGTGAGCACGGAGCAGCGGCGAGGGCAGGAGCAGGAGCACGGCGGGTGCGAGCACGGAGCAATGACCGGTGGGGGCGAGCAAGAAAATCGTCGGACCTAACTGAAATGGGAATGAAACAGGGAAAGGGGAAGAGTCACTCGCGCTGGTGAGATATTAAGTTGGCAATAAGTGTCGGTTATTCAAAATAACCGACAACTAAACCAACAGTGTCGGTTCTTTTCCAACAACCGACGCATATACTAGATTAAAGTCGTCAGTTTTTAACTAAAAGACAACCGACAACTATTCTTCTCCCGCGAATAACCTTTAGTCGTCGGTTATTCATTTCTGAACCGACGCCATATGTCAAATATTGGAGGTAATTTTTTCGCTGGAATTTTGGTTTTGGCGGTTGATTTTAGGTCTCAGTTTTTTATTAATTTACCGACACTTAATAAAAGCGGTACCCGTGTCTGGTCGACCTTCATAGATTGGATGTCGGTTTATGTTATCAACCGATACTATAGAGTTTAGGTGTCAGTTTATGTATACAACTGACACCTTGAAAAGTGACTTTATAAGCCATTTCTGTAGTAGTGTGCCCTTACCAAATGTTGAAGTGATGGATACCCAACCTTCATGAACGGTGATCCTGATAAGAAGGTTCAATGGGAAAATTGAAGTCAATGGATGACTCAATGTGTTGTAATAAATGTATCTCATTCTTATGATGTAAACAACAATTTGCAATGATTCAGTTGAATATATTTCTTAATAGATTTCTTAGCCAATAATGGTGGTGTATATACTACAAGATATAATTGACGAAAGTCCAACTATATGAGTGTGGAGTGGGGCCGCTCCTGTTGAGATTTGTGCAGATCTCTAGAGCATTCATGAATTTTCCCAGTAGGCGCATGGCCTAAAGGCGCCAATCCGTAAGAAAGATAATTGATTTTGTGAATGTCATGTGAGTAATGTACCACTAATCAGATAAAGGAGGAATTGGTTCAAGAACATAGTTCCACTAATCTTCTACAGATTACATACATCTACTCTATACTTTAGTTAAAAGAACTCAGTTCTACCAAAGCTTATGCGTGTCATTTGTTTAAGTTCTTCCAATGGTCAACTCGATTTTTATATTGTTTGTTTTGAAATAGTGGGGGATTGTTATACTTCTTTGTTGTATTTCAAACCAAAAGGCAAATGGTTTAGTCCCATATTGCTTGTGTTGGAGACTTCCCTCCTCCTTATATATGGACCCTTGTCCATAGTACGATTGAGGAATGAAAGGGAATAGGCCCTACGCACACGCATGGTGGGCCTTGCCAATGGGGTTTGGGTCGGCCCGGTCTAGAAACCCTTTAATCGGGTGAGTCGGCGCACGTCGAATCCCACGCATAGGGGGGGGTGCAAATCCGGCCTCCCAGAGCCCCTTGTGCGGGCGCGGCCCCAGCTTAGTTTTGCCTTTTAGTTCATTGAAACTTTTTTTAACCTGGGCCGCTGCAATGCATCTATTTGTTTGGCAGTTCCAAACCGCACCGCGTTTGCAACCGAACGCATCCTTTCACGCTTCCTTTCCTGGTTATTTATGTTTGTTTTCCACAGTCATTCGGCACAGATGAAAAACCTCTATCGTTTTCTTCTTCCTCTCTTCTCCTCCGCCTACAGTCTGCCCGCTGGAAGAACAATCATTTACCTTTCGTCCGTCGTCGTGACTGTGTGTGCACGCTTCATGTCGACACACGCTGTTGGATCCTGGGAGAGTACCGCGCAGGAGACTACTGCACAGACGTTCGCCGTCGAGTACCGCGGAGATACTCTTAAGGACAGTGCATCTCGCACGCCTCAGCGATACTCTGGTACACTCTTTTATGTTTACGCCTTTTCATCGTGGTTTGTACCCTTATACGTTCTACAATCGTAAGAGTAACTTGTTTCTCTAATGGGTACTAATATGGAAGGTTTTGAAACCCCCTTTACGCCTGTGACACCATCAAATCATAACAACCAAATCGTCACTGTTTCTAGTGTTTCGCAAAAACCTATCCCTGATGTTACAAAAATTGAACAATTTAATGGACAACAGTATAGGCATTGGCAAGAAAAAATTATTACTGCTTCAGAAGTTTCTAATGTGTCGTTTGCTTTAACTGAACCCAAACCTGAAAATGATTCTGTTGATTGGAAATAAGCAAATTGCATTTGCCGACATGTATTTTAAGTACATTATCTAATCAACTGTTTGGCGCCTACTTTCCAATTAAAACTGCATCCGAAATTTGGGAAAGTCTGAATAAGAAATATATTCTGGAAGAGGCTTCTACCCAAAAATTTACTGTTGCGAATTTTCTAAATTTTCATATGACTGAAGATAAAGATATAACAACTCAAATTCATGAATTTCAGATTTTACTTGATGATTTGAAAAATGAAAAAATTGATCTTCCTGAGTCTTTCGTTGTGGGTTCTTTAATTGAAAAATTGCCTGGTTCTTGGAAACATTACAAGAACAATTTAAAACACAAAAGAAAGACAATGTCATTGGATGATGTAATAATACATATCCAAGTTGAAGATCAAATCCGTACTAGAGAAAAATCTGAACTGAATAAAGAGTTGTCATGTACTGCTAACTTTGTTAATAATGAAGTTAAAGAAAATAAAGTTTCTACTGATCAGTCTAAAAATAAGTGGAAAAATAAGAAAGGGAAAGGAAATAAGAATAAATATAAAGGAAACAAAGATATTAATAAAAAGAATGTTTTTGCTATGTTTGTGGCAAACCTGGTCATACCTCTCCTGTGACCGGAAAGGGCAATGTCATGATCAAGATGACTTCTAGAAAAATTCTGCTGATCAAGGATGTGTTGTTTTGTCCCAGATATCCATGTTAATTTAATTTATGTTTCTCAACTTGTTAAGTTTGGGGTGAAAGTGTCCTTTGAATCAAACAAGGTTATTCTCACAAAGTCTGGGGACTACCTTGGCATGTGTTACTTCTCTAATGGGCTCTTTCTGCTGAATGTACCAAACTCTTCTGCTAATGTATTCAGTCCTTCTGCTTATATCGTTGATTCCTTTGATATATGGCATAATAGATTAGGACATGTTAATTTTAAATACTTACAACGCATGAAATCTTTAGGTTTACTAAAGGATATTAATGGTGTTGTTAATTTAAATAATAAATGTCAAATATGTGCTGAAACTAAATCTACAAAGAAACCGCGTCCTCAAATTTCACATAGAAATTCTGAATTGCTAGATTTAATTCACATTGATCTTGGAGATTTAAAAGGAAATCTATCTAGAGGTGGGAAACATTTCTACATTATTTTTGTAGATGATTTCTCTTGATATACAAAATTATATTTACTACATTCAAAGGATGAAGCCTTTGGAATGTTTGTTAATTATAAAATGGAAGTAGAGAATCAACTCAACAACAAAATAAAACATCTTCACTCAGATAGGGGTGGTGAATATGATTGTTCTTCCTTTAATGAATTTTGTGTGGACCATGGTATTATACATGAATACACACCTCCATATTCGCCTCAATCAAATGGTATTTCTGAACGTCAAAATAGAACTCTAAAGGAGATGATGAATTCTATTTTAATCAATTCAGGAGCACCCAACAACTTGTGGGGGGAAGCGGTTTTGTCATCTTGTTTTCTTCAAAATCGCATCCCTAGTAGGAAGACAAATAAAACACCATATGAATTATGGAAAGGATATACTCCTAATTTGAAATACCTCAAAGTGTGGGGGTGTCTAGCTAAAGTCATATAAACTGAGCCTAGAAAATGAAAATTGGGATCTAGAACCCTAGATGGTGTTTTTATAAGTTATGCTCAGAATAGTGCTGCATATAGATTCTTGGTTATTAGAAGTGGCAACAATGTTGTAGAACCTAATACAATTGTTGAATCTAAAAATGCTGAATTTTTTAGCATATTTTTCCAATGAAAACTCCCTTAGAAAACTTAGCTAATCCTTCAAATGAAATTTTAGAGAATATCCCAAGTACATCCAATTCTAATGATGTTTTAGAACCGGATGATATAGAACCTAGAAGATCCACTATGATGAGGAAAGAAAAGAATCTTGGTGATGATTTCTATTCCTTTATAGTGGATAATGTTCCTCAATCTTACAATGAAGCTATTAATTCAACAAATTCCTTTTTATGGAAGGAAGCAATTAATAGTGAGATTGAATCTATATTATCTAATCATACATGGGAACTAGTGGATCTTCCACCGTGTATTAAACCCATAGGATGTAAATGATATTTAAAAGAAAATTGAAAACAGATGGGACTGTAGATAAATATAAAACTTGTTTGGTTGCCAAGGGATATAAACAACAAAAGGATATTGACTATTTTGATACCTTTGCTCCTGTTACTAGAATCTCTTCAATCAGGATTTTAATTGCTTTGGCATCTATTAAGAAATTAATTATACACCAAATGGATGTTAAAACTGCTTTCTTGAATGGAGATTTAGATGAGGAAATTTATGTGGATCAACCCGAAGGGTATGTAGTTTTGGGAAAAGAACATATGGTATGCAGACTAATCAAATGTCTCTATGGTTTGAAACAAGAACCTAAATAGTGGCATGAGAAATTTGATAAGTTCGTTGTATCATATGGATTCCATATAAATGAAGGAGACAAATGTATATATTCTAAAGTCGATAACCAAGGTTGTGTTATAATATGTCTCTATGTAGATGACATGCTTATTTTTGGCACTAATATTGATATAATAAATAGTACAAAAGGCTTCTTGGCTTCTAATTTTGACATGAAAGATATGGGTGAGGCAGATGTAATTTTAGGAATTAAACTTCTTAAAAATGATGATTACATCATGCTATCCCAAGAACACTATGTTGAGAAAATTCTCAATAAGTTTTCAATGTTTGATTGTAAGCCGGTAAGTACACCTTTTAATCCTAATTGCAATCTCAAGAAAAATAAAAGTAATAGTATTCAACAAGTCAAATATGCACAAGTAATTGGAAGCCTGATGTACTTAATGAATTGTACTCATCCAGATCTAGCATATGTAGTAGGGAGATTAAGTAGATATACTCAAAATCCTAATAAGGATCATTGGGATGCTCTACGTAGGGTTTTAAGATATCTTAAAGGAACAATTAATCATGGATTGATTTTTTGTGGATCTCCAACTGTGCTAGAAGGATTTTATGATGCCAATTGGATTTTGGATTCAGATGAATTGAAATCTACAAGTGGCTATATCTTCACTATGGGTGGAGGTGCTGTGTCTTGGAAATCTTCCAAGCAAACTTGTATAGCTCGTTCCACTATGGAATCTGTGTTTATTGCCTTAGAAAAGGCTGGAACTGAAGCTGAATGGCTAAGACATGTTCTAATGGATCTTCCCATTTGGGAGAAACCTTCTCCACCAGTGTTTATACACTGTGATAATCAAGCTGCCATAGCAAGAGCTAAAAACAAAGTTTACAATGGGAAGAGTAGACATATTCGTCTACGTCACAATATTGTGAGGCATCTTGTATGTGATAGCATAATCTCTATGGATTATGTAAATTCAGAATTAAATTTGGCCGATCCTCTGACAAAGCCAATAAGTCAAAGACTAGTGAGTGATACATCTAGGAGAATGGGATTATGCCCTTACTAAATGTTGAAGTGATGGATACCCAACATTCATGAACGGTGATCCTGGGAAGAAGGTTCAATGGGAAAAACAAAGTCACTGGACGACTCAATGTGTTGTAATAAGTATATCTCATTCTTATGATGTAAACAGCAATTTGCAATGATTCAGTTGAATATATTTCTTAATGGATTTCTTAGCCATTAATGGTGGTGTATATACTGCAATATATGCTTGATGAAAGTCCAACTATATGAGTGTGGAGTGGGGCCACTCCTATTGAGATTTGGGCAGATCTCTAGAGCATTCATGAATTTTCCCAGTAGGCGCATGGCCTAAAGGCGCCAATCCATAAGAAAGGTAATTGATTTTATGAATGTCATGTGAGTAATGTACCACTAATCAGATAAACGAGGAATTGGTTCAAGAACATAGTTCCACTAATCTTCTACAGATTACATACATCTACTCTATGCTTCAGTTCAAAGAACGCAGTTCTACCAAAGCTTATGCATGTCATTTGTTTAAGTTCTTCTAGTGGTCAACTCGGTTTTTATATTGTTTGTTTTGAAATAGTGGGGGATTGTTATACTTCTTTGCTGTATTTCAAACCAAAAGGCAAAAGGTTTAGTCCCATATTGCTTGTGTTGGAGACTTCCCTCCTTATATATGGACCCTTGTCCATAGTATGATTGAGGAATGAAAGGGAATAGGCCCTATGCAACCGCATGGTGGGCCTTGCCAATGGGGTTTGGGCCGGCCCGGTCCGGAAACCCTTTAATGGGGCGCGTCGGCGCACGTCGCTTCCCGTGCGCAGGGGGGTGTAAATCCGGCCTCCCGGAGCCCCTTGTGCGGTCGCGGCCCCAGCTTGGTTTTGCCTTTTGGTTCATTGAACCTTTTTTTAACCTGGACTGCTGCAAGGCATCTGTTCGTTTGGCAGTTCCAAACCGCATCGCGTTTGCAACCGAACACATCCTTTCACGCTTGCTTTCATGGTTATTTATGTTTGTTTTCCGCAGTCGTTCGACAAAGATGAAAAACCTCTCTCGTTTTCTTCTTCCTCTCTTCTCCTCCGCCTGCAGTCTGCCCACTGGAAGAACGATCATTTACCTTTCGTCCGTCGCCGTGACTGTGTGTGCACGCTTCATGTCAACACACGTTGTTGGATCCTGGGAGAGTACCGCGCAGGAGACTACTGCACAGACGTTCGCCATCGAGTACTGCGGAGATACTCTGAAGGACAGTGCATCTCGCACGCCTCAGCGATACTCTGGTATACTCATTTATGTTTATGCCTTTTCATCGTGGTTTGTACCCTTATACTTTCTACAATCTTAAGAGTAACTTGTATCTCTAACGGGTTAACGTCTACACAACCAAAGGTGAGTGGATCTGGGCATCCATCACTAGAATGGATCACATAACATATGCTTGAATATAACCACAAATCAGAATAAGATAAGAGGCAACATGATACATCAGGAAAACTAAACTAGTACCTGACATTAGATCTTAAGCCCATATATCAGCCCGTGTGAAATCCATTTTCATGACATTAAAGATCACTAGAGTAAGAGCTTCATATTATCATAATAGAGAGGAAGCATTGATCATAGAAAAGGGCATAGTGTACTTGTTACCTAAAATCATAAAAAGGGTACACATCAAAACAACTATGTTGAGTACGCTATACAATACATAAACTCACATGTTTAAGAGAACATATATGCTCCAAAAAACTTAATATAAAACAAGAAAGAAACAACAATAGTAAAGACTTTCTTATTAACATGCAAACATGTTTTAAGTATATTTCCATTATACTTAATAGCAATATATATCCATTGACCAACTCCCTCAAAGGAAGGGTCTGAAAGGGTTCTCAAGAATAGCTAACTTTTTGTACTCATGAGGGACCTCAAGATCGAAGTCAATGAGATAACCCTATTTCAACATACATTGTACCCTTATCCTAAGAATACAAGCAGGTCCATAAGGTTTGTGTAATGGACAAGTTCAATTATGTTTCAAGATTTGTTTAACATATTTTGAGCAAGGAAAATGTACTAGTGATAGGGAACAAGTAGATCAAACAAGTATATAAGGCCAAGTAGTTTATGCATACATTCATACAAGGAAGTCCAATACCACTAGTCTGGCTAATAAGAGGATAAAGAGTACCTTGACTAGAGCATAAGATTAACAACATGATTTAGAAAACCCTTAAATAGAAAGCTTGACTAGATTATGGCAATAGAGTCAACCAAGTGATCCTGGAATAAGAAATGAGTGTAACTACATTAACATGAACAAGATTAGGTCTCATTAATCATTTTCATAGTAGTTGAATATGTCACCTAAGTCTAGGTACCATATCTTTTATCTATTATTTCAATATCTCAACTAGGTCATGCATAGGAATTATCAAGAAACATAGTATGTCATGGGTTGATTAGTATTTAGAGTGGGATATATTATTAGATATCCAAGATCTTATATAGATAAATCATAAGATTTGAGCAAGCGTAGTCAACATAAGCATCAACATTGGCATAACTAGTCATATTGGATCATTATTTGGAAAGATTGTTATAATTAGGGTATTGATGGGGTATACTTGAGTTATGTGTCGTAAACATCATCAAGATACTAAAATGAAGTCATAAAGTAGTATAGATCATCATTTGGGCCAAGATTTTCATAAATTTGGTTCTCCAATTATCAACATGATTACTAGATTACATTTCAAGTAAAGATTAGGGCATTTAACCACATTAGGGCACATGAATGATTCATAAGGAATTTAGGGCTACAAGGCATGGTAATTTACTAATTTCAAGGTCACACAAAGGATTCAAGAAGAACTATATCAACATTTGAGCAAGGTGCAAGATTTAATATCCAAAACTTACATAAAACACATCTCATAGTTCTTTGAACGTGATAGAGTCAAAGTGGGTAACAATTATGAATAAATCTAAACCTTCATATAGAATGAATCAAAATGACTGGGTTGGATCAAGCATAATGTTTTAGGGTACATCAATCAAGGTTAGGCATTCAAGAAGTAACATTTAGCATAAAAGCCCCTTTTTAGGTCATTTTACCAACATAAGATCATTTGGAGTACAAATACGGATAAAATTCAAATCTTGATGCGTAAAGAGGTTCAAGATACTGAGATTAGGTTGACATCAAGTTTTGGGGATATAAAACATCAATATCATTCATTCAAAAAAGATAAACATCTCAATATGCCATCAAAAGCATGAATTATGGGACATCGTTACAAGATCAAGAAAACCTAGAGGCTAATAGTATTTTTATTGGAAAGTTCTCATTTTTCTAATCTAAATGATATATTAAAACTCTATATTTGGATCTTGTATGACAAATTTTTGCATTTTCAAACATTCACCTTGAATGGATGGATTTTGATTGTCGGATTAGGATCAAAGGTCTAAGAGAGGGAAGGGTTTCACTGGGCAGCCAACGCTGGTTAGATATTGGCCCACGATTAGAGTAGCCTATGAGTTGGGTCCATCACACGTACTGACCTCATTGTTGATAGTCGCCCTTGGGCACTGGTCATCGCTTGACCTGTGGTTTACATCTACCTTCAGTCACTCCCCATCAGACCCTATCACTCTCCCCTTTTACCTAGCTTCTATTCGAACACAAGCTTCAGATGGAGATCCAACACCTCAGGGCCATTGTTCTCAAGTGTCTGCATGTGTGAGAAGAGATGAAGGTATGACTAGTACACCTCAATGGCATCGGGGAAGACAAGGGTGTGGGTCACCTCACATCATGTGAAGGTACCTCCCAACATGCCCTCGATTGCATGAAGCTAGCGGAAGGAAAAAGGAAGGAAGAGGAGGAATGTGGAGGAAAACCCAAATATGGATCAAAAACAACACTACCTTGAATAGGAGAAGGAAAGAGAAGAAAATTGGGGCGCTAGGGCACCTGAGATGATGAGAAAAAGAAGTAGGAAGGATGGGGAAGAAGAAACACGGAGAATGTGCCTTCAAAATGGGCTAGAAATATTGTTTATGAGGTGTTAGGTGAGGTCGGGTGCCATTGCCATCAGCCAAAGTGTACGGAGGTGGGAGCTAAGAAGGTGGTCGTCAGATTGGGGGCTAAATATAGGGCAAAAAGATCTGAGGGATGATATCCCTCGCGCAGTGATCTCGACCTCATGATTGGTCCACCAAGGTAAGTGCGGATTGCTGGGTCTAAGGCAAAGAAAAAAGGGTATACATGGGCCGGCGCCAAGAAAATTAGGTCCATTAAAGGTTCAGAAATGAATTAAATCAAGTATATAAGAGTCAAACTTTGAAAGGTCATAACTTGGGCTATGATGGTCTGACTGAGGCATTTTTGTGTCATTGGATTGTTAATTGTTCCCTCTACACCATGAAAACCATTTTATAGCAAGGAGAGTTCATTGAATGGTTTCATTTTTTATTGCAATTTGATCATACATAAATAGCATGACACTCAGTTCAAAAATGAAATTAGAGTAATATATAAGTATAAAGTGAATTCAAGATAACTTGTCAATCGAGCATAAAGTGACTCAAAGTAATCAAATTAGGGGTTATGGAGGTTATTGAGTACATTAAAAAGTCTAATGAGTCAAGATGTACATAAATTGAATGATAGAGAAAATCCAGGTTATCACAATTATTAATTTTGGTTCTCCCTCCCTAGGTTCATATGAAGTGTTATGTTTAAACATATAAAGAGACATGTTTGTATGGATCTGATACCATTTGTCAAAAAACTATTTGTTACCCTCATCCTACCCCCACTGACTATAGATCAATGGCAGTAGGGTTCGGGTGTCTATCTATAGAATGGAACATAGTTTCACACAACCAATATATATATATATGTATATATATGTATATATATATATATATATGAAAATACAATTAAAAATAAAGAGATAACAAGATAAATCAGGGAGAAAAGAGACATGTACCCATTTCTATGTCCAATTAACACATTGGTGTTTCATTTGATAGAGTAAATACAATGGATCTTCATTTCACATCTAAGAAAGTAATAAGAAAAATATATAAATGCTAAACGATAAATTATGCTATGAAAGGACATGTAAGAACAATTTTAGAGTAAAATAAAATTTGCTTATTTAGAAGCATTATAATAAGAAAGAAGAAAAAACATGAGAAACCTTAAAGAAATTCTTTTAAACAACAAACATTTTAGGTTACATTTTCTACTATATCAACAAGAGGCCTTTGACCACTTCTAAAGGAAGGGTCTGTGAGGGGAATTTGAGGCTCACAACCTATATGTTACCCTATTTCTACATGGGGGACCTCAAGACCAAACTCAATGAGCTAACACTATTTCAATCATGTGTTGTTCCCTTACCTCGACAATTCAAGAAGATTCACAAGGGTTGTATAATGATTTATCTACAATATGTTTAAGGTTTGCAAACATAGTATGATTAAACATGAAAGTAGTATTCATATGAATAATATCTCAATTCAAGTAAGTATCCAATCATACTATACAAACAAGACAATATCATAGTATGGTCTAGAGATTAAGCATACCTTATGAGTAGTGCACAAGCTATAATTCCTGAGTGAGATTCCTTGAGAAGACCGAAGCCATCATTGACCTAAGTTGTAGAAAGATATTGAGTGGAGTCATATATATTAGTTAAGATAAACATATTTCATCTCATGTGTATGCTCCCCCTAGACCTAAGTGTCAAAATTTTGAAGCATAGTTCCATCATATCAAACGTGCATTCTACAATTGAGCATAGTTCAACTATCAACGTCAATATTTGTGTCTAGGTGAATCATCCACATTAAAGGTGATGTAGGATACATATATTCTCTTATTTTGAATTAAGGGAAGCACGTGATTTAGATACTATAATGTTTCAACATGCAAGATCATGATTTCGTCGTAATAGATCCATTTCATGCAGTAGTGTAATATTTCCAACTCAGTAGGAATTAGGTGCATGGAGTAGATTAAGTTAGGATTTAGAGATATATCATGATTAAATTATTTATTTGAAGTCATTAAGGTAGAATGGATAACTTTAAGGCATGATTCTAGCAGGATTGTTGTTTCAACAGTTAACATGTACATTTAAAGCTCATTAGGTGTCATATGTAGGTCATATGTAATCAAAAGAGAACATGAGTGATGGCATTTTGTGACACAAGTCATTATAATGATCGAACTAAGTTTTAAGATAGTGGTTTTAATATAAGGATCCACTTTTGCATAAGAATTAAAGGTTCAATCTTGTAAGTACTTAAAAACCATATATAGGACACAACAATTTATAAAACTAACTAGTCTATTAATTTTGGAGTTAAGGGATTACATCATGAAAAAATAACCTATAACATCCCAGGATTTTAGGCCTTGGATAAGTTGATCTTAAAAGGAATGATTGGACTACCCATATGACCAAGGTGCACCTCCTTTTTTGGGAACCCATCACTAAAGAACTCCATAGTTAAGCGTGCTCAACTTGGAGTAGTACTGGGATGGGTGACCTTTCAGGAAGATGATCCTGGCATGCGCATGAGTGAGGACAAAGCGCACAGTTAAGGCTAGTGGTGGTATGTTGGGACAGTCGTCATTCCTAAAACTCTAATAGAGCCTTGGGTAGTGGGATCGAGCGTTAAAAATAGTATCAGAGCGATAACCCCTCTAGTAGGTGGGGCCCACATGGGCATGGCATGCCAGTCTTGAGTCATGCGGTCCAGGCATGTAGGAAAGGGTTTTCCATGGTTGATGTAGCCACCCTTGCGCTAGTATTCCGTGATCGGGAGCTGGGTGTGCATGGGCCATTATGGGTCTGCATTGAAATGGGGTCATATTATGAGGCCATATAGTTGAGCCTTGATGAGGACGTCAAGAGTCTAAGTGGGAGAGATTGTAACATCCCAGGATTTGAGGCCTTGGATAAGTTGATCTTAAAAGGAATGATTGGACTACCCATATCACCAAGGTGCACCTCCTTTTCCAGGAACCCATCACTAAAGAACTCCATAGTTAAGCATGCTCAGCTTAGAGTAGTACTGGGATGGGTGACTGATCGGGAAGATGATCCTGGCATGTATGTGAGTGAGGATAAAGCTCACAGTTAAGGCTAGTGGTGGTCTATGGGGACAGTCATCATTCTTGAAACTCTACTAGAGCCTTGGGTAGTGGGCCCGGGCATTACATAACCCAATGTCCAATGCTTGATCATGCATGCACATAGAAGAACCATTTTAAGTCAAAGGTAGCCATAGAAGGTTCAGATAATCATTTGGGTGTAATTTAATGGTCCAAGATGTCAAAAATAGTAAAAAACAAACTAAGATTATTGATTTAGCGGATTAGAGTATCCATAGATCATTAAATATACAAGTATTTCATGTTAAAGTGATAATATTAACCAAAAGATCATAAAGGAGGCATTTGTAGTATGTATGGGAAAGTTGAGCAAACACAGAAGAATAGGAGGTTGATCCACACATAATTCCTCCTCTATTATACCATTCAAAAATACACTTTTAATATCCATTTGATATAGCAAGAAAATTTTATGACTAGCAAAAAAAAGTAACATTCTAATAGATTCAAGTCCATCAACAAGAGCATAAGTTTCATCAAATTCAATACCTTCATGTTGATTATAAACTTGAGCTACTAACCTTGCTTTATTTCTTACCACATTGCCACTTTCATCAAGCTTGTTGTGATAGACCCACTTTGTGCGAATGATCTTTCTATCACTTGATCTTGGAACTAGAGTCCACACTTTGTTCTTTTCAAACTAATCTAGTTCCTATTGCATTGCTAGGATCCATTCATCATCTTGAAGAGATTTTTTGACATCCTTGGGATCAAATTGTGAGATGAAAATGTTGTCGGCTTGTTTTTTGTTGAAAGAAGCCCGCTTCTTCACCATTTCAAATGGATTTCCTATTATGAGGCTCTTTTGGATGATCTTTAGCATACTAGGGAGTAGGATCATTCTTTTCATCCTCTTTTGGTGCTTCATCTACAAACACCTCTTTTCCTTTGTCATTGATGCTGAGTTCTTTCAATTTAGGAATCACTTCATCTACAACATCATCAATCACAATATTCTTAGAAATATAGGAGTTAGTCTCAATAGACTTAACATTTATAGATTCTTCTACTTTAGATAGTTCAGTGCTAAATACTCTAAAAGATCAACTTGTAGTGGTATAGCCAAGAAAGAAAGCTTTGTAAGATTTTGCATCAAATTTATCAAGAGAGTCTTTGGTGTTCAAGACAAAGCATGTGAAACCAAACGTATGAAATAAATCAAGTGAAGGCTTTCTACCACGCCATAACTCATAGTGGGTTTTCTTAAGAAAAGGATGAGTGAAAATCTGATTTTGCACAAAACATGTTGGTGATAATCACTTCAGCCCAAAACTTCTTGGGAGTATCATACTCCAAAAGCATAGTTCTAGCCATTTCTTGTAAAGACCTATTCTTCCTCTCAACTACCCCTTTTTTGAGGCATGCCAGGGGAAGAAAAAAATTGCGTGTAATCGGATTTCTCACAAAATATTTTAAACAAGTCATTTCAAACTCTCCCCATGTTACAGATAGACATGATATGGCAAGAAGCTTCATCTTCAATTCTTTTGCAAAAAGCCAATAAAACATGAAGAAGTGTCACTTTTTGAAACAAAAAATAAAGTTCATGTGAAATGGGATAAATACTCGAAAATAACAAGACAATATTTACTACCACGAAGCAGTTGAGTTCTCATTGATCCAAAGAGATCAATGTGAATAAGTTTAAGAACCCTCTTGGTGCTAAGGACTCCTTTGGACTTAAAGGAGGATTTGATTTTCTTTCCTTCTATGAAAGGTTGGTATTCCTCATCCTTCTCAAAATCCAAGTTAGGAAGTCCCTTGACCAAGTCCTTTTTTCTCAACTTCTTCAATTGATGCATATTTACATGACCAGGCCTATTGTGCCACAAAGATACATCATTTCAATAAAAAACTAGGCATTTACCAAAAATAGGCTTAAGAGAATCAAGAATAGTAATATAAAGATTTCCACTTCTAGTTCCCTTATATATGACAATGTAGGAGAGGGAATCTAGAAGCAAGAATTTATGTGAAGTAAAGAGAACTAGATATCCATTATCACAAAGTTAACTAACACTAATAAAATGCGATGCAGGTCATCCACAAGAAGAAGATTCTTTATGCATAGTGAATCACCTACATCATCCTCACCTATTAATTTACCTTTCTTATTGTCCCTAAATGTCACCAAACCTCATTTCATTTTCATAAGAGTGTTGAAGTAATCTCTGTTGGATCAAGGGCTCTAGAGGGGGGGGGTGAATAGAGCTTCAAAAATCTCACAATACAAATTAGACCACCAAATTATATTAAGTGCAAAAACTTAAACATTCAACCAATTTGAAATCCTAACTAACATGCATAGCAAGGGTGAGAGACAAGGAAGAACATACACTTGGACAAAGTGGTTTAGAGTGGTTCCACACTTCAAACTAGAAGTGAGTCAGTCCACTACCTAGAGGTGGTTAGGCTCTAGGACTTTGTAATCTTGATGCTCTTATATTAATTCATAAGATTACAAGACAACAAGCACATTCATCCAATGGCTTAATACATCAAGCAAGGATCTTCAACCTACCGAAGGAACCTACCCACTTGAACCATGGAGTCTTCAGCCTTCAACAAGGACTTACCCACTCCTTCTTCAAGTCTTTGTCCTTCAAGTAATTACCTATAATTCTTGAACGTTCACCTTGCCTATATACTTCACTTGGAGATCTGGAACACCTTGCTTTGTTCAACCTTGAAGAACAACAACTCCTTCTCCTTCACTCAGAGAAGAACTTCAGTCTTTTCTTCAATAGGAAAGGTGGTAGGAAGATGGAGGTGGAGATATTTACATGGATACAAGAGGTATCTCTCTTACAGTAGAACCTATCTCACTCATACTCACAGATTTGACTTGAAGGTAGAGAGAGAAAGGGGCTCAAAGGTGTACAACACTCTCAACTAAGCAAGAACCAATCATATATGGAATCGGCAACCTTGGAATGAACTCCAAGTGGTCCTATTTCTAGCTGAGGGTGCCCCTTTGAGTTGGGGAACACTTATGTTCGAATTATAGCCATTTTTTCCCAAGGCAACATATCTATTTTCATCCAAATAAGTCACCAACGGTCACAATCACTTTTTCTACAATTTTCGTACAGTGCATTCAATCGAGTTTCAATAAAGGTAACTCGATCGATTGGGTAAAAAACAAACCCAAATTTCATACCATCGGTCGAGTTTGTCCTGAGGAAACTCAACCGACCAATGAAAGTTGTGTTTGGTCAGTAACCCCATCGGTCGAGTTCTATGAGTGCAAAACTCGATCGATGCACTCTTCAGAGAATTGATCCAGTGGATCGGTCGAGATTGTAACTCGACCGATTGACTACCTGTGATCAGTTTTCTAAAGTGCATCAAAAGTGATTAAAACTTGGTTCTAAGTCTCCCAATCAATTTTCTCATCTTAGTTACAAGCCATATCATCAATACAAGTGATTACAAAAATATTCTAAGGTCATTTACATGAATTTCCTAAATTGTACACTTGTATAGCTTTTGGCTTGAACTTGACAAAATTAGGGCTTTTGAAGTTTGATCCTTTTCATGTACCTAACACCCGAAATCAATCTTGAATACACATATTAAATACATATGAATGGATTAATGGTTAAGTCATTATCAAAATATGGACAATGTATAACCTCTAGGTCAACATTCTCCCCCTTTTTGACAATGACAAACCATTCCTCAAGCATATTGAAAAGGATATAGAAATTATACCTTTGGCTTGTGAATTTGGCGGATTCAAGATGTGAAAAATGTGAATTGATCCCCCTCAATCTATTCTTCCTCTAACCTGCATAGTTAGTATATCTACACAAAGCAATTATAGCATATATGTACTATATGGTCCCTTGCAAGTCACATGATAAAATAGTAAATGAACAAGAAAAGGATCTCATAAGAAATAAATAGCAGTATGACAAAGAATAGAAATATGATTGAGTTTCAAGAAATCAAAATTCTCTCCCCCTTTTGTCATTATCAAAAAGTAGGAGGGTAGAGGAGCATATATCAGGTCTTCTCCAAACACAATCAAACAGACAACCATACATGCAATCTCATAGCATATGTCAACCAGAGATGAAAGAAATATACAATCTCAGTCATAATCAAATATGGTAAAATTTGGCACCAACTCATAAGATATATCGGAGCAAAAAGCTAGAGTGCATATAACATGTATTACAACTCAAAAGCATGGTCTTGTAAAAGAAACTACAAGCTAGAAGTGATGAAAACTGAAGAGAAAAAATAGTACATCTCAGATGATGTTCCCAGATGTTTCTAATACAAAATAGCCTAGAAAGATGTATATAATCAACATACTAGACTAAAAACTAAGAAAAAAACTAGACATCTAGACTATCTATGTCCACAACATCATCGTCATCAGCTCCAACCTCGTAGTCCTCATTTCCATCTGAAGGTGCAGCTGTAGTGCCTTCATCACCAGAATCAGCACCAGAACCATCACCATCATCAGAAGCGTCCTCACCATCACCATCGTCATCATCATCATCCCCAGCATCAGCCTGGTTAGGCATCTCCTCATCAGCAGGAGGACCAAAACCACGACTGGGCCAACGAACATTCTACTCATCCCAAGTCATACCAAGAGCATAGAGCTCATTGGCCTGAGGAAAGTATGGAGAAGAATCGCCAAGACTGGCAAGCAGGGTGGCCAGGAGGCCAACATTAAATGATAGATAGGAGGGAGAAGAACCACCAGCAACAAAGGGTGGAGGAGCAGTAGTGGAAGGCTCGGGGTAGGGTAGTAATTATTATGTGCCTAAGAAGCATAATCACTACAGGGGAAATGCTGGTAGGTGGGGTAGGGGTGTGCACATGATATGTTCATGGTATACATGATGGAACATAGATCCTGATGCAGGTGCTCCTGGACCTATTGGTTGTATGCTTGTTGGTGCATCATGTAGCCCATAAATGTTTCATTGGATACACGAAATGAAGCACGACTAGGTCGAGGTGGCTGAGGAGGTGGAGCTCAGGAAGAGGAGGTAGGAGCTGCAGAGGCAGAGGCTGAGGGTGAAGCACTGAGTGTGGTGGAAGCAAAAATAGGCACATACTTCTGAATCATGGTTTCACTGATACATACACGCTTTCTGGCTAGCTTGTAATGAAAGTCATAAAAGAGTGATTTCTCAGTAGCAAACTGAAACAAACCACAGATCAGGGTAGGATAGGGTGGATGGGTGCCTCGGGTGTTCTTACTAGAATCAAAGAAGGTCATATGGTGTAGAATGTATCTTGACTAGTTGACTGTGATATTCTCAAGGAGGCAATACATGATAACCACAATGTTCTTTGTAATATCCATTTGATTTTTCTTTGGATGAATGTTGTATTTGATCACCAAGGATAAGATGTGCTTCCTGAGATCGAGGGAGGAGGAGGGTAGGGTGCTCTTCTTATTATATGGAACAACGAGTTTCTTCAAGTAGTGATGAATGTCAGGGAGAGTAAGTTCATTTTGCTTGTACAAACCTTCAAGATCCAAAATATTGAAATACTCACTGTAATCCTTGCGCCAAGAGTCATTCTCATTATCTTCGGGAAAGAAGAGATTTAAAATATCCTCAGAGATTTGAAAACTCTTCCCAGCGATCATGGAAATTAGGATTACTTGAGCATTTGGCAGGGGTACAAGGGTGTCGTAATTCCAACACAAGTTAGTGTTGAATTCGTGAACTGCTTTAGTGCGTGTCATCGAATTATTAAAGCAGTCACCCTCGACATCCAGGATAGAAAGGTGGTGGATGGCTAACAACTTAGATAATCGGTCTATGACCGCTTGACGCGTAGGTCTAGGCTCAAACAAAGCTCTAAAAGGGAAAGGACTCCTAGGAAGAAGGTCCTTATACCTATTTACAACTTCTATTGAGACAAACGAGGTGTCATTGAAAGGAATCAAGTGGTTAAACGAAGAAGACGATGGAGCATTGCTTGGGGTGGGTCTCTTTCTCCTATGGGATTCCATGGAGACGAAAAGAAAGAGGAGAAGAGATCAAACGCACAAAACAAGCTGCCAAAAATGTCTAAACACCACTAAAGAGCAAAAGGGGAGGCCTAGGGCCGCCTTTCTAGGTCGGAAAAGGGCTAGGATAAGGAAGGTAAGGGTTTGGGTAGAGAGCTTAGGGCTAGAAGAAGGGGAATTGGTCTGCTATTCTCTAGTTGAGAGGGAGAATAGTCGGTCGAACCCAACTTAAGTTGGGTACAGCCTACTGATCGGTCGAGTTCTAAGAGGGGGAAACTCGACCGATTAGTCCATTTTAGAACAGCTCTCAGCCACGGATCGGTCGAGTTTGTCCTGGGGGAAACTCGACCGATGGTCAACCTGACCTAAAACCATCAAACTTAATCTCTTGCCATATGAATGCGAATTAAATTCATTTTTCAAGTCTATTATGTATATTAAACATACTTAGGCACATATCGCTCATCATTGGGTACTATTTAGCGATAAAACCAAGAAATTCAAGAAAAACCCATAAATAAGTGAAACTAAGCATGTCAACAAGAAAATTAAGCAATTTTAGGCAAGCAAGGTGAGTAAAGCATGAGTAAGACATATAGGATAAAAACAACTAGCTAGATAACATGTCAATATCATCCAAAGAAACAATGAGCAGTTTAGATCTAATAAAATTAAATTGTTCTGTAGCTAGAGGTTTAGTGAAAATATCCTCCAACTGATTTTTCATGTCCACATGCGTGACATAAATATCCTTTTTGGCAATTTGATCACAAAGAAAGTGATAGAGAACCTCTATACATTTAGATCTACTATGCAATAAAGGAGTATAAGAAAGATTGATTGCACTAGTTTTATCACAATAGATAGGAGAAGCATAAAAATGTATGTTAAAGTCTTGGGGCATTTGCTTCATCCATAGGACCTGGGCAAAACAACTCACGACTGCAATGTATTCATCCTCGGTAGTTGATAATGCCACGGTGCTCTATTTCTTGGAAAACTAAGACACTGAGCATGGTCCTAGAAGGAAGCAAGTCCCACTTGTGCACTTTCTATCAACCAAACATACCGCGTAATCTGCATCACTATATGGTATAAGAGTAAAGTCCCTTGACTTAGGGTACCAAAGACCAAAGTTTTGAGTTTTGGCTAAGTACCTTAAAATTCTCTTAACAACAACAAGATGTGATTTCCTAAGACTTGATTGAAAGCGAGCACACAAGCCAACACTAAACATAATATCAGGTCTAGAGGCAGTTAAATAAAGTAAACTTTCAATCATACCTCTATAGAGCTTCTCATCTACCTTCTCACCTTCTTCATCTCTATCAAGTTTGGAAGTGTTTGACATGGGTGTGTCCATTGGCTTCATGTTCTCCATTCCAAAGTGTTTGAGTAGTCCATTGGTGTACTTGTCTTGGTTGATGAAGTTTCCATCTTTGGTTTACTTGATTTGGAAGCCAAGGAAGAAAGTAAACTCACCCATCATGCTCATCTCGAATTGACTCTACATAAGAGAACTAAACTCCTTGCAAAGATCAAGATTAGTTCTGCCAAAAATGATATCATCAACAAAAATTTGAATGATAAGAAAATTTCTAGAAGTGTGTTTTAGAAATAGAGTATAATCAACTTTGCCCATGACATAGCCATTGTCTAACAAAAAGTTCTTTAATTTCTCATACCAAGCTTGAGGTGCTTATTTGAGTCCATAGAGACCTTTTTGTAGCAAATAGACATGATTAGGTAGCTTGTCATTCAAAGCCTAGAGGTTGAGTGATAAATACTTCCTCCTCGATTGTACCATTCAAAAACACACTCTTAACATCCATTTGACATAGCAAGAAAGTTTTATAACAAGCAAAGGAAAGTATCATTCTAATAGATTCAAGTCTAGAAACATGAGCATAAGTTTCATTAAAATCAATACCTTCCTGTTGATTGTAGCCTTGTGCCACTAACCTTCCTTTGTTGCTTAGCACCTTGCCTTTTTTATCAAGCTTGTTGTGGTAGACCACTTAGTGCCAATGATTTTTCTATCACTTGGTCTTAGCACTAGAGTCCATACATGATTCTTATCGAATTTCTCTAGTTCCTCCTACATGGCTAGGATTCACTCGTCATCTCCAAGAGCTTACTTGATGTTCTTTGGCTCCAATTGTGAGAAGAAGGCACTGTTTTCTTGTTCTTTGTTGTAGGCAGCTTGTGTCTTCACTCTCTCAAATGGGTTGCCAATGATTAGCTCTTTGGGATGATTCTTTGCGAAGCGAGGAGTGGGATCCTTCTTCTCTTCATCTTCTACTTCAACCACCTGCTTACCTTTGTTGTCAATGTTGAGGTCTTTCAAGATGGGAATTAAGTCATCTACAATATCATTATCAACAACATTCTTTCCAACAACAGTGTTGGTTTCAATAAACTTAACATTAATAGATTCTTCAATTTTAGACAATTCAATATTGAAAACTATATAAGCCCTGCTTGTAGTGCTATAGCCTAGGAAGAAAGCCTTGTATGATTTTGGATCAAACTTGTCAAGAGAATCCTTTGTGTAAAACAAAACAAGGAGATCTGAAAATGTGAAAGAAATCAATGGATGGTTTTCTACCACGCCATAACTCATAGGGGGTTTTCTTCAAAGAAGGATGCGTGAAAACTCGGTTCTGCACAAAGCAAGAGGTTCTAACATCTTCAACCCAAAACTTCTTAGGAATATCATATTCTAGAAGCATGGTCCTAGACATCTCCTATAGCGACCTACTCTTTCTCTCTACTACCTCATTTTGTTGAGGTGTACGGGGAGAAGAGAAATTGTGTGAGTAACCAGATTTTTCACAAAAATGCTCAAAAAATCATTTTCAAACTGTCCCCCATGGTCACTGCAGATAGAAACAATCCGGCAAGAAGCTTCCTTTTCAACTCATTTACAAAAGCTTGTGAAAACATCAAGAGTATCACTTTTAGAAATGAGAAAGAAGGTCCAAGTATAGCAAGAGAAATCATCGACAATCACAACACAATACTTGGAACCACAAAGCGTTTGAGTTCTCATAGGTCTAAATAGATCAATATGAAGAAGCTCAATAGCTCTTTTAGTCCTAAGGAATCCTTTCGATTTGAAGGAGGACTTGGTTTTCTTTCCTTATGTACAAGGTTGGCATTCCTCATCCTTTTCAAAATCCAATTGGGGAAGTCCCTGAACCAATTCCTTTTTGCTCAATAACTTCATTTGATGCATATTCACATGACCCAACCAACGATGCCAAAGAGAAATATCATTTTTATCCAAAACCAAGCATCTATCAAGTACAAGATTTAGAGCATCAAGCACAATAACATAAATATTACCATTTCTAGTTCCCTTATATATGACATTGTAAGTGACGGAATCTAGAAGCAAACATTCTAAAGAAGTAAATAAAATAAGATATCCATTATCACAAAGTTGGCTTACACTTATCAAGTTGTGATGTAGGCCATCAACAAGCAAATCAATATTGATACTTAGCTCGTTGCTTACATCACCCTCACCTATTACCTTACCCTTTTTGTTGTCCCTGAAGGTCACCGATCCTCCTTTCTTTTTCATGAATTTGTTGAAATGGCTGATTTCATCTGGCATATGTTTTGAGCAGCCACTATCAACAATCCACCTTCTTTTGACCAGCATGAAAGAAGGATGTCGGTACCCAACTCAAACTTTGGGATCTGGGGTTAGCTTGGGGACCCATTTCATCTTTGGGTTGGTCCTCTTTGGCTTGTAAGGACAATAAGTGGAGTAATGATCATCACATTTACATTGAACACATACCATTGGGTTCTTAGAGCTGGAAGTCTCTCCATGGAAGATAGGAGGTTCCACACTCTTCTCTTACCCTTACTCTTGTTCTTGTTCTTACCCTTGGGAGCGGTCCCATCATATCCTAAACCACTAGTACCAATTTGTTTAGTAGAGTGTTCTAGGACAGCATTAAGGGATTTCTTTCCCGTAAGGAACTTTTGCAAAGAAGCTCTTAACTTAGCATTATCATCACTAAGGTTAATGATAGTAGAAGATAAACTAGCAAGATCATCTCTAGCATGCAATATGTTGGCCTCTAAACATAGGGCTTTAGTATGAAAAGAATCACTTTCTAAAGTAGTGCTAACTACCTCATTAGTTTACAAAATAGGTTTAGATGATAGATCATTAATTTGAGCAAGCAACTTAGCATTTTCAGATTTAAGCAAAAGAATTTTCTTTTGAGAAGCATGAGTTTCTTGCTTCCTAGATTCATCAATGAGATTAAGTTCTACATTTTCAGTTTTAAGAACATCTATCTCATCTTGGCATTTTTGGTTATCTTCCTTAAGAGAAACAATGGTCTTAAGGTAAACACCATTCTCAACCTCTACTCCATTGTATTGGAGCTTAAGGTCAACAAATTGCCCTTGCAAAGAATCTATGCTATCAAGGTGTAGCTTTTCATTTTGATCAAGAATCTCAATTTTAGCATAAAGATCATCTATTATCTTTCCTAACCTTTTCTTTTTAGATTTGCAATTAGTAAAAGATGGCCGACAAGCATTAAGCATATCAATAAGAGTTTCCCTTAGATAACTCATGCAAATTGACTTCACTTACCTCACTTACCTCACCTACATCTTCACTTGTAGAGACCATGAGAGCAAGGTGGAATTCTCCATCTTCGAAGCTAGAAGAACTTGAGGAAGACTCCTCCCAAGATGCATGAGCTGCATCTTTGCTTCTTCTTTCTTTCTTCTCCTTTCTCTTATATTTGCCTTCTCTCTTGTACTCCTTGTCCTTCTTGTGGCTACTCTTGTGGTGGCTCTTCTTGGCCTTTGGGCAGTCACACTTGTAATGGCCTTTTTGGCCACATTCATAACATCTAGGAGTTGATGAAGAAGGCTTCCTATTGAAGTGTTTGCCCTTGGATTAGTTAGATTCATGCTCATTTGGGCCTTCATCTTCACTTGAGGAAGGAGTAGGGGACTTGAGCGCAAGTTCTTGCTGTCGAACCATCTCTTCGATTTGAACTTTGAAGGCTATGTCCTTGATCTTCTTGGACTCCTGCTCTTCTCTCTTTTCTTCTTCTTCTTGCTTATCAAGCCTTGGTTCATGGGCTTGAAGGTTGCCAACCAACTCCTCGATTGACAATTCACTAAGCTTGTATAATTCTTCAATGGATATAACCTTGGGCTCCCATGTCTTTAGAAGAGATCTTAAGATCTTTGAGTTGATAGTGCCTTTGTCCATCACACCACCAAGGGTTTCCAATCCATTGATGATCACATTGAGCCTTGTGTACATATCTGCCACTCTTTCATTCTTGCCTATCTTGAATTTCTCAAGTAGACCACCAAGCATGTAGATCTTAGCTTCCTTCACTTCCTTCGTTCCTTCATAGGTGACACATAGCTTGTTCTAGATTTCATGTGTGGTGTCCCAAGAAGAGATAAGGTTGAACTCGGATAGGGTGAGGGCTAGATAGATGATGCTCACGACTTTAGCATTGAGCCGAGCTTGTTTCATTTGGGCTTCTGTCCATGTGGAGATTTCCCACTTTGGATCTTCATACTTTAGATGCACCACTTCCACATCTCATAGATTACTCCTTGAAGATAGAACTAAATTCTTCTCTTCTAATAGAGGAAGTTGGTGCCTTCAAAGACCGGAGGTCGCATGGAGAAGCTTCCCTCCAAGTTGAGAGATCCAAGTGCTAAATCGCCCATCTTCTCCTACTTGTAGAAGTAGCTTGGAGAAGACATGCTCTAATACCACTTGTTGGATCAAGGGCTCTAGAGGGGTGGGTGAATAGAGCTTCACAAATCTCACAAGATGAATTAGACCACCAAATTATATTAAGTGCAAAAACTTAAACATTTAGCCAATTTGAAATCCTAACTAACATGCATAGCAAGGGTGAGAGACAAGGAAGAACATACACTTGAACAAAGTGGTTTAGAGTGGTTCCACACTTCAAACTAGAAGTGAGCCAGTCCACTACCTAGAGGTGGTTAGGCTCTAGGACTTTGCAATCTTGATGCTCTTATATTTATTCATAAGATTACAAGACAACAACCACATTCATCCAAGGACATAATACCTCAAGCAAGGATCTTCAACCTACCGAAGGAACTTACCTATTTGAACCGTGGAGTCTTCAGCCTTCAATAAGGACTTACCCACTCCTGCTTCAAGTCTTTGGAATTCAAGGAATTACCTATCTCCATTTAGATTATCCAAACCAAACAACAAGTTAGAGTCTAATGAATTAACCTAAGCTACTAATTGGCCATGGATATGCTAGGTTGTGTATAGGGGAACTAGTCCCTAACACCCCCTACTACCCTTACGAGGCTCAATTGGGTTAGGGATTAGGTTCAATTCAAGTAGAGTCTAATCAAGTCTAGGTTTCTAGATTATAGATTCCTAGGGCAATTAGGGGATGAGGGTAGTAATGGGGGAGGTGAAATTAGGGCTTTGGACCCGAATTCCCCCACATTCTAGCCTTGAGAAGGCTCCATGCTAATTGCACTAGAATTATCCAATCTAGCTACTTAGATCTCTCACTTAGGTTTAGGGAGATTGATTAGGATGTAGGAAGATGGGAGGCAACCTAGGGATCCAAGAATTGGACCTAGGGGAAAATACCAAAATTCACACATATAAGCAATTTGCCTAAATTCCTAGGTGATTTCACACACAAACCAACAAGAAATTCATGGAGAATGAGATAGAAATAGAATATAATCATTAACAAATGGAATTACAATTTTTACATGTCATTCTTCCCCAACATGGTATCAAAGTAACATAATTTCCCCCAAACAACCCACCCAAGGGGCCTAACTACTCATAACAAAGAAAAATACAAAGAGAAAGGAGATAGAATGAGTAGAGGAGTGAAAAGCCATGATGAGCTCAGTGAAGACTCCTCCTTCTCCACCTCCTAGCCACTGTAGCTCGATCTCCCTCCTCCAAGGTAGGTGAATGACATGGATGTACGGTGGAAATGGAAGGAAAGTAGGGTTTTAATGGTGGAAATTGTGAAATGGAGGTGGAATGAGGTGGGAATGAGTGGAGGATGAAATAGGGAGGCTAGAGTGGCTGTAGGGTAGCTACCCCCATGCCCCATCCACCACCTATGTATATATAGGTGGTGGGGAAGCACTAGGGTAAGTAGGGTTAGGATAGGAAAATTAGTGTAAAAGTATGGTAGGGTAGGTTGGTTACCACGGCTGTGTTGATGTGCCACGACTGTGGTGAGGGTAGGATGGAACGGTCATGGAGTAGGAACACGGACGTGGTATGGGAAGGATGTGGATATTATAAGGAAGGTGGTGGCCACGGCCGTGGCAGAGTGCCACAATCGTGGTGGATGAGTGGCACCATGGTCATTTTCCATTCTTCTGACCACAACCGTGTGGATGGCCACAACTGTGGTGTCTTCAATGGCCACGGTCGTGAGAATCTAAGGAAAAACCCTGTTGAATTTGGCACTTCTTTGCCAAAAAAAGACACGACCGTGGGGTTGTTCCCACGGCCGTGGTGAGGCTTGCACCACTTGATTATCCCTCAAACTTCATCATTCTTGGATATCTTTGCTTGGTGACGACTCTTGACCTTTGGAGGTAGGTTGAGGGAGATTTTGGGGCCTCCTTTGGACTTCCCCATGAGTGGAGGAGCCCTAGAACTCCTTCTTTCTCTCTCTTCCATCTAAGGAATGGTCCAAGTACCTAAAAATAGTGCAAAGAACATCATAAGTGCATTTGGCAATGATAAACACATTAGGGAAAAAGTTTGTAATCTAACATGTTTAGATGTGATTTAAGTACAAAATGGCACATGATGAAGCCCTAAAATAGGGCTACATCACCACCCCAAAATTAAAACATACTTGTCGTCAAGTATGCTCCAATTCCATCTCTCTTTTCAAATTATTTTCAATCAACAACAAATGACAAATGCAAAACAACAGATAATTATTGAGTACATGGTCTTGAGAGTGACTAAGTGCATGTGTTTCACATATCTCCTCTCCTCTTTAACAAACCATTCATGAGCTGAGCACTGAGCATACAAACTTCCAAATATAAAGCATAGAAACACAAGTTGTCCATATGTCCTTGATGTCATTCCGGGTAAACCGTTTAATGGTGGTGTTAATCATAGGTGACTAGGAGTGTTGTTTCAGTTTCATGCATTTACTCTTATGCTTCAAATCACACAAGATGACTCATTGGGCTGTTGAAAGGGTAAAGTGAGCTAGATTTGATGTTTTATAGCTCAATGGGTATGAAAGAGGAATAAAGGATTGCAGTAAGATTTGGAGTGCTTTTACACACTCGTCTTTTCTTTATTTGAATGCTCTTAAACAGGAGCGTCCTTTTATTTTATTTTTGCTTTTCTTTTTTTTATTTTCCCTTGGTGTATATAGGGCATATAGTGGATGGAGTATAGTGGGGAGGTTTATATGTGGCCACCCCAAACTTTTGTGGGTGGCCACGACTGATATGTGGACTTTTGGCATCTTTTCATGAGGCGGGGAGGTATGAAGGTGGTGAAAGAATAGTCGGATCAAAGAAGGGTCATCAGTGTAGTTTCCAACATAATATTTCCTACATGAAAGCTAATTCAACACTTCACCAAATGATATCACACCACATGATAGAATCAACATAACATTCATATTTCTGCCAAGTGATTCCATATGCTTTAAGCACTTGTAGTTTGCTCGATTCATAATTCAACCAAAACATTCACAAACTTAAGAGATGTGGTGCACATGTAAAAAGTCAACAAACAAGACCATATAGCAATACGATCTAAGAAAGTAGCATGCATTTGTCACAAGATTAAAACATTTCATTTCAAATAGTGGAGATTAGGTCAAAACATACTTTTAGAGCAAGAACATTCAAGTTTGGGCAAAATTGGCCAAAATGGTGCCAATTTGCACTAAATCACATCTAAACCTACTTTAGGGAATTTCAAAACATAAATCAGCAAATCCTAATTAAAATGCATAAGAAACTACAAAAATTACATGAAGATGCAATGCATGGTATGGAAGAGCAAAAAGAGCAATTTTTTTGAAAATTATTCAAAAAAATGCATGAAACTAACTACATGCTATGCAAGATTGCAATGAAAAGTGCAGTAACAAGAAAACTGAACTGAATGGCAAAGGTGGAACAAAATGACTAAAAGAAAGATAGGGTGGTGCATACCACCCTACCCACCCCAAAATTTAGAATCATGTTGTCCTCAGCATGAAACTATAGCTTAGGGTAGATAGGGGAAGTGTCATAGTTGCTATGGCGGCTAGTCTGACATGTGTAAAGGATCTGGAGGAGGAGATGAGCCTATTGGAGGATGCTGGTAGTAATGCCCCCAGTAGTCATCCTGGGGTGGAGGGTATGTCTATGGATATCCAGCTATGCCACCCCAAAAATATCCACCCCATTCGGGGTTTCTTGCTTCTTGGGCATGGTCGTAGTGATACAAGTGGTTGACCTATTGGTGCATTTGTTGTTGGTCTTGCCACATTTATTGCTGGATAAGCTACATATCACTCTACATCTTCTGAATGTTCTCAAGATGTGCATGGATGGTAGACATGTCGTAGGCGTTCACTGAGGGCTGTTGCAGCTGGGATGTCCCTTCATCCCTCCTTCTTGTTCTTCAGGGCTGCCTATTTCCTTCAGTTTCTTGATCCTACCCTTACACATTGTATTCAACTATATCTTCATGTGTGGTAGTGTCTCCCCTAGTGTATGTCTCTCTCATGTTTTCTTACTGCCATTTCAGTAATTTTTCTCTCAATCTATAGAAAACCCCCAACACGGATAGAAGTGGCACCGCGTGGTATGGCAGCTCAAGCTCAATGTCCGACAATCTACTTGTGAGATAAATCATCCTTTTGTCCTTCATCTTAATAGTGTGTGAGAACATAAGGTAATTGAGGTCAACAAACTCTACCTCACATGCGTCTTCAAACCCAGAAAGATCAGACCCCAAAGAGAGTGCAATTGAGGTCACAAACCCTTCCATAACAAAAGGTGTTGTACTTTTGAAGGGTATGGACCTCATGTGATCAATCAGTAGCACTCCAAGGTGTATATACCTTTTATGGTTCATAGCCATCAAGACAAACATATCCTTTTCAGAAATGGAGCCTTGGTTATCATACCTTCCCACAAGGGTATTTTCTAAGACCTTTTGCACATAACAGATGAGGGGGTTTCTTAATGCAGACATTTTAGATCTCCATGCATTGTAATCATATTTTCCTGTCAGAGTCTTCCAGTAATGTGCATAATCAAAATCTACCTCATTCTCTAGCAGGCCGTCATCCATCTTTTTGGCCTCTTTAGGATTTGTAGCGAAGATACAATTCAGCTCAGTAGTTGTGAGGGTGTGCATGTTTCCCATCATGGCAAATTTGATAGCATCACCACCTATCACTTTGGTCTTCTCTAGAGTGGCAAAGAACTCTCTAGTAAGAGTGGTGTAGGTTGCTTGGGGTGTGAAAAGGATGTTCTACATCCCCATTGTCTTCAAGCTTCCTTCCAACGCCTCTTTGATCCCAAGATCATCAATAGTCTTCTCACTACCATATCGAGTGGGGACGACTCGCCTTGTCATGCATTCAGGGTATGTGAGACCAATTTTTCTTTGCATATGTCTTCTTCCATAGGACACTCCTACTGGGGCCTTGCCTAAGGCCTTTACTCTATCTTCCTCCAGTTGTTCTAGAACATCATCTCCCTCAGGCACCAGCTCCATTTCTTCTTCCTCACTTTCATCTTCGTCTTCCTTTATTCTGTACGATTGAGACCCCAAACTCGTGTCGAGGTTGTACCAGTGTGCAGATTGTTCTTCATCATGACGTAGTTTCCACGAAGGTTGCAGCTGCACACCATGCCCCGCCACCGCATGAGACGTCGAATGGCGGGCTGGAGTGGGCTTTGGCAGTAGCTTGGATGAGGACGGTGCTGCTTTGGATCTTTGGCTTCTTTTTACAGCCACCGTCTCGACCTCATCAATTAGGTTATCCAAATCGAATCCCACAGACTCCTCCTCTTATTCTTCTTCTTCCCCCTCGTATGTGGCGTCAGTGATATGATGACTGTCGGACAAGCGAGAGTGGTATCCACTCACAGATTCTGAGCGGTGAAGGGATTGGTAGGAGGAGGTGGTTGGTGAAGGGGTATGGGAGGGCACAGACACATCGAAAGAGGCATTTTTGGAATGCCTCTTTCCTCCGGTGATGATATTAGCCCCCTTTGTGATGGCCTTTCCAATCTTCTTCATGGTGGGGTGTGGAGGTGAAGTGGAATTCATATTTTTGGTGGAGGTGGTGGTGTGGATGTGGATTTGTGTATGGAATGGAAGGAGAAAGATGCTTGAATGGTGGTAATGAAGTTTGTTGTGGATTTGGGCGAAAATGGAGGGTTTATGTGGAGGTTTAGTGGAGGGGGGCTGTTGGGCGGATTGGAGATGAATGTGGAGATGGAGGGGAGATTGAGAGAGAATAGGTGGTGGAAATGGAAGGGGGTGGATGGGGAATGATTTGGGATCAATTTGATGCTGATTGGAGGTGTTTTTAGGGGTCAAATATGGAAAATGGGGGATCACAGGGGTGTTTGTCTCCGCCACGGTCATTTTCTCGAGGTGGAAGATGAAGAAATGAATAGGGGGGTCGGGTTTGGACGTTTAAAAGTTATATTTTTTTGCTGAACCGGGTTCGGCCACAATCGTGGCGAATGACCACGGTCGTGGCCAGGGCTTGATGGCATGGCCGTGGCAGGTGCCACAATCGTGTTGTCAATGAAGAACAACCCGGTCTGACCTCACTACGGTTGTGGTAGTGAGACACGGTCGTGGCCAATCAAATTCAACACCACCGTGGCGACTGCCAACGGTCGTGGCCATTCTTGCCAAAACAACCTGACATCTTTTGTAACTTTGATGAAATAAACCCCACGACCGTGGTGGATGCCCACGGTCGTGGCCATGCTTCCTTGACACGGTTGTGGCAGGTGGCCACAGCCGTGGCGATTCTTCCAAAACAACCTGTAACTTGGCCAAGTTGAAGCAATAAAACCCACGACCGTGGCGGATGGCCACGGTCGTGCTTGGACACTTTTGCCACGACCGTAATCGAGCCCACAACCGTTTTGGGGGTACTCCTTCAGTTTTCTCAATTCAAAAACATGAACTTCATTTATATTTGTCATTTGGCCACAAATTTGCCTTAATGACCATGACTCAACTTCTATCCCTTCTCTCTCTAGTGTCTAGCACCTGCTACATCATCAAAGATGCACAAAAACTATCAAATACAAGTGTGTGTGTGTGTTTTCTTGGAAAATTTTACAAACAAAGAAAAAGTATCAAAAATGTAAGGTTGGGTAAAAAATTCCCAAACCTAGGTGGGTTGCCTCCCACAAGCGTTGAGTTTCTTGCCTTCAGCTAGGCTTCTTGGTGATTCTTCATTCATTCACCCGTTTGGAAATCTCATGTGTCCATTCTTGCAAAACATGCATCCCTCATTTGCACTCAATCTATTTTCCTCATTCCTTTCATCACAATAATCATTACCAATTTCTTCGCCTTGGCATCCTCTCAAATGCCCATTTGGACTTGTGAAGTGATCATGTCCAATATCCCTATCTCAGACTCATCGGGGTGAGGTCTTGTACATGTTGATATTGATCTTCATGTCCATGAATGAGAATGTCATAGTGCCACTGGGCACATGAATGTCAGCATCAACTGTAGAAAAGAACAGTCTTCCCAAGATGATGGGAATCTTCCTATCTTCTGGCTCCATATCAAGTACAATGAAATCTGGTGGGAATATCGTGCCTTTCTCTTTGTCTATCATCACCAAGACATCATCCACTCTACCCCTAGGCACTTTTATGGATCTATCCTCCAACTGGAGAGTGCAATGTGCTGGCTTCAACTTGCCTAAGCCCAGCTCAACATAAACATTGAATGGCATCAAATTCACACTAGATCCCAAATCAAGTAAGGACCTGTCTATGCGATGTCCCCCTATGTAACTAGGTATAAGTGGGGCTCCTGGGTCTTTTCTCTTCACGGGAAAGGAATGTTGTATGATGGAACTCACTTGTTCAGTTAATCTCACCTTTTTTGGAATCCTCCCCGTTGATCTTCTTTTCACAGTGCATAGGTTCTTGAGGAACTTGGCATATGCTGAGATTTGCTTGATAGCATCCAAAAGTGGAATGCTCACCTTCACTTGGCGAAAAACCTCAAGAATATCAATATTGTGCTTTTACCTCCTTTTCAATTCCGGTGGCTCATCTAGTGCTTCTACGAATGGAGGATCACTAGTTTTTCTGCACTTGCATGAACATGAGGCGGAACAATAGGGATTGTAGGACCTGCAAAGGAGATATGTGGTGGATCACATGTAATTCCAAACTCAACATGCAGTATCACAACATCATCTTCAGCAATATCAATCACAGTATCACCACTTGGCTACCCTTGCTTTAATTTATCAACCTTTCTTTGATTTGCGGGCTGCTCAAGAGACTTCCCACTCCTTAGAACGGTCACAGCACTACCTTGCTCATGGTGGAGAGGGGGAGCATGTTGTGGCTGTAGAGGAGGTGGAGATGACACTTGGGGTTGAAATTGAGGTGGAGAAGATAATTGAGGAGGAGAGAATTGGGGTTGGAAAGTGAAGTTTTGAGAAATTTGAGGTGAGGGAGGTGGTGGAGGAGTGTAAGGCTTGGAATAGCCTTGGAAAGAGTGAAAGGGATGTACTTGCATGGGGGGTGGACTATAGAAAATGTGGGAAGAAGGCATAGGTCTGCTTGCTACATGGTGGCTCATGATGGATTTTGAAGACAATTTTTCTTCTTAGAGAGCGATTATGGAAGATAACTACTATATTCTCTCTTCTAACCTTGCAACATCTTTTTGAACGTCAACAAATAATTTCAATCTAGAGAGAACCTCTTCCTCAAACCTTGACCTATATGTGGGACTTTGTGGTTCCTGGTAGCTATAGGAGTGAGGTGTCTTCTTTCTTCCCCATAGAACTCAATATCATTGACTGAATGACAAGGAGGTTTGGTCACTTGGTTTCTCATGAAGCTCACCATTTCACCAAACATTTTCATCAATTGTGTACTTGAATCATTGTGAGTTGGAGATGTCACACTAAAAGATAGGTCAGTTCCACTAACCATACTAGAAGCTTTCATCCTTGAACTTTCTGCCAAACTCTCAAACAATATCCATGTCTCCTCAGGTGGTTTAGCCATAAAAACTCCCCCACAAGACGAATCCACTATGGTTTGACTTCCATGAGATAGATCGGAGTAGAAGGACTGAACTAGCTTCTACAAAGGGATCTTGTGATGTGGACATTCTCTCAACATCTTTTGAAATCTCTCCCAAGCCTCGTGGAATCGCTCATTATCTATTTGACTAAAACTTGCTATGGCACACCACATTTGTGTTAGCTTTTCTATAGAGTAGAATTCCCTTAAGAAAGCATTTTTCATCTCTCTCCAACTCATGATGTCCTTTCTTGAGTCATACCACTCTTTGGCTTTGTCTTTGAGGGAGAAGGAGAACAAAGTCAGCCTGATTGTATCATCACTTGCTGTCAGCATCCTGAAGGTGGTGCATACTTCAAGAAAGGAGTCCAAGTGCTTGTAGGGGTTCTCACTCTCTGAGTCGTAGAAGATGGGCAGGACCAAGAAGACATGGAGGGATGGAGAATTGCTCCCCTAGCATCTGATCAACCCTGCTAGCAATTGGCAATTTGTAGTTGCTAGGTATGAAGTAGTCTTGAAGTGGCTTGTGAAGTGCATTTTGGCCTTCCATCTTGTCTTCCCCCGAATGGCTTGTCACATGCACAAAGTACAACCAAACAAAAGAGAACAAGTTAGTAAACCAATATACACAAAGATTGCAAAGAATAATGAATAAAGAATAGCAATGGTGAGGGTAGTAGGAAAATTGAAAGCAAAACTAACTAGCTAGGCCGAGCGCCTCTAATCCCCGGCAACGGCGCCAGAAAGCTTGGTGCACTCTCGCCAATGGTGTTACACACTACTCAGTTTGGAGTTGCGAATAGATGCAACCCCGAAGACGGAAGCGCATGTGGTGGATTCACTTTCGATATTTATAAAACCTAAATTGGAAACCTACGTCTATCAAAACACTACACCCATAAGCGCACGGGGTTGTGTCATAGTATAGGAAGACGGCAAGTATAGGTTCGATCCACAGGGAGAAGAGGGGGAACTAGAGATAGGTTTAGTTTGGCTATGTTCCTACTACAGAGACTAGGGTTAAGGGTTTGAAGGTTGTTTTGATTGTTAAACTATTATGGACAAACAAGCAATTAAAGACAAGAATGAAATCTAAGTTAACCCTAGACTAGATTAAGGCTAAACAAGCAAGAAAGGATCAAGCTGGGTATGAAAATGCAAATTACACTAAGGCAAGCAAGAGAGAAGAAAAAGAGCAATTAAAGAGCTAAACTAACATGAACAAGGCAAGAACAAAGCAAGAAGCTAACTAACCAAGAAAATAACTAATTAAGCTAAGAAAGCACAAAACTAGGGTTTTAAGCAATAAAGAGAGGTATGGGCTATTTAGGGGTATGAATTTATCACTTAAGTTGGGGGGTAACATATGAACATTATGATTCCATTTATATTATCCAAACCAAACAACAAGTTAGAGTCTAATCAATTAACCTAAGCTACTAACTGGCCATGGATATGCTAGGTTGTGTATAGGGGAACTAGTTCCTAACACCGCCTACTACCCTTATGAGGCTCAATCGGATTAGGGATTAGGTTTAATTCAAGTAGAGTCTAATCAAGTCTAGGTTTCTAGATTAGCATTCCTAGGGAAATTAGGGGTCGAGGGTTGTATGGGGAGGTGAAATTAGGGCTTTGGACCCGAATTCCCTCACATTCTATCCTTGAGAAGGCTCCATGCTAATTGCACTAGAATTATCCAATCTAGCTACTTAGATCTCTCACTTAGGTTTAGGGAGATTGATTAGGATGTAGGAATATGGGAGGAAACCTAGCGATCCAAGAATTGGACCTAGGGGCAAATCCTAAAATTCACACATATAGGCAATTTGCCTAAATTCCTAGGTGATTTCACACACAAACCAGCAAGAAATTCATGGAGAATGAGATAGAAATAGAATATAATCATTAACAAATGGAATTACAACGTTTACATGTCATTCTTCCCCAACATGGTATCAAAATAATATAATTTCCCCCAAAAAGCCCACCCAAGGGGCCTAGCTACTCATAACAAAGAAAAATACAAAGAGAAAGGAGATAGAACGAGTAGAGGAGTGAAAAGCCATATTGAGCTCGGTGAAGACTCCTCCTTCTCCACCTCCTTGAAGATGTAGCTCGAGCTCCCTCCTCCAAGGTAGGTGAATGACATGGATCTATGGTGGAAATGGAAGGAAAGTAGGGTTTTGATGGTGGAAATGGTGAAATGGAGGTGGAATGAGGTGAGAATGAGTGGAGGACAAAATGGGGAGGCTAGAGTGGCTGTAGGGTATCTTACCCCTATGCCCCAGCCACCACCAATGTATATATAGGTGGTGGGGAAGAACTAGGGTAAGTAGGGGTAGGATAGGAAAATCAGTGTAAAAGTATGGTAGGGTAGGTTGGTCACCACAACCGTGTTGATGTGCCACGGCCGTGGTGAGGGTAGGATGGAACGGTCGTGGAGTAGGAACATGGGTGTGGTATGGAAAGGATGTGGATATGCTAAGGAAGGTGGTAGCCACACCCGTTTTCCATTCTTCTGACCACGACTATGCGGATGGCCACGGCCGTGGGATTCTAAGGAAAAACCCTGTTGAGTTTGGCACTTCTTTGCCAAAAAAAGACACGACTGTGGGGTTGTTCCCACGGTCGTGGTGAGGCTTGCACCACTTGATTATCCTTCAAACTTCATCATTCTTGGATGTCTTTGCTTGGTGACAACTCTTGTCCATTGGAGGTAGGTTGAGGGAGATTTTGGGGCCTCCTTTGGACCTCCCCATGAGTGGAGGAGCCCTAGAACTCCTTCTTTCTCTCTCTTCCATCTAAGGCATGGTTCAAGTACCTAAAAACGGTGCAAAGAACATTATAAGTGCATTTGGCAATGATAAACACATTAGGGGAAAAATCTTGTAATCTAACATGTTTAGATGTGATTTAAGTACAAAATGGAACAGGATGGAGTCCTAAAATAGGGCTACATCACCTATCCTTCTTGAACATCTGCCTTGCCTATCTCTAGAACACCTTGCTTTCTTCAACCTTGAATAACAACAACTCCTTCTCCTTCACTCGGAGAAGATCTTCAGCCTTTTCTTCAATAGGAAATGGGGTAGGAAGATGGAGGTGGAGAGCTTTACATGGATACAAGTTGTAGCCCTCTTACAACAGAACCTATCTCACTCATACTCACAAATTTGACTTGAAGGTAGAGAGAGAAAGGGGCTCAAAGGTGTACAACACTCTCAACTAAGCAAGAACCAAGCATATATGGAATGACAAACCTTGGAATGAACTCCAAATGGTCCTATTTATAGCTGAGGGTGCCCCTTTGAGTTGGGGAACATTTAGGATCGAATGATAGCCATTTTTGCCGAAGGAAATGAATCTATTTTCATCCCAATAAGTCACCAACTGTCACAATCACTTTTTCTACAATTTTCGTATAGTGCATTCATTCGAGTTTCAATAAAGGTAACTCGACCGATTGGGTAAAGGACAAACCCAAATTTCAAACCATCGGTCGCGTTTATCCTGAGAAAACTCGACTGACCAAAGAAAGTTTTGTTTGGTCAGTAACCCCATCAGTCGAGTTATGTGAGTGCACAACTCAACTGATGCACTCTTCAGAGAATTAATCCAGTGGATCGGTCGAGATTGTAACTCGACCAATTGACTGCCTATGATCAATTTTCTAAAGTGCATCAAAAGTGATTAAAACTTGGTTCTAAGTGTCCCAATCAATTTTCTCATCCTAGTTACAAGCCATGTCATCAATGCAAATGATTACAAAATTATTCTAAGGTCATTTACATGGATTTCCTAAATTGTACACTTGTATAGCTATTGACTTGAACTTGAGCAAATTAGGGCTTGTGAATTTTGATCCTTTTTATGTACCTAACACTTGAAATCAATCTTGAATACACATATTAGATACATATGAATGGAATGGTTAAGTCATTATCAAAATATGGACAATGTATAACCTGTAGGTCAACAATCTCTATGACCTATCATGTGCTTTGAGAATCCACGATCAACAATCCATTTACCGTTATGCTACATAGAAAGGAGACATTGGTGCCCAATTCAAACTTTAGAATCCAGAGTAATCTTGGGGACCCGTTTAATGTTTGGGTTGTTCCCTTTCTCTATATAAGGAGAAAAAGTAGAGTAATGATCTTCACACTTACAATGCGATCAAACCATAGATTCCTTAGAGTTGGAAGTCTCTCCATGGTATACTGGAGCCCCCTTGCTCTTTTTCTTACCTTTCCCTTCATTCTTTGGGGCTCATCATATCCCAAATAGACCTATCAAATGGGTAGGTGGGTTGGGTTTGGGTTGGAACATTGCGGGTTTGGTCTCTCGGGTAAGGAGTAAAAAGAAGTAATGTTAAACGGGTGGCACAATAACACACCCAAACCCAACCCAATGGGTTGCGGGTCCACTCGTGGGTGCCCATTCAAAATATCTATGAAAAAAAGTATGTTGTTTAGTTGTCTCTCTACAACAAGAAGTAGAATAGTTTATAATAAATTTTAGCACACACACATGATAATGAGAGCAAGCAACCATTGTGTTTAATGTCAAACACAATGTAGTATCCACTTCTTGATTTTAAAATAAGATTGTAAGGGGAAAAAGTTAACTATTGTAATGTAAAATTAAAAAATAATGATCTCGATACTCCAAATACCACAATATATCACTATTACAACACTATATTTTTAAATCTAACATTAGAAATTACAAACATAACATGTACTTATGGTCATCTACTACACAAAATGAACATAAAGAGAATATAATTAATGCAACTAAATATAAAAAATGCAACATAATCACATGTTGAATATAACTACCTTTTTTCCATTAGCAGAAAAGTTTAACGAAACATATCAATCATGGAATTTATGCTTTGTCTTTTAGATTATATACATTACACTTCAACCATTTTATTGATTTATACATGTATATATGTGGAATGTCTTAAGAGTCATACATATATTATATTTATTATAATATATTTATCTTAGCTAAGTGGGTCACCCACGGGTTCCCATGAGTCACCCATGAAACCCACTATCTAAACGGGTGGGTATGGGTTTCGTAGATTTCTAGTAGGTGGGAAATTTCATCACCCAAACCCAACTTAAATGGGTTGACCCATGAATGCCTGCATATTTTGACCTAGTTTGATAGCTCTAATCCCAAACCACTACCACCCACTTGTTTGGTAGAGTGCTCTAGGACTTCATTTAGGGACTTTTTTCCTTTAAGGAACTTTTGCAAAGTCTCTATATGTGTATGGTTATCGTCACTAAGAGTAATGTCAATAGAAGAAAGACTAGCAAGATCATATTGACCATGCAAAAGGTCGACCTCTAAATAGAGGGATTTAGTTAAGTAAGAATTCTTTTCAAGAGTTAAACTTTCTACTTCATTACTAGGCAAGATAGGTCTATATACAAGATCATTAACTTTAGCAAGAAGCCTAGTGTTTTAGTTCTTAGAATAACAAGTTCATCACATTTATTTGGCTTTCATCTATAAGATCATTCATTTTATTTATATAAAAACCATTTTCAATTGAAGTTTTAGATCAACAAATTGTCCTTTCAAAGATTCTATGATATCAAGATGAACTTTTTCATTTTGTTCAAGAATTTCAATTCTAGCATAAAGATCATTTATGATTTTCCCTGATCTCTTCTTTTTAAATTTTCAATTAGAGTAAGAAGAATGGGAGGCAAGAACCATATCAATGAGAGCATCTTTGGAAATTTCATTTAAACTTATCTCACTTACCTCACCTATGTCATCAGGTTTTGAGGCCATGCGTGCAAGATGACACTCTCCTTCATTTGAGCTGGAATCACTTGAGCAAGACTCCTCCCAAGTGGCATGGGCAACATCTTTTCCTCCTTTCCTTCTCCTCCCTCTTCTTTAATTTGGTCTCCTTGTCGTAGTCCTCCTTCTTCTTAGAGTATCACTTGTGATGGGATTTCTTTGCCTTGGGACAACCATTATTGTAATGTCCCTTTTGTCCACAATCATAGCATCTAGGAGTAGAGATGAGGAGGGTTTTCCTTTGAAGTGTTTTTCCTTGGAGTAATAAGCTTCAAGATCACTAGGGGCTTCATCTTCACTAGAGGGAGGAGTAGGCCGGAAATCAAGTTGTTGTTGAAGAACAATGGCCTCCACTTGAGCTTCAAAGTCTACATCCTCCATCTTATTTGATTCATTATCTTGTATCTTGTCATCTTCTGTTGGATAAATTGGACATTATGATAAATCCCTTTGTTTCGATGATGACAAACATTTCATTCTTATTATTCTAACGAGCTACTTGAGTGTGCAGGATTATGGTGGATGACAAAGCAACTAGGGAAATCACGAGCTTACATATTTACTTTCATGCAATATA